>BCGN01000002.1:1697068-2053516 GCA_001599295.1 Sporopachydermia quercuum | reverse complement strand
AAAAAARKTYSGGKWMYTWAWKGSMRRCCTAATACCACTTATAGTGTATGCCATGTCATCCCTAAAATTGTATTCGCTGAAACAATTAAAACTCCGATATAGCTAGTCAATTAATAACAGTGACATTTAATTGTTTGATTCCATGACAAAGTGGAGAATTTATTTGTAGGAATTGAAAAAAATCGARTGGTTTGATTACAGCCAGAGAGATTCATGTGGCAAACTCCCTCCAAGCTACCTCTTGACTTGGCATGCTCATTTTCAGATCCTCTTTCTCCAAAAAGGGAATATAAGAATTTCAATAAAAAATTTTGAAAAGGTTTATCAAGAGAGACATTAGATCAAAAATATTAAATATGGTGCAATAAATGATACTGGATTTCAACGTATCCATAATGCGAAAAACGTTCATAAAAGTTTTGAAAATATGATCAATTGAGTTGCTAAAAGATCACAGAAATCGTATATAAGCCTTATTGACTTTAGAGAATATAGRCTGCAGTTTACTTTAAGGAAACCACGCAATCGAAACCGGTTGTTTGGAGGGAACCACATAATTTGCTGGGATCTAATTAGCAGGATCTTCCCGATCAAAACCATCAAGCTGCTAGGAATCATTTTCATTGATCAATTTTGACATGTGATCCTGCGTTGTTGAGTTTTCTATTTTCTAGTTAACTGATCCAAAATCACCGAGAACCTAATAATTGATACTACTGGTTCTTGAAACAATGACTCAATGATATTCAACTTACACCATATCTATTCTTTTCCAACTTACGTGATTCTTACTCCCTCCATTGATAATATATCAAGCGTAGCTAACCTGTTCATCAGATGCTACCTAATATTAGGGGCAAACTGATGAATTCAATTAATCAATGGCAGTTGTAATTTTCGTAATTGCTTTTATTATTCGAAATAAAGTTGCAATCTGCACTAGTGCATTCAAACATCAAACTTAAGAAGTGGGTCATATTTAAGTTARCATTAGTGTTCTAGATTTAACTCTTTTTCTGTTCTTTACTGAAACAGAAAAGATGAATTCTTCTTTACCTGATTATTTGGGTTAGATATCATAGAAGAATTATTACTTGATGTGCTAAAAAATGTGATGACTCATCAACTTATTTRTTTAATTACCTACTTTTTGTCTGTATATTAACAGTTTTATTCAACAATTCAGGTAAATATCGGGAAAAGTAGTCTGGCTTTCAACACTCATAGTTTATGACTTACGATGTAGATCCAACTTAGTTCATATACTTACCAAAGGTCTCAGCGTTTCCTTACTTTAATTAAAAGAACCAAAATCTGCCAATTAAAATTCGATCAAACTTTGGAATGAGATTAGAGAAATGGAAAACCTCTTGGAGCTTAATTATTTACATAGCTAATATAATGCTTGGAAACAAACAAGCATCACAGAGAGAATCACCAACAAGAGGTATTGGTTACCCCTCCTTTGTTTAACAAAACCGTTAGGGACACCCTGATTTCGCTGAGATCTGCCAGAAGATAAAAGACTTTACATGAAGCAGGCTTTGATTTATTACCATTATTGTTTTCCATTGGACCAACCATATGATAAATCAAACGTTAAGGTGAACTTTGGTTGCAAAAGAATAGAAAGGCTTATTTGACACTAGTTTCATAGTTATGAAAGCAATAGGATCTCAGGGTTATTCATACAGTTAATTTGAAGTTAAATAATGTTTGATGGCTAATGGTACTCTGTAAAGTATTAACCTAATAGCTATTCATCACTAATACTACATAATGCAACAGCAGTAAGATTCCAAAGAAGCTGCAAGACTAGTTCAGAATCTGAAATTAGTGGGTTCGATTACAGAGGTATCGGRAAGCAAGATAGATAATTAATGATAAAGAATGTCAAAACTGCAAGACTCATCTCATCTATTCGGTGAACTAAAAGTTTGTAATATTCTTATTATCTCGCTTGACCGACCTCTTTGTGACAAATTATTGTCCAACTTGTAATTCCAGTTGGTTGGGCTCAAACATTAAATTACTTGATATGTACAACATTTTCATTCTTTGTTATTWTCGTTATATTACTACAATTCTATATAATGTGCCAATCAGTTATCGTTTTTGAAAAGAAAAAAAAAAAGTATATTGTCATTGCACTATTTTCCATTTTCAGCAGCAGTATTTGAACTACTTCAAATATTAGTGATTAAAACTTCATACGCAGTTACAGTACAGTGATGATCGATGATTAAAAGAAGATCTTGCATTCCAAAAATTAAGGTGATTCAAACCTTAGCTAAGTGATATTCAAAACTTTGATATAGCTTATATAGCCCTGCAACTAGAGTTCAAAAAAGATCGCAATAAACATTGTTTTGTCAAGAGTTGCGCGTGAAAAAACCCCTCTGGCGCTTTAGGTTACAGTTTAGTTGTAACATCTATTACTTCATCACTTATGATCAAACCTTTTTCATCTACATGTATAAAATCCAAATTCCCCTTTCAGTATTTAGCGTCCATTTATTAGTACTAATTAAGTTCACCTGCACACTGCGCACTCCTCATCGATTTACAATGAGTCTCGTTGATATGAAACGAAGGATTCATTGAGATTCAACAGATTTCCCCATTTTCAGCTTCCAAATTTCATAATCAACTTAAAAATGTTCACCCTGAAAGCTACGGAGGTCAAATAATTCCAAATGAATATTGCCTATTCTCAAAGTCATGTTCTTTCACTCCGTTCCTGTATAATCCAATTCTTCCCTCCGATCTCGAGTATGTCAATTCCCACTAAATTGTACAAGGTTGGTTTTCTTGAATTTCTGCCATAATAATTTCATTAAGGTTACATAGTTAACAAAAGCAAACTTAATTCTTGTAAAAGAAAAACATTAAGGTTCTCATGAAGTAGGTTATACATATATATTTACGTATGTACGTATTCTGTATAATTATGCGTGCTTTCAGCAATAGTATACAAATTTGGAAGCTCTCATGCAACTCAGTTAACATTTCAAGAGATCACGCAGATGTCTGGCTTTTGCTAACTCTCATGATTTTGGAGGTAGTGGGAAATCACTTGTCCGTAGCATTTGTCCATATGGTTTTATGATACGTGACAGTATTCTTCTTTCTGTAGGATTACAGGTTGCAATATATGACTGATTTTCGCATTTTGATAGAATATTTAAATTATTCATATTATATACTAGAACTCTACTAGGTCCTTATGAATAGAATAATTCTATCGTTAGGCTTATAACATGACGGTTTCAGAATTTGTGACATTTATATCAGGTTGGGTGCGACATAGGTCGCACTCGCGGCTATACTTGATACCTGTTATTGGACATATAATGGACAGAAGAGGATAATTACTTCTTGTTCTCCATATTAGGAAGCTAAGGACTCCTACATGAATATTGCATAAATCTCCAATTTAGAAGAACCTACCGTGCATATGGGGTTTTTGTGTATTTAATATCTTCTTCCGTACGCAACCTCAGTCTGCCCGATCAAAGTTCAAATTGTGCAGTTGTTGGCAGAGATAGGGCCCAAATTAATGGGAATAAGTAAATGTATTGGTACACAAGTGTCTGGGCTTTCACTGACGTTTCCTAAAATGTTCTCTCATCACTTACAGGTGGTTTAGTTTATTTTGATTACCTTTCCCTGTTTTTCTTTTCCTCTTCTTTCTTTTGTAGTTACAGTTGTTGAAACCGAGATATTGTTGTTACAATAATATTACTTCTTGTACTCTGAATCAATGAAAGTTGTTATAGATCTGCTGGTCAATTATATTATCAAGTTCTTTCTTCTTTAAAGATCAAAACTTATAAATAACCGATCATTAGAAAAAAATACCAAGTGAAACCAGAAGCTGAGCTAAAGTTGATTAACTAACTAAAGGTCCACGATCCTTAAAGTTGTAGACCTAAGCTAATTATCCCTCTAGTAATAATATTAATCGTCATTTCGTTTTGTCAACAATAAGTGAACAAGGTTCAAGAAAAAGAAAACCAACATCTATATTATATGCATTCATCAGCTAATCAACATTTGAATATCGATCTAAGAAATCATAACCCAATGTCTTTACAATCTTCTTCACAATTTGCTAGAAGCAACAGGTCGTCTGTTCCAAATCTTTCGTACCAACAGTATTCTTCCTCAGCATCATCTTACCCACCATTGGAAAGTACCAATCAAGTGTCATCACAGTCAACACAAGGACACCCTTTGCCATATATGCAATCAACTGGCTCATCTTCTTCGTATCAAAATAATAATTTGGTATCTCAAATTTCTAGTAGTAGTAACGATACCCTTCAAAGTTCTTCATTGAACGGAAATATCTCAGGTTCTACTATCTCCAGTGCATCAACAGCAGTTGGTAGATCAATAATCAACGGTGATTCTCATTTGAGTGATCCAACTGATAGTGTCACTAAAGTTTATAAACGACCTAGAAGGAAACACCATGAGATTGATCGACTATATTCTTGTGGGTACGAAGGATGTACTAAAGGGTATGGAACATTGAATCATTTGAATGCACATGTGAAAAACCAAGGACATGGTCCTAAACGTACATCAGAAGAGTTTAAAGAAGTGAAGAAAAGATACAGAGAAATGAAGAAAAGAGGTGAGGAAGAACAAGCAAGATTACAAGAACGTCAAATTAAACTAAGTGCAGGATCTTCAGGTTATATGACCGTTCCAGATTATACATCCTCATCAAATGCACCAGTCGGAGGTTTAGTTTCCCCTGCTGGTATGGGTTTACCTGCCATGAATTCTTCGATACCAATGGTGAATCCTAATAATGGCAATAGTGGGTACTACAATGCTGGTACTGTCCCCAACAATAATTCAGGTTATCTCAACTATGTTACGTATGGTTATCAAAATACTGGAAGTAATTCCACAAGTGGTGTTGGTAACAYTACTGCCGGTGAAGCAGTCCCAGGCTCGTCAGATTACTATAGACAGTATCCCTATTCTTCAGCCCCTCAATCTGGATATCAGACACATGGTGTTGACAACCTTGGAATCAATAGATCCTCGTCATCTACTTTAGGTGGCACTGGTGGAAACGCTGTAACTGGAGGCTCCGCTTATGCAGGTGGTAGTTATGCGCAAGTTCCTTTGAACCAAAGTACTACTTACAATGTGTATCCTTACAGTAGAGTGTGATCAAGTATTCAAAATGGCGAACCAGTTTATTGGCTTTTTTGATGACTGCTTTTGAAGAAAAGAGAAGCAGCTTATGCTCCTCACAAAGATTTTTTGTATCATTCTATTTACTGTTGTTATTTCTATCATTTATTTGGAAGAGGGGATTCTTRGAAAATCTTATTTGAGATTTATCTGCAATAATTCATCTTACTACTTACTTTCACCGATTTTCATCTTACTAGTACTATAGTTTATCTTTCTCTACCTGTTTGTTCCTAATGTATTCATAGTGTCGTTCAATTCATTTTTGCTTTTAATTATATAATTCAGAATACAGAAGATTTATGATCTCAAGGGTTGAGCAATGTTGTCCTTCTATAAATTTGGGTAGTTGACAAGTAGCAGTTTTGCTCCATCAACAATGTGACTGCCTATCCAATGAACCATTAATAAACTTTTCATTTTACACTTCTCAGTAGCAAGTCAATGGAAGCCTCATTTTGGTATTTGATCTTCACCATCAACAGTTTACAATGGAAGCTACAAAGACATTTGAACAATTGTCCACTTTCAATATAACAAACAATGAAAACATTCGGTTTTTGATCTGGATGTCTCATGATAGAATAAAATGCTCACCCTGTCAAGTACTATAGTTTGCTTGACAGCCAACGTTCAATTTGACCTTACAACAGTTTTCTAAGTAAACATGTCAATTAATTAAAGCATTTGCTTCGATTAGAATGTTTCACGAAGACATCGGGTTTCTCGTAATTTCCTTTCAGCACCATGAATCTTCAAATTACTAAATAATGGCTTTGTTCACGATAATTAATGCAACAATCTTGGAATCATTATGGTTTGGTTTGATTTCTTCATAATGATTATCCTTTGAGTCATTGTACTTAAAGTTCAACTAAGCTTAAATAGAGGGCAGATTTTAGTTGTACTAGTGCACAAAAAACTTTAAGTTGTCTGAGCTAACAGGGACTTTTAAAAGCAAATAAGCTTAAATTAGCAAGCAATTCTGGCAGAGGAGAGGTGAAAGAAGTTGGGTATTACATAAAACAACAACATGAGTATGCAGGTCACTGCATACATRCAAAGAGAGTGACGACAAGACCTTTTGCAGGAAAGATCTACGATAAGAATTAAGGTAGAAAGATTATTGGATGCTCAAGCATGTGACCTTATGTGGAGAGGATAGTTTTACTGGGAAGATCTGAAAGCTGGTAAATTATAAAAGAATGYATTCATAGAAAGCATGAAGGATAATTTGCTCAACCGATCTGGAGTTAAAATTATGAGTTTACTCATTTCAATCAATAGTGTTGGAAGAAATTGCTTCATTCAGCAATTATATTGTGTCTTCGACAAACTTTATAGTTGCAAATGTTATCTGTGCAGCAACCAATAGGTTTAAGTTTTCACATAAGGCTGAATACAGTATAAGCAACCTTATAAATTTATGGATACTGCTTGATAAGAATAAGAAGCAAAATCAATGCGGTCAGGTAGTGAAACTGATCATCTACTTCAAATATCCTCATATTTATTGGCCTTGAATAATTTGCATGACTCTACTCACTCTTCAATCAGCTATCAGTGGTATGTCAGAAAACAGCAATCCCACCAGACTTTCAATAGTTTGAAGGGATTAAAGAACCTCGGTTGGTATTCAAACCTGAGGGTAAAAACTAAGTTTAAGCTTATTTCCTTTAGACAWAGAATTTGTCCGATTTTTTCTTGATACTATCATGTAATACTATGCGTGTCATACATGATAAATTCAACCGAAAAGTCGCCTGCCAAATTGTCACACCTTTGAATCTGATCGAGAAAGCTTTAATAGTCGATTAGTTGTTGAAAATCGTGGTTGATTGGTTTATTTATTGACTTATTAATTTTAAGCATTTGTCAGTGGTACATCTTTTGACTGAGAACCAGAAGTCTTATCTTTTATCGGAGAATTATTGCGATTGGACAGATAGAATGTGTGATGGCTGATGGTTGAAGTGAGACCAGGTTCTCCGACGAGTTGGCATTTTTGATACCCCAGATTTTTCAAGCACTTACAAACCTCTTTGTTTCACTTACCGAGAAATTTTAGCAACGCTTACATTATTATGTAACCAACATCAACCTAGACTATTTATTCGGCCGCGAAGTTAAAGCAAATATAGAAAAGATAAAAAAGAAGTCAAATATAGCAAGCGTTGACTTGTTGGTGTGTGAATATGCTTTCGCTTAGGAAGCAAATTTTGACTTTTCCCTGTGCATTGATTACCTACTGTATGGCAATTCAGCTATAACGTACTATCGCTTGTGAAATAGTCAATTCCTCAAACTTCATTACTGGTTATTTCTCTTCCTATTCTCAGATTTGCCTTATTATATAATTCTATTTAACTCCTATTACTTATTCTTTTATACCTATCTACTTCCCTTTGTTTCTTTCCATTCATCCATCCTCCTATATAATGAAATTTCGGAAATAATACCATGTTTGTTTTACCTCTCCTAACAAAGTCTCCGATTCATCCCCCACACAACATTCCTTCACGCAACTTTAATCTTACCRTCATGCTCCAATTGTCCACTTGTTGTTCTCTTCTTTTATATCACAATTTCTCAAGAATAGACGATTTTCTTTTTGAAATGTACTTTGAATGTAGAATAAAACTGTCAGGATTTACAATAAAGACATAGTTGGAATTACCAACCCATTATGAACGAATTTTAGAAACATATCGCACTAACAATCATTAGCAAACGAAAAGTGAAAGGACTATTCCTTACTAATATCCACTAAGAAAAAGAAAAACAATGAGTGTCGAGGTATTAGCATATCATCCGACCGTGACTAAGGTTGGCAAGCTACTTGAGAAAACAGGCAAGTTAGATGGACTCTGATAAAATGCTCGACGTGAATGAATAAGCATTATTGGCTTAAGGCCGCTTTTCAACGAGAGAACCTATATGCTAACATGTGTTTGATAGTGGGACGTGACAAATTATTACGTACTATTCAATATTTGGCAAAATTTCTGTTCAGTTATTTTTCTAAGTATGGTGTTTCCAAGCAATGGATACCATTTCTTCAAAACTTGCAGGGACAATTAAGTCTGGCAAGAAAGTTGTTCAGAGCTGGTAAGCCTATTTCTACATACCAAACAGCAGCTAAGACATACTTGAAGAAAAGCGAAGATCCAGTTGTAAGATTTTTCTCAACTGTAAAGAATGTTTGTATGGGAACTTATCTTTCATATGACACTTTCATTTGGGTAAGTTGATTGGGGAAGAGAATCCAAGAAGATTTTTTGAGTAATACTATTTTAGAAAAAGAAAAGAATCTAGTTCGGCACTAACATACCGTTTTTTATAGCTTCATAAAGCTAATGTTTATAAGGTAAAGGATTTGAAACATGTCAACGAAATGGCATACAGATTTTGGCTAGCAGGTTTAGTTAGTAGTATTGTTGTTTCATTGAGGAAGTACCAGGGTATTCACGAAAAAGAAGCTGCCCTTTTACAAGAGAAGGAGAAAGACGTTTCTAGTTTGGCGAAGGTCGAATCAGCTAAATCTGCTGTTACAAGACAACTTATTTGGGATCTCCTTGACTCAAGTATTCCTTTATCCAACTTACAGTTGGTTAATTTTGACCCAGTTTTTGTTGGATTAGCGGGTACTATAACTTCAATCTTTGGTTTACAAAATGCTTGGAGATCATGCAATTAACGGTGATTGTTTTTTCCTGGGCTATCAATTGTGGAGTGAGTGAAGCTTATAAAACATTTGTTTCGGATCCCAAAAGTAAATAAAAGACTCGTATGTATTAGCTAGTAATAGAACAAAAGCCTCCATTATAGAAAATGGATCATAAATAGTGTAAGGTTATACTTCAGTTTTCAGACTTATATTTTTTACACTATTACCTTTGAATTTTCCTATCATTCCCTTGAATGCATTGGTTGTGTAATTTAGTAGTTATCTGTGTTCCAAATAAATAAGAAACCATTCAATCGTAATGTTTTTTTCTTCGGTCAGCTCGATCCCATGTCTCTACCTATGCGCTATCATGCACTCACATGCTCTATTCTGCGCAATATACATAAATTTGACGTTCTGCATATTTCAGCATAATCATGCAGCTTCTGGCATATTTGCGTTCACTACTCTCCTAATTGCATTCCTCGCGTGTTACTTTTAGCACATAAAATACTCAATCAAGACTTCTTATTTCCTGTGCGGTTCATCCAAAACAATGAAAGAATCAGGGATATCGTCATCAAGTATAAAGCTTATCAAGAGTGTACCCAAATGATACGTAGATCCCGCATGAGTCGTGATATTGAGATGGACTCTCTTATGGAGTCATCAGGTAATGATACAATCACATCATTACCTACTACTGCTGCTAGCATAAATTATAGCAAACCTTGGACGAACACAACATGGGATAAACTGAAAGCATTATACTGGAAAATTGAAGAATATCCTGYTAGGTTTATGATTATAAATGACTATTTTTATACTAACAAGGCCGGCAAGAAAGACTCTAAGCTTCTGAAAACTAGATTAATACTGAGGTATCTCATACTGACTACCTATGTATTAGTATGGCTCATTTATTTCATTTCAAGTGTCAGAAGTAGATTATATGCTGAATGTTCATCTGAACCATTACATTTGTTTACTTGTGGAGAAGAAAGGTCAATCTGGGCAGGATCTAACGATGCATGTGGTCTCAATGGTGAATTATGCATATCATTAAAACAGCAACAAGTGAAACATGTGAGAGAAAGTACCGAAACGGAGCTAGATACAGATTCTGACACTATTATATTCAGATGTCCTGCTAGATGTGCAAGAGATAGTTATGTATATACACCACAGTATGTTGGTCGGGATCTAGTGCAGTACCGACCTTATGTGATTGGTGGAAATAACTCTTACAGACTGGATTCCTTTATATGCGCAGCAGGAGTACATTCTGGTTTTATTTCGAATACTAGAGGCGGCATTGGCAATGTTACTATAACTTATGGAGAATCTAGTACAGGTTCAACTTTCTTGTCGGAAGTAGGAAAAGCAGGTATAACTTCGGTTGAGTTCGATAGTTATTTCCCTGGTCAATACTCATTTAACAATGTTGATAAAAGTTATAGAAAGGATCAATGCTATGATAATAGAATAAGGATTGTTGTATTCAATTTTCTATTTGCTTTGGTATTTGGCTATCTAATTACTACAACTCAAGCAACAGGTGAAGGTGTAGCCTTTTATTGGGTAATGATTGTTATGGGTTATTGGCTCATAGTATTAGTATCAGATCCACCAGTTGCAAGAACTGGTAAAGGCGGTCCTCCCGACGATATTCATAGGTATGAAAAGAATGTTGCTAGATTGATATCCCTAGGATTCGAGCGATTCTTACCTGTTATTTTCGCTGCTTTTCTTGTATGGATAGTAATTGCCAGACCCCAGTTGAATCCACCAGTAGTATTATCTGACAATAAGTATCAATTAAAACCAGATTCCCTAAGAATTATGCTATCACCTCTTAACTTATCAAGAGCAGTCTTCTGGACAGGCGGATTCTTCTTCGGCATTCTCAATAATTACACATTTGATTCATTACCTATTGATAGATTGACTATTAAAGACCTGAATCAACAGCCAGGAGCTTGGCTTGCTATAACGATTATAGTGACAGTTGTTGTTGTTGGAATATATTTCCAAGTGAAATTGATATTCACAGTTGATAGCTCCGAAGCAAAACTATTCAAAAAAAAGGAGAATTCCGATAGTATGAGCATGAACATTAGCACCAGTGACACTCCCGACGAATCAGAACTGAAATCACAGTCTTTGAATAACATTACAATCAGTTTGTTTCATACAAATTTATTCACAAGGTATATTATTTTCTATGCGATTGTTGTTATTGCATGTATCTTATTATCCTGGATTCCACATCAAACTTTGAGAATACATCATTATATCATAGCATTAATACTACTGCCCGGCACGAGATTTCCTAACTCGCGAGTGTCCTATCTATTCCAATCGTTGCTTATTGGTTTATTTTTAAGCGGTGCTGCTAGATGGGGCATGGCTTCAATCGTTGAAACTAATGATTCCTTATTAAGAGGAGGACCAGGTTTAAGTCGCGGAGGTGTTCCTCAATTCTTAGGTGTTGATCCCAAGGGTATTTTAAGCTGGAATTATACTGGAACGGATAATAACGATGAGATTGGATTGAACGAATTGAATGACTACATCAATGGAGTTGATTTACCTAATATTGATTATTTCTATTATGGTGAGCATATCTATAAACACGGGTACAGTTTGATCATCAATGATATTGAACGATACAGAGGTTTTGAAAGAAAATTCCCGATAGCTAAATGGCACAAAGGATATTTGAGTGAGAATTGGAGAAAGAAGGACGATCTGAGAATTTATGTGAAAGTATCACATCTGGTGTTCAAGTCTAAACAGAAGGTGTTCTTAGAAGGAAAAGAAAGACCTGTTGAAATTATAGGTGAAGATGGATATTATACTGATGATGATATTGAACTACTATTCGATGTATTAAATCATGGTGATTATACTTTGAATGGTATATATGATTATTTTTCCAATGAGTTCATTGAACCATTGCCAGGTATTAGTTAAGAGTTTATATCTGCATGTGTATATTGAGACCATATTTTTGGGCAATGAGATGGGGAAAGAACGTATTTCGACTGGCAGGTTTTTCGGAATAGAAAATAAATATCTGATATAAATGAAAAATGTCCTCATTCTATATTGCTTGATTTTGCTTGATCGAGATTCAAATCCTAAAATGATGAATTATGAAGAAAAGAGATAGATAATACATATCAATAATCCAGTTTATGGAAGTTGCGTATAATATACCTCAACAGTAAGAAGTTATGATGAGAAAGAAAAGAGAAGGATTGCACGACTGGCACTAATGAAATATAGCAACGAAACGTGTCGAACGATGAAACTAACGTCCTTTCTAAAGGAGTGCCACATCAACTTACTTTTCCGCCATATAGAATACGTGAATGTGAATTCAAATTTTTAGATGTAAACTGTTTCGGACCAAAATGAACATCAGTTAATCAACAAAAGTCAAACTTCTACTACATTAGTTTCTCAGCTGGAATTCCGCTCATGTGTCCAACGAAGTGTCAAACAACATTTATGATGATTTCATAGTGAATATTAGAAGATCTACTAACAAGAGGAAAACTTTATAGTTATTACGGAATTCCTGAATTGGAAGGTGATAACAGTTGTTTCCTTAATTAGTATCCAAAAAGCTGTTCCTAGTTTTCCTCGAGTGCATTAATACGTGATTCTAAATCGTCACCCTGAGACATGAGAGTGAAAAGAGTGATTCGAAGTGATCTGATCTGACTGGAAGAGAAGAGGTCCATCACAGTTTGTAGTATTCTAACTATTATTCTGGCATATCTCGGCTATGTCTTAAGTGTACAAGTTGGCTTATTAATTCGTTCCTTAGAGAAGCAATACATTACATGGATCGATGACTATGATGGTCAGCAGTCAATATTCATATAGGAATTGAAACAACAACTCGGATACTATAGACAACCGTTCAATGAAACGATTACATATCAGATTTCTCAATAAGGTATTGTATCATAGTCATTCGAAGCCATTGAACTATTTCAGAAATACACGAAACGTAAAACTATCTTTCGGTCCTTGTTCTACCTAACTTCATTCTCTCTCTCCCGCAAACTGACACTAGTCGTTGACCTTAGTATTTGACTGCCTATTTGATCTAAGAATGACCTGAAGTGTGGGGTAGGCTAGGATGAATTTTAAACTTTCCTTAATTTCATCGAAGTATGGGAGTGCTCAAATAAATGCCAAATTGATAGTTGCTTGAGGGCACTTAAGGTTGGTTTGAAAACCTCAGTCTTAGACCTCACCATGCATGTTTATACATAATGAGGTCTAACTCTATTTACTTATGGTCTATTCATTGGACAATAAAGGAAAAGTAAAACAAGTTAACTGGGATTATCGATAATGAAATACTGTTTCAGTTGAACAGTATGGACATTAGTGTCTCAGTGTTATATACTAGCAAATTAATAACCAGAGTGGCTAGTTTACATAGTAGTAACTTGTTAGTGACTCGTATTTGTTAATCAGTGCTGTTTCATAAATTGAGTTGCCTCCTGCATCCAAAGAAAGGTCTTTTTACTAGTTAAACAAAACCGATTCAACTTCAACACGTTTTATTTTTCATGAGGCAACAATCAATAACAGTTTGTTTCTGAAGCCCATTCCATCATTAAATCCTAGAGTACTTATTTTTGATCTTATTCTCTCTGTTAGAAATGCTGAACATCGAAAACCAAGCAGCCGTCGAAAATTAAGCACCAACGCAAATATTTTAAGATTAATTAGTCTTCCAACTCTAAAATAATGTATACACCAGAGAATTGATTCTCGAAATCAGACGCGATGAAATTATATATTTAGCTGCTATCACTTACTTAGTTCAATTGGTAACAATGAAATTCAGTTGTGTAGGAAGCATGTACAAGGAGACAAATTAATCTGAGGCATCTACGGTTGAGGTACGAACGAAACACGCATTGAGCTTGCTTAGTTCAAGTACGAGACACAGTTTTGGTAGCACTAATCATGCAACTGTAAGAGAAAGGAGATACCAAGATTAACTAATGGAACGTAAAGAAGTTCTCAAAAAAATTAGGCCAATGCAAGAAATATTCAATTAAGCCATTAAGGACAGGGAAGCAAAGCACCTTCCGATTCACTGTCGAAGAAGAAGGCCTTTTCATGAAGCAATACACAGATTTAGCATTTGCTGGACAATGTGCTAAATGCCGTAATTCATTATTCCACTGACTTGCCTTACAGGTGAATTCAATTTTCAATCAAAGGAACGGATCTTATAGATAGTCAGTTTAGAATTTGGGTCGGAGAATTGGAACCAAATTCTTCTTGAAATTAGTTCATATATTTCAACCATAATAATCTGTAAATGAAACGGCAATATAAAGAAACTCACTCAACTATGCACATATGCATGCTGTTCCAGTGTTCTATTCTTTTAGTGTTCTGAGAGCTTGTTGAATAAACTGTACAGATGCTGGACTCAACTTTGGGTTCTTATACATACTATGATGATTGGTAAATCCGGAAACTTCCCGATACTAATTCATTTAGTTATCAAACTATGATTGAGTATTATACATTAATTGACTCCATAGTTCAAATATAGATATATTGCTACCGACATATAGCTTACTCCAGATTCAGAACAMTGACCTCAGAGTTCTTGAGTTACTAAATCATAAATATCTTTCTGTTCCTTACTAATTAAAAACTCGCATCACCCTTATTGGTAGATTCATTTAATAGCTCATTTTGATTCTCAAGTCTCCTTTTCAACAACTTCCTCTCAATTCTAAATTTCATGCTATTGCTAGAA
Organism: Sporopachydermia quercuum; assembly: GCA_001599295.1. Classification (NCBI taxonomy): domain Eukaryota; kingdom Fungi; phylum Ascomycota; class Sporopachydermiomycetes; order Sporopachydermiales; family Sporopachydermiaceae; genus Sporopachydermia; species Sporopachydermia quercuum. The sequence goes on along the minus strand of BCGN01000002.1, from coordinate 2,038,823 downwards.
TAATTACACCATACTTTAATACTATTTTTAAATTCTAGACTTTCTGAAATTCGGTAAATGATTAAGTTGGAAGTATTATATATGACATATGCGTAAATTGAAGCTTAAATTATCTGATTCGTAAAACGGTTACTCAATATGGACATATTTCTGTTTCATATAACATATAAGGTTTAAACTATAGTATAGTTAAAACATTATTCTTATTCATTCTTTGGAAAGACGACACGACACATACATACGACTTACCCATTAGGACAATCTCAAGAAGGAGTTTGGTAGAATTGACTTCCATTCTTCATGAAATTGAAACTGGTATCTCGCTCATTTTCTTCTGATTGATCTCCCTGAAAAGATTTGGTATTACTTCATTCTCTTTTCAATTCCATAAAACAGTGACAATAGTTGGGCAACCTGGACGACCTGTTCTGTTATAATCATGATTCTATCATAAAAAAGTAGCTTGACCAACATATAAAGTGAAGATAACAAGGACTCAGTGTGATTTCTTGCTTGGCGGAAGTGACTAGTATTTGGTTGAAAATTAACTTTTCATCTTGATTAATTTGTAAGACAAAAAAGTTTGCAGACGCGTTCAGAGATGATAGTTCCGTACACCTTAACTCACAGGAATATGCATTGAATCACCTAGCCAAAAGGTGGGGAACAGGATGCCGGTCTTGTGAGATGAGATTTGTATTATGGAGACAAACAACTGATTCAATCCTTTTCTTTTGGCACGGTCATCAAAGCATTCGTTCTTCTATTAACCGCGTGAACAATAAATCATAATATCTACATTACGCTGGTTCATAGAACTTTTCTCCTAGAAGTTAGTATTCTATTCAGCTAATTCACCATTTGATTTCCACAGGTATAATAAACCAAATCGAAAACGCAACTTATTTTTTCCATCATGGACTCTCCGGAAATCTCAGAAACACCATTCTACTTGTTCAAATGACAAATCAAGACATCGTCTTATTGTTTCACAATGTTTCTCCTGATTAATGCTTTGCCTTACTATGATCAGTACCGTTCTTACTTATTAAAAGCCTGAAGAATCAGGTGCGTAGCCTGAAGGATGTAATAAACTATAACGATTTGATTTATACTTTGAAACATAATAGAGTACAGACCGTTGGCATGGAATAGCATGATGCAAGCTAAAACAAGAACACATGTACCTAGTTTTCTATTGAAACAAATTGGCTTGGTACTTAGATCAGTTCAAGGTTTACTCTATAGGAGGTTTGAGAGAGTTGTAGATTTAGTTATTATCCTAAAAATCGTCCAAATCAGTAATCCCAAGGCTCAGTGAGTGCCCCTTCAGATGGATAACAGGAGTACATCGAACATAAATTATGAGACCAAAAATGCTGATATAAAATCAGATCAGTTTATTGAAGGCCTCCTAAATCTTTCAATGGACCATGCCCACAGATGTGGGCGACGAACCTCCTTCCATGTTCATTTTCTACTCGATCTGTTTCTATACATGTCGCCTGCATGCACTACTGGTTCTGGAGCTTTTGCTTTGGCTCGAATATTCAGTACCAACATTCAATAATCATCAAATCATCACGAAAGACATGCTAGAATTTGATTAATCATACTTCAGTTGTAGCAATGCCTTATACTTATAATCAGTCATTTAATCAGAATCGGCATTTCATTCTCGGGAGTTTATCTCTATGACTCCAATTCGGTGTCTAAAAATAGAAGCTGATTCATTCACTTTCGTCTACTCTGTCAACCTAATCTTGCTTGAGCTATTTGTTCACAAAGCTTTTTCGATATAATGCTTCTATAATTAGATCTCTACTCTAGCTACTATCATCTATACGCTTGCCTATTAATAAATAGAAATCAATCCATACATTCCTCTCTAACATATAGAAAATACTGGTATCAAGCAAGTTCATTTTGTTGGCCCGATAATCGGTTCTAATAATAAAGTTAAGGTTTTGATATACTTCATTGTGCATATCAATAACTTTACACCTGGATGCATATGACACTTTAAACATTAACTTTCTTGTGCTGGTTGTCTATCAAACTGAGATGATAAAAAGATATAACAGGTTGAAATGCCATCTCAAAAAATAGATGATCATCACACACCGTTGCCACGAAGATAGTATTACTGATAACTTCTTTCTACAAGTAGCTGTGTTTCTCAGCTATGGCTTGATTTGACGCAAATACGCAAATATTGCCATCAGAGATTCTATCAATAGGTCCGGTCCGCTTGCATCATATTCTCAATGTAAGTATTTCAAACATCCAGCTCCTCTTCAAATTCAAATCACCTGTGGCAACATATAGTGCGTTTTATGATGTTATGATTTCTTAATTACATAATTATTTCATTTCTACTTTTTTTTCCATAGTTTAAGAGTTTATTTATTTTCACCAGAGTTTAGGAGAACAATGCGATGAGCTAATATTCATACTTTGGCACTAGTTCCATCGCCAGGCACAGAAACATCGAATCACTCAACCTGGCGAATTTCCTTTTGTCTCCTAATCACAACTGTTCAACACGTTCCTTTATACTATCCCCCATCCTTGCGGTTGAGACATTCAAACTATGTGATACGGCAAGTCTCTACCCTTCGCTATTTCTCATCAACTACACCTAATAATAATACCCGCACAATGCCAGAGTCTGAACAGAGTGCGTGATGATCATCTTTTGCATGTAATGTGAAATGCCGTCATTATACATTTCTCCACTTTCATACGGAAGGTAGACAGTTTTTACCGGATGTGTATTAAAGTTGGGGTTCTAGCGGGTTTTAAACTACTTCAATCTGTATTTTGCATTTAACTCTGAACTTTGATTTTATGAATACAATACAATGGGCATGTTCTGGACCATTTTTTCACCCTGAAATTTCCTATTCTCCGTTTGACATATCTCGGAACCAACAGTTACTTCATTTTTCTATCTGACAAATAAGAGAGACACACATTCTCACTCATTCTTTTTGTTCTTCTTCCCTCTTAAACATTTCTTTCAATTAAAAGAGTTTGGTCTTACCATACAGGCGATTAGAATATGATAGAGATAAACGATTCGCTAAAAGAATAAATAAAAGCTAATCAATGCAATACACGTTTTTCGGAGAAGACTCAATATTTGAACAACAACAGAACAAAACGGAGTTGCAAAAAAAACATCTAACTAACTAGGGAAATAGGTTATCGCACTGTATCACTACAGATACACCGATTCAATAAGAACTTAGTCGTTTCGTTGAAGGAAGTTATATATAGACACATCAAACCAAGTAGAAGGTCGGCGGCCCAACCCCAAAAATCAGGAGTTCAATCTTCGAAGAAGTAATCTCTTTTGGACATGAATTATAGAATATGACTTCAATCTCTTCGCCATGCTCGGTTGAGTCTCTYACTCCTGGAAACTGTCTTGTTACTCCGGGTGGAAGCTCAGCCACGAGTTATTTTGCCATACCAAAGCGCGAACATTCTGGTTCATTCTCAGCCTCATTCAGCAACAATATAAAAATAAAAAGCCCAGGGATATCTCAACAGGAAAATTCGGAATCATTTATGGAATTTCCACTGGCTGGATTTACAAATACTTCAGTTCCTTCTACTATATCACATTCTGGAGGTAGTACATTTCCTATTAATAATCTCAGCACAGGTTCATGCAGTAATAGTAACATCATCAGCACGTCAGCAAGCAGCACATCTACAGCTGCTCAAAACTTATGGGCTGGCAACCAATTTAATCTCAGAGGCCCTTTTGGTTCTACTTCAAATAATGACGAGTCAAGAGTGAATTTGTCCAAGAYGCCATCTAATTCGTCAAACTCTCCTGTTGCTGGACTCCCTCCAAGAAATCTCCGACTGAATATCTCAAAAGTAACTACAGGAGGTACCACTATTGTAAATCAGGCAAGTACGAAGAATTTACCAACACCCGCAGCGCAACTGAGGTCTTCATCCTTGAGTATCGGAACCACCATTTCTATGGACTCCAGACGAATGCCTGGAAATGTGGTGCCATCATCACCAACGTTCGAAATGCCTTCCAGTGTCAAAGCTATAAGCCCGAAGGATCTTAACGATAAAATCAACCGATCAAGTGGCGATCAGAAGAAGAAATTCTTACTGGTAGATGTAAGATCATGCAGTAATTATAGCAGTGGGAGAATAAAGGCTGCTTTAAATATATGTATTCCTTCTACTTTACTGAAAAGACCTGGTTATAACTTGGCTAAGGTCTTTGAAATCCTACCAGAAGAAGACAGAGCCGTGATAGAAAATTTTGGACATTCAGTAGATGTCATATTATACGATAAGTCTTCGGAATCTGCTGGTGCTGTCAGTACAGCGTTATATTTCACAGCGTTGAAATTCGTTAACTTCAGTGACTGGACTGGTACCGTGTTTTTCCTTGAAGGTGGTATCAAAGAAGTGGAAGGAAACTTTCCAGACTTGATTGAATTGTCCATCCCGAATACTGTTACTCGTGGCGTTGATACTTCTAATTTAGCTTCCTACAAGTCTTGTCAAACTCTCCATACTTCTGTTGGCGAAACCGTGTTTATGCCGGGTGAGAGAAGATCCAGTACTATGACTCCTATTTTGAGTGGATTCCGATTACCTGATAACTGCAAGGAAGCTGTACCTTGTGCCATGAGAAGTATACGTCAAGCTGAAGAATACCATTATGTGGATTTATCATTAAACATTGATATCAAAAGCTTGGAATTGACTCCTGAAGAACTTAGTAATTATCCTCAATGGATCCAAAAGGTAACTCTAGATGATGGAAAGGATCGTAAAGCAGCTAGGTACATATCTGATCAGTTCTACGATATTGAAAAGACAGAAAAGCTTAGATTGCAAGCAGCTTTAAGCAGGGATCGTGCTTTTAGTACTAGTGGAGATCTAATCACCAATGATGACTTTGTGAGTATTTCTGCTGGTGTAGAATTAGGAACGAAGAACAGATATAAAGACATTTTTCCTTACGATAACACGAGAGTTAGGGTTGAACCTACAAATATGACACCTGGTTGTGAAAGGTCTTCTAAACAGTTTGGTGATGACTATATTAATGCTAGCTATATTGGCTCTCATCTCAGTGGGAAGAAATATATTGCCACACAAGGTCCTCTGCCTGAGACTGTTGAAGACTTTTGGAAGGTTGTTTGGAATCATGACGTTCCTGTGATTTTAAATCTTACTGCTGAAAGAGAAGGTGGCTATATCAAATGCCATCATTATTGGGGTGACATGAAAGGCAAAAGGTTGCATATTCATCAAATGAGTGAAGAAACTGTTGAGCTTAATTGTAAAAACAAAACTAAGATCATTAAAAGAGTCCTAAGACTCACTTCTGCTTCTGACGAAAACGAGAGTAAAATCGTTGTTCAGATCCATTATGATTCATGGCCAGATTTAGGTGCCACTGTTGCTCCAGATGATTTATTAGCTTTGTGTCATTACAAAGACAAAGTTATGAATAACCGGAAGAAAGATGCAAGCGAAAACGATATCATCCCTGATGAAGCACCTGTGATTGTTCATTGCAGTGCTGGCTGTGGAAGAACCGGTACCTTCTGTACAGTTGATACTCTGATTGATGTTTTCAACAACAGGCTTTTGGAAATCAAAATAAATGGTGGTAAAATTGATATCAATATCTTAAAGGAGCTTCCTTTATGGGGAGATTTGGATTTGGTTTTCACTCTGGTTCATGAATTCAGAAGACAGCGTATTGCTATGGTTCAAACCTTGAGACAGTTTATCTTATGTTATGAAAGTGTTATATTATGGCTAAAAGATAATGTCATGAATCAATGTCAATTATGAAAGTGATGAGAATGGATGTGTTGAACAGGATTGAATGGTGCGGATAATTTCGGGTTATTATTTTTAATGAATGGCTATTTTAATAGGTTGTTTCTATTTTTATTTTATTCTAGGGTTTTCTTTTTATCTCTTTTCTTTTTATTTATATTTACTAACAATGGTTCAAAATTAATGGTCTCGTGGCTTCTTGTGTACACCAAAAAGAACCARTACTCGTAGAAAAGGGGCTTCAAGGTTGTCAACAATATATACATATTTTTGTTGAGGTAAAATAGGATATAATTTATAGGTGTGGCGCATTCAATATAATATAATAATATGAAAATCTAATTTTATTTGCTTCAAGGTAAGAAATTCTGGATAGGAGCAAAGAGTCTGGCAGATTCGAAGTTCGGTTTCATAATCAACATGGATGGACATTTTGTAGTATAAGAATCGTAAGAGTTTTCAATCTAGAACTGATCATGGTTAAGGATTATGGTTATAATAGTACTATTAAAACTCTTCGCGAATAATGGAGAAAGGTACTTCTTGCTTTAATGTTGATACTTTCATATAGATTGTAAGTAAATTCAGCTATTGATAATTATAATACTTACCATATAATTACAACATCTGTTGATGTCCATTCAAACAATTTCAACAAAGTCAATAATTATTTAAAAAAAAATGCACTTTCCACCTTTTCRTTATTCCTGTTTTATTCTCAGCKTCATATGAGATGGAACTCATAAGTTGTCATCAATTTGATGAGTCCTATAGTGTTTCTTTTAACATTCTGCCGATATATAATTATAAGCCGATCCATAGTTTGATGCGTATCTATTGTAAGGTACAACCGAAATGTTCATCCTGATGTATTAACCCCTGTCAACCTACTTTTCTGTTTCCTTATTTCTTATCATCAATCAACCTAGTACTAGTTCATACAGCATCACGATTGTATTAATAGCTATTAAAGGAACTAATCAAACTTGCGTTAATACTTTCATCTCAACAATTGAGATTAAATGATCAGATAATTGGATAATCAGATAAATGAGTAAATATAATATTCATATCCATACCTCTTAGTAGTGTTCTAGTAGCTGATATCAAATGAACTAATCGTCCTTTGATTGATTGTTCTTGTGGGACAAATGATGGGCCAGAACTTGTTCCCCATCCAACTAAATGCATCAGCAACGTTAATATCTAGGAGCTTAAAAAATAATACTATGCACATCAAATGCCCTGTTGTTACTGTTCCTGTCATGTGTTCATATCAGACACGCCAATCACACTCTAATTCACAACACCAAAACTCTCTCGCACATACTTCTGTTAAGAAACCTGTCTTCCGACAAGATAGCAATCGAGTTGATCAGCAGAATTGCAACTAAAGTAAAGACTTGGTTAGAACGTCTGCGTATTCAAGTACACATTATTCATCTTCAAAAAATACTAAACATTTGTGTAAATTCCCTTGCTCATTCAAATTCACAATTCAGACACAATCAGAATTACCTTCCATATATCTAGATATAGATATATGTCTGCAGAAGCCGGAGCTCTCTATTCAATACTGAGCAACTTACCATAAAACAATTTCCCAAACATTGTAGACTATAGAATTTCTACCAGCTTCTAACTACGATAGTTTGTTATATTCCATCTTATGAGAAGCCTACTGTATTTCTATACTTATTTATATTATACCACGAATGTACCCTCGTGTAACAAGTAGAGAAGAGCTTGTAGATGTTTGCTGTATAGTGAATAATATGCATCATGTGCATTCAAGTAAGCACTTAGCAAATATTGATGGGATATGGGACAAGAGACTACACAGAACATAATGGGCTGGTGGWTTGGCAAATGGTTTATTTTATATGACGCGTTAAAAAGAATTGAGAATAATTTTAGGGGTCGTGAAAGTAGAATTGAATATAATTGGATTATATCTCAATGAAATTGGCAATGATTTATCAGGATGTCTTTCATGTGTTCTGGATTGAAATGAGACTTTTCAAATGCGCATGCATGTGCTTACTATCATTTCACTATATCATCATGCAGTAGGAAACTAATATAGTGAACATTCCGACAATGAATGAATAAAACGATAAAAAAGAATGGTTCATTCAATACTAACARCAAAAATCTATTTCATGACATAAATTAAATTTATCTAGCTATGCACGTTGAAATGCTAATGTTCAGAGTCTAGAATCTGAATTCATTCTTTTCTACAACAAACCTCCTTCATTTAACCATCATCTAAGCATGAAAGCTTTAATTAACTGATTTCCCCACTGGTTTTCATCACTCTACGTTGACTACATTCTGTTTATCACGATGTTGGGATCATGCAACATTGACTTGCAACGCGTGATGTATCGAGAACACTCTGTATATGCTTAATTTGACTGCTTTCTTAGGACTTGAAACCGAACACTTTACATTTTACGTCTCTGCGAATAACATAATTAATTGTTTGTATTCGTACACATACAAAATGAGCAATTTGAAAACCATTAATGTAATTAAAACCAAGAGTATATATCTTGACTTCTATTTACATGGACTGTGCATTCAATCCACTCCACTTCACCACCGTAACATCACAACCCCTAATAAGGAATAAGACCCAAGAAATGTCCAATATACCATACTGAAATACTCTTGATGCTTGTAACCAATCTCTTGATATTACGCTTAATCTCTATTTCTCTTGCTTTGTCTTCTGCCGGTGCCTCTAACCTTCTTATCACGGTTCTTTCTTTGTTTTCTTTGTTGTCTGGAAGGCTTTTCAACCTTTTGGCCCAAACCATATCTGACTAAACGATAAGCAGGTTCGAATTTCTTCAAGTCTTCAACGGAGTTGTAGATCAAACCGAAACCAGTAGACTTACCACCACCAAATTGGGTTCTGAAACCGAAAACAGAGACAGCATCCTTTTCGGTCTTGTAGGTGGAAGCTAAAGTTTCTCTGAGTTCATCCTTGGAGACATTAGCTCTGTTGGGATGTAAAACATCAATGACCATTTGGCGTCTGCCAAGGAGAGGGTTGCTGATAACCTTTCTGGTACGGATAGTAATAGCGTCACTCTATTTAACACGTTAGTATAATGCATAATACAATAATGAGTAAGATAGATCTAAATCAAGAGACAAATGACTACGGTGTCGATGAAARTATAGTTCTCATAAAATCGTGGTTGARCTTCGAATCCAGTGCTAATGTTGTTGAATTTCAATATTTTTCTATCTTGTATTGAACGATCAAATGTTGCTTTATGATAGAAACATTGCACACCATAGAAAAAAATCTCAGAGTTGTATTTTATGATAAAATAGATTTATCCTTGTTGTCATGATCCTCATTTCATTTTACTTGAGAAAARTAGTTTGCCGCTCACTCCTATTATAGTCAATCATTCCATTGTTCTTTGCTGTGTATTGTCGACTCTTTTCTTCCAAGCAATGATATTTCGTTACATACCATTTTGTCTAATACTTGTTGATGTATATTATTGATGCTGTTGAGTATCTACAAACAATACAAGTTACGCAACAATACGTGAATTCTACTACGTTTCAATGGTGAGAGTATCTAACTAGTAGCGAATATTCAAGTATACTTCCAAAGTCAGTTGTCGTCAGGCCCAACCTTGCGTTCAGGTTAGCTGGAGTCTACTCGCTTGGTTGTGRTATAGGCGTGAAAAATAATTGAGAGTGCTAAGTATAATACTAATGGTATGAAAAATACGCTACAATTTGGTTAAGACTGTATAAGTAGTCACAATATTYCCTTTTTTCCAGCAATATTTCCTAGTTTAGAAACACAAGTCACAGTCTTAAAGTGTAGAATAAATATTATGTGATCTGAAATCATAATTCATTCCCACCAAACTTTCATGTAGGTCTCTGCAGTCTCTGTAGTAATATGCAAAGATACATGATGATACATATTAACTGCATACGATTCTCAACATGAACTGTCACGTTTCACAATGTAAACATTTCTAAACATTCCAAAACAATAGTGAATCCGCCGCGGTAAGATAGGATCAACTAATGATCAAATCCAGAAGTAAGCTATTCCCTAAGATTGAAATTTAGTTCTATCTTCACAAGGTGAAACCAAATATCAAATGCCCACTTATTACTATTGCTGAAGAATCATTTATCATCTATAAAACTAAGAAGTCAAATACGATCATGGAGAATCCCCACGAACAAGTACAGAATGCAATCCTAGCAAGAATAATAAACAATGTAGTATGTTACACTCTCAAAAGAAAGAGACAAACTGAGAATAAATGACGTGACGTGTTGCTCTATCACTTTTTGCTGATCAAATTTTTAACAGATTTAGGAACGATTAAACGAATCGATACTCATTATCAACAGATCACTGGAGGTATGTATATCGTCAGCCTGAGGATTGAACAATTGCTACCTAGTGTCATTTCAACTTAATTACAACATGTGATCAAATCTGATGATGAATTTCGAAACAATTAACTAATATTTTCAAATTGTAGGAAATAAACAAGGATAATATAGATTTGGAGATAACATCACAGATGTGGGAAACTTATCAAAAGAATGTTCAATATAATCTAGAAGCCACAGGAAATATGAAAGAGCCATTATAATTGCCATCGGGGAAATTAAGTGTATAATGGATGGAATAACTGGAAAATCTATAATTTGTGACACGATGATTTTGAGAGAAAGACTGTCTTGCAACATTGAGTATATAATAGTTTAAGGTACTGGTCGGTTGAGAACTGTTCTTTCATATTATTGTATGAATTCATTTGATTAAACTTGTTCACATTTTGAAGTTTTATCTGGCGTAAACTGGATATTGAAGACCCTAAGGAGATTGTTGTGCAAAATAGTGGGATGATCCCAAGAACCGTATTGTCTACGTCAAATCCCAGAGCTTCATCTTGTACATTGCATTAATACATAACAGTATGCGGCAAAACGACCACCTTATATAATCCACATGCTATCAGATCTCGTATCGATTCAAAAAAGTGAAATTCCGCCGAACGAGTGGATATATAGCTTGTAATAATTAATTACTCACTCTCAGTATATACGACCCTAATGAAATCACGAAACATTTCAAATCAAACATAAACTCCAGTGTAATTTGAGCATGAGTTGTAATCACATTTGTCGTCAAAGAATTCCGCTGATATTCCAATACATCATGTCAATACTCTTTCAACTCCATCTCAGCTTATCACTACATCTGATTACACATTCCACCATCCACAGACACCTGATCCAACAAACAGATCTAAATCTCTTTTTCTCATACCTATTTTCCCAATATTATCTTCATAATATTCCAATTAAACAGGTTACACATGAGGGGCAACTAAATTACTAGTTAGAATCCATTCTTAAGCATCATTCTCTTACCTCCTATTGTCCTACCTCCAATTCAAGGACTTTTCAATTTTCTCTACACATCGCAACCTTACTTACCTTGTTGGGTCAAAAGCATATTGTGTCTCTTCTTCAGCGTCACTCTTTGTCTGGAGTATTTATCATCTGGGGAAAATCTAGCTGGATGAGCGCTCTTTGTTATTTCTCCACTCTCTGTCTCCTTCTTGAGAGTATAGATTCTTTTTCCATCAGGTCCAACGGTGTACATCAAATGCATCTTGACAAAAGATTAAAATATTCTAATATATATAAAAGATAAGATCTCTATTAATCAATATCTTCCTTCTGTTCAGAAATAATCAAAACTATAGGCTCATCTTATATTACTTTGTATGTCAAATCGATCCATCAATCTCTATCATTCTTACTTCACCTACCAAAGAAAAAATTTGTTGTACTATCTTACCAGGTACAAACCATCAAGTCTCAACTTGTATTTTTCAAATATTACCCGGCAATAGTTATATTAACATCGAATCTCAACTCATGTATAGGATAGGCTATAAATTTTATCTTGTGTAGGAGGAGACGTAAAACTCAAAACAAATCGGTCAATGTTAAGCAAAGCAACCACCAGACGTATGACACACATATACAGTACAATGAATTTCTGATGATGATGGTGAAAATATATTGATTAGTAGGTGTTGACTTGTAGAAGATAGATGGAGAGTTATTGGTGTTTCAAACATYAATCAAGAAATAGCAAGCATCTGGTTTTATAGAGTGTTTGTTTAAAGTACCCGTTGTACTATAGAACATGCAAAGTTTCCTTCAAATCAATGAAAAAACAACACCAGTTATTATAATTATTAATATTATGCATGATTTTCTCATATATGAGGCATCTTACTGAGAGAGTCGACAATACAAATGAGGAGAAGAGTGGTTTGCTTCATTATTACTGTTCCGTAAATCAAAGCACAGTTTGAACAAGAATCAAACAGAAATCAACTTATACACCATATATTTGAGAAATTATATCGAATAAACAAGCAAAAACGACGAAAAATCAAGTCAATGAGCTTTTTGAGCAAAAATGACAAAGAATAATAAAGATGCATTTGCAGATTTACTGGAGCTGACAGGAAGATCTTCCAGTAGAGCCTCTTCGAGATCCACCCTTTCATTAGCAGAACAGCAGAAACTATCAGGAAGCAGATCAAATATAGCCCAAAACGATGAATGGAGCGGATTAGATCTTCTTGATTCCAGCTATAGAAACTCGAATAGAGCTTCAAATGCAAGTTCGATTGTTAACTCAACTGCTCCTTCTAGAATCTCAACTCCTGATCTATTCACTCAATTGAGCTCTCAACCATCAATTGCTCCGGCAAGAAATAATCAATCTCCTTTAGGAGACATACTTCCTGGCGCGTCTAAGGTTTCATCAGCATCCAATTCTTCTCTCAATGAGAATACAGTAGAAACTACTAGCAGTAGTGGCCAAGATTTAGATGAGTTATTTGCAGTATTCAATACACCTATTATTCCTAAGAGTAACACTCAACCTGAGCCTGAAAAGAACTCTAAGAAGCCATCAAAACTCGAACCCTCACCAAACTTAACCAACGGGAATGCAAATTCCAATCGAAATAACAAGAATGTAAGYAAAAGAGCTTCCGCTGTAGCTGAGCTAACTGATATGGGATTTACGGTTCAACAAGCAGAAGAAGCTTTAGACASAACTGAATCAGGCACTGATGTTGCTAAAGCTATTGACTATATTATGACTCAAGCTCACAATAGATCTAAAGTTTCACCCAAAAAGTCTTCTAGAGAACAAAAATCTCATTTTCCGCAATCTCCATCATCTGCTTCAGCTTCATCATCACCAACTCCTAAATGGATGTCTGACAACAAATCACCAACTGTRCCTGTAGATGCCGAAGATATTGCCAAAAAGGTTTCAGAGCTCTCAGAGCAATTTATGACAAAAGCTTCTTTTCTTTGGAGCAAAGGTAAGAAGAATATTTCAAAAGTAGTTGAACAATACCAAGAGAAATCCTCTCTTAGTTCTGATGGTACACCTGCTTGGATGAGAAATCAAGCAAAATATAGACATGAGGGAACAGCTGATGATGATAATGAACTCTCTAATCATAGTGTCAGACCATCAGTAAGACAAACAAGAACAATGAGACAAGAAAGACCAGAAAGAAGGTTTCAATCAGACGATGTATTACCAACAAGACCAAACAGACATAGACAGGTGAACCATAGAACCAATGGCAACAAAATCGAATTGGTAGACACAAGTAGCAGTTTAGCCAACGAAGCCAGCTCGCCAGTATCCAATGGCAGTGTTGCGTCATCAAGAGCATCTACTCCTGCTTTACTGGAAGGTTTTGATGTTGATATTCYTGTAAACACGTCTCAATCAACCAGGACACCTATTAATTCTAGTACTTCAGCACCATCATCTCTTCAATCAAGAGCATCAGCAAAATCTCCTGCTTTCCAACCAGTGTCAGTATCTTCTTCAAAACTGACTTCAACAGTAGTTATTCCTCCTCTACCAAATCTTATTGAATCAGAATTCACTTTGGAAAGGGCTACTGGTCGCGAGGCATTTGTTTCAGGAGATTTCCCTGAAGCATTGATTCACTTCACTACTTGCTTAAATCTGTTACCTTCGAATCATCCTTTAACCATTGTTGTATTGTCAAACCGGTCACTTTGTCATAGCAAACTAGGAGACTATAAGTCAAGYTTAACAGACGCTGAAACAGGCTTAAATGTTATTTCACTCACTTTAACAAGTAATGGCTCTATGGACCAACTACTAGAACGTGACAAATCGTTCAAAAGCTTTTGGRTAAAATTAATGCAAAGGAAAGCTGAGAGTTTAGAATTTCTTGATAAGTTTTCAGAAGCTCTAGATGAGTATAATCTACTCCTACATAAYGGAGGAGCTTCTAAAACTGTCATTGACGGTAAGAATCGTTGTTTAGCAGCTTTGAAATCAGAGAGAAAAAGCGATGGCTCTGCTTTGAATGTTACTAATCAACAGTCAAAACAACGCACAGCACAACGAATTAACACTAGTAGAAACAGCAAGCAGCCATCTAGACCGACCACTCAAACATCAGTTGATAATTCCTCAGCTGTTTCTAAGATTCGTAATGCAGCGAAGGAAGCCGAAGAGCTTGATAATGAGAAATTCGGTCTTTATGATCAAGTTGAAGAGAGAATTAATAAATGGAAATACGGCAAAGAAGATAATCTAAGGGCGTTACTATCTACACTACAGAATGTTTTACCTGAATGTTTAAATTGGAAAGAGATCTCCATATCAGACTTGATATTGGATAAGAAAGTAAAGATTAACTATATGAAAGCTATTAGCAAGACTCATCCTGATAAAATATCTAATTTGATAAGAACAACAGAGGATAAGATGATCTGTCAAGCTGTATTTGTTACTTTGAATAATGCGTGGGATAAATTCAAAGTGATTAATAAGATTAGTTGAAAAAGAGAGAAAGGAAGTTGATATATAGCATGATGGATCATGATGTGTAAACATTACTCTCAACACTACATGAGAAAGAGTATATTAGCTATGATATATCTTATGTCTCATCTTATTTATATACCTAATTATGTTCTTATGGGTGCTATCATTGAACATTGAAGTAAAATCATATGGTTTCGATAGTCTCATTATGCGTGGATATAATTTCTAGATATTAAGTAAATACACCTATGATTAAAAAGAGTTAATACACGTACGACTAATAAACATATCAGCTCATCACTCTTCAGTTGGTCCTACGGTTGTACCACTCGTATACGATTTATCTATGATCCATTTATTTGATCCATTTATTTTTATTCCCTTTCATTATACTATCATACTATATACATACTAAATTTAATTCTCCTCCCCTATTCACATTCAACAGTAGAAGCAGATGCTACAGCATCATCATAAACTCCTATGGCACTATTCAATGATTCAATCAATGGTTGCATTGTACCACTGGCAATTGACCTCAGTGCAATTGGTGGATGATTATGCCTCCTATGAGCTGCTGCATTTATGATCTCATCACTGGGTATTGAATCCAGTATTGCGTCGATCCTTTCAATGCATTTATGTAAAGAATCATACAACCTTTTCAAAGTCTGTACCTGAGTATAATCGCCTGAGTTGAAATTCACCCAAAAATGACGTAGAAATTCAATTGATGTCGAGTGGCACATATGCAACTGTTGATACAAATCATAATTTAAATGAATATCCTTCATGGCTGATGTATCGTCAATTGCAGTATTGAACTCTGCAGAAGCGCTACCATTGCTACTACTATTATTAGCAATTGCATAGGCACTATTTGTCGAATTGTCTGCTAAACTTCCTTTCCAACACTGCTTAGCTTCTTTTGAACTAACTCTTACAGATTCCATGATTTCCTTACTTGCTTTTGCTATAAACGGTTTATGTTCTTGTGAAAAAACATTCTGGAGATCAATTCTAGCTTGCCATTTGGCTTTGGGAAGTTCCTTCGGTCTACCRGTAACAGTATCATTTTTATCATTATCCATATCATCATCTAGCATAACGGCTTCAGTACCAAAATAATTACAATTACTTTCATAAAAATTCAGAATTTTAATCCTTTTTAACAACCTTTCGTTATCTCCATTATCGGCATGCGATAATCCATAAACTAAATCATCTTGTCGTTTAATATTCAGTTTCGAGTATTCTGTTGAATCATTATCTTCTAAGTCAGAAAATATCAGCTCTTCAGTCTCAAGATTTTCCTGTTCGTCATAATCCTTGTCCACTTCATAAGAAACAGATTTACCATCTTCACCCCAGCCATAAACTACTTTCTCGCTAAGCTTATTCATTGTTCTTAAAACATCAACCATTTCTTTATTCTTACCTTCTTGCATTGTTATATCTGGTCTATTGCCATGCCTTTCTGGATTGTCTTCACAGTTGCCTTCAACATCAATTATCTTAATTACCTTGTGTTGAGCGGTTGGTTTTATATAAACACGATCTTTTCCTCCTTTTCCTGATCTAGCACCTAAATATTGAAAGTTTTCGTCATAATTTAAATACTTATCAAGAACAATGTCTGTTTTGCTTGTCGGAGCTATCTTCTCTCCTCTTAATTTACGAAAAAGCTTTGAATTGAAAAATCTAGCCCAGAATTCATTCTCGGATAGTTTTGGTACATTCTCATCATAAGCGGTTTGAACAACAGGGTATAAACTGAAAATGGAATGAATCTTTTCCCTTGAAACCGACACATTTACTTGATTGTCACTAGTAGCAACTGGTTTGATAGTGCTAAGAACATTGAATCTACCTCTCTTTTGATAATTTGACATRGCAAATGCTCGTAATAAATGTACTCTTGTAGACCAGAAATCTTCTGCAGTAATAGTGGCTGAAGGAGAGCTATTACTGGAGCCAATCACTGTGTCTTGAAATATTTTGTATAGTTCTTTATCTTTGATCAGTAAATTTCTTTGGAGTTCTAAACTTTGAAGCAAGTATTTGTCACTAAGTAATACTTCAAGTCCATTCTCGTCCTCATTCGTAATTTTATTGTCAGCTGATGATGATGTAGCTGCTACATCTGATGTTAACGATGAAGATGTGATTGTAGAATTGCTATTGAAAGATTTGCTAGAGTGATCATCAGGTTTTGGCTTCGCTGAGGCTGAAGATTGACTGGCATCGGAACTAGTGGTACTGCCAGCTGTTTTCCTTCTAGCTATTTCTTCATGAATAGCATCTTTTAATTCTGTCATCACTGGTCTTGATGCAAATGAAAACACATATTGAACTGCTGGCTGACCCTCAGTGACATTACAAATAACCCTTAACATCATTTTAGGACTTGAACTTGGAGTAGCTTGTAGGTCTAGAACCAATTTCTAGTTAGCATTGTAACATTCGAATGAAGAGATTGATAAAAGAGTTTACTATTATCAATAGCTGAATAAACAGAAAGGATAATTTATATTAACTAATGCAAACCACATACTTTGAATATCGTCAAAATTGACAATCACCTCATTGCCGTTTCCTTCACCTTTCCAATGAATCCTACCTTCATTTTGTTCAACTCTTAATTCTCCAAGTTTTTTCTTATACTGACAAGGACCTCGCGTAGACATTGCTTCCTTGAATTAGAAAACCTATATGTGTATGAATGTAAGAAACGAATGAAGATTTGTTTCAAATAGATGTTTAGTGGTTCAATTGGCTTTATCAATGGAATGGAAGGCTTTGTATCAGTGAATTATCTTCTGTTATCTTGAGATCCATATTCATGTTGAAAAAGGGTGATGAGGTGTTTAAATTGCYTCGAGAATTATTTCGGAGATTATGAAAAGGATAGCTAAAAGTATTACGGAGATCATTAATTCTGAGATGATTCTATGGGCTAATAAGCATAGGCTTGCTTAACAATAGTCGTTACAATTAGGTTGAGTTACCGAGATTTTGATAACTGGAAAATTATCATGGTTATTTGTTGTCTAGCTTGATATCAACAACATTTTGTCTCATCGTTATTGCCATATATTCTTCTTGTTCTATAGTAGTGTTCAGCGGTACGATGTTTTATTGATTAGGTAATCAATAGAATAATTCATTTACGATAACATTATCATTGCAAAATATTCCCCACGTGATCCCTCACAGTAAAAAATTTTCCCAAAAAGAAAAGGAAATTTACAAATGTGTGATTAGCAAAAGTTGGAAATAACTATCACCAAACAATAGAACGTACTATCAGAACTAGATATTCTAAAAGATATTGATTTAGTACAATTCACACAAATAACTGAAACAGCAATATATATTTATACAAAATGACTGTTTTTGGGATTTCATTCGGTAACACTACTTCCTCAGTGGCTTATGCAAAGCCTGAAGGTAAGATTGAAGTGATTGCTAATGGTGATGGTGAAAGAAGCATTCCTTCAGCTTTATCGTACAAAGGTGAAGACGAATATCACGGATCACAAGCATTAGCTCAAATTGTTAGAAATGCAGAAAATACGGTTTTCAATTTCCGTGATTTCATCGGTAAGAAGTTTGATGATGTTGACTTGACATTAGCTGATGGAGGAGCTAAAGCTGTTAAGCTATCTGATGGAGGTATTGGATACAAGATTAAGAATAAGAGAGCTGGCGAAAATGCCGAAGGAGAACCTGAGTACGAAGAACAAATTCTCAGTGTTGATGATATCGTGTTGAATCATTTGAAGCAATTAAGGCAAGTCGGAGAAGATTTTGTTGGAAAGGGAATCGAAAAGAGTGTGATTGCTGTTCCAACTGATTTCACTGAAGTTGAGAAAGCTAAATTGATAGAACTCGCTGAAAAGGCCGAGATTCCTGTTTTGCAATTAATCAATGAACCTACTGCTGCATTATTAGCTCATCTTTCATCTGTTGAAGATGGAAGTGAAGAACGACTAAGAGAAGATAAGTTATACTTAGTTGCTGATTTTGGTGGTGCTAGAAGTGATGCAGCCATTATTGCTTCAAGAGGTGGCTTAATGACTATCCTCGCTACGGAGCACGATTACGAATTAGGTGGAAACAGACTTGACGACGCCTTAATGGAGTTCTTTTCTAAAGAATTTGAAAAGAAGTTCAAGGAAGACCCAAGAAAATATCCTAGAGCTGTTGCCAAGCTGAAGTTGGAAAGTAATTCAGTTAAGAAGACTTTGAGTAATGTTCAATCTGCTACTGTGTCAATTGATTCTTTAGCCGCTGGATATGATTTCCATAGTTCTATCAACAGATTGAGATATGAATTGGTTGGAAGATCAGTGTTCGGTCAGTTTGTTCACTTTGTTGAAAAGCTACTTAAGAAGGCTAACTTAGATCCTTTAGATATAGATGAAGTTGTTCTGGTTGGTGGAAGTTCCAAGAATAACAAACTTGTTGATGCTATGAAGTTATTCTTCCCTGAATCAACTAAATTCAATGTTGACACTCCAGATTACCTTGATCCTTCAGAATTAGTTACTATTGGTGCTGCTTTACAGGCATCTATCTTAGAGTCACTAGAAGAAGAAGAAGACTTCAAAGAATTCACTCAACCTGTTGTTATCAATACTCTACACCTAACGAAAGCGTTAGGTTTAGTGGATGCTAACGGTATTTTCGAGCCCATTCTGGATGCCATTACTGCTTATCCTACTAGAAAGACACTCTCAATCAAGGCTCCTGCCGAGTTTGCATCTGGTGCCGAAGCTGATGATGTTTTGTTATCGTTTGCTGAAGGTAGCAGCGAAATCAAGGTGACCACCATTGAAAAGTCTTCTAAGATTGAGGAAGAGGTTGAAGCCGATGATGATGACTCTGATTATTCTGATTCTGATGACGAAGATGAAGAAGTTAGAGAAAAAGTTTACAAGGTCGAACAAAAACTTCTCGATTTGGTGTTGAATGATGTTCCTAAGGGTTCTGATATTACTTTAACTGTTGATTTAGATGTCAATGGTAAGATTGAAATTTCCGGTGTCTCAGGTGATAAGGAAGTTACAGGTTTTGTTGAATCCAGTTAATTGATATATAGATTGTGGTAGGATGTTATTATATGTTAGATATATAGAATAATCAATATACGGCTAAGACCGTAATCTGGTAATTGTTGGATGAAATTATAGAATGAACAATTATATTTACAACTATTCCATCATTTGTCTTGTCTTGGTGAAGGAATTCAACTAGTTTCAACCATTGAACTGAGCTCACTATCAAATAGAGTCCATGAAACATGCAGACGCTTGCATACACCTTTTTTATTTTTCACTTATTGTTCAGCCTTTCACGTGATACAATTTACCGGATCATAACACCGAAGGTCATCCCATCCAYATCTATCAACAGAATCCTTCCAATACGCAACGTTTTTGTACCCAGATTTCCTACGGGTTATCTCTTACTATAAGTAACTAAATAGATTTATTAAAGCATCGATCATAAACTATACTATTTAGCATTAAATTAATTATTTTTGAGCTATTATAACAAATGATAAATCTGTGATCATTAAGAAATTAAACTGATGACATTTGACTTTGATAACAGCACTAAGAGTTATTGTGCAGAGGTAGGAAACTATTATTATTGTAATGCAAATCGTATCAATTGTGTTGTAAACATCATGCAGGGGAACCAGAAGGTTACTGAAATTTGAACACTTCAGAACTGAATAATTAGTAACTTCTTCCACTTTATCAACGAAAATGTTTTAAAACAAGTCCTTTGATTCGGGAAATAAGGACCAGTCCATAATTTGAAGATTGTGGACTGCCGCTTGAATTACCTTCTTTGCTGTATATATTCTTCTTTCAACTAGATTTGTAACGTAGGAAGTATCACCAAAGTTTACACTGAAAAACTCTTCTTGTACTGACCTTGACAATCTCTTAGCGATTAAGTCATGGAGTATTAATAAATCAGACGCCTTATTGAACGGTACGTTATAGGATAGTAGAATATCAGCATTTACTGCTTCTATTCTGATAACGGCTAATACAATTGCCAAAGTCGGAGTTAAAACTTTGGTTTCCTGTGCCGGAAACGAGCTAGAACGTCTGTTTCTCTCATTGTCTGGACTTACTGGTATATCATCAGCTCCATCATCAAGGCTAACTTCATCAATCTCATCACCTACATTGTCGATGAGTATATCAGGTTTACCCCATTTTTTGCTTGGTTCATACCCTAGAGCAATATGTGCTTCAACATCTTTGGCCTTTGGTATCAAAGGTGTATTCAGTGGTGTGGCTTGTACGATTCTCCAATGGCCTGATGCATCATTAATATTAGCCAATTCTTCAAAATGAACAGCTAGACATTCAGATGCAGTAGTATCAGGTACCTTTTCCATTATTTCAATCACAACTGAATCATCACGACTTATAACGTAAGACATATTTGGTTTGCCGCTATTTTTGCTCTTGATTTTTTCTGTTGTAATTGGAATCTCACATACATTTTCATCATCAAAACATGCATCAGATGGATCTAGCAATCCTTTACTTTCTAAATGGTCATTGTACTGTCTCCTTAAATCAAATTCTTCTGTACCGACAATTCTAACTTCCTGGTGATCAGGAATCTCTCTGAAAATACTTGCATCTATGAATAGCGATGGCAATCCAGATTTCACAGCTCCACCAAAGAAATCGCTTTCCTGATAGTCGATTGCTGGCTCTGTCATATTGTTTTTTATATCTGTTGTTATTATCAATTGYGGACTCTGATTATCTTGTGTTAGATCAAACTCTTCGCTCCCAGTAGAATGGGTCAATTGAAAACCGTTCACCAATTCAAGTTCTAATATCTATAATTAGTCAAATCAGTTTCAATAGAAGTGATGAAAATCTATTCTTCAATTCACATTCCCTTGYTCTAGTACCTTGGATACCTTGAATGTTTCCTAGTATATTTTTTTATTGTTTCCTGTCACAAAAGTCGAGAATTGTGTTTATGTTAGCGAGCTGCTTTGTCTGAGCAACTAACTTGTCTCTTCCTGGCCTGTCACCTATTCACTTATTCCTGCATAAACTGTACAAAATGTCCTTCGTTTTATTGATTGATTAATTAATCAAACTGTCTTTATACATTTATCACTATCTCAAAATAATCTCGTCCAGTTACTAATCATTTTATTATCGTTTTTGTTATCTTTCAATTTTCTAAGCAACTCAAGAAAAATATCGCTATAATTCTTTAAATTCGGATAAAAGAGAAAAACAAGCCAAAAAAGARAAACAAACGGCCCATTAAATAATATACCTTGTATAGAGTTTGAACTTTGACGGAACAATTCCAAATATTGGTTCATTTTGAGCAGAATGAAATAGGATGCCATCATATCATCGGACAGGGAAAGCGGATACCAATACTGAAATATGAAGGTATTGGACTAATGGGAAGAGCAGTCCGATATTATGGGATCATGGCAGGGATGATGGTAGGCCATTAAAGAGAAAGGATATCAATGCAAGGACATAAATATAAAAGGTCAATTTCAAGAATAAACGAACAGGTGAGTTTTTCTACTGTGCAGTGGCTACACTGAAACCCCTCCCTAAACCATTCACTTCAACAGCAAAAGCTCTAGAAATGAAGAAGAAGAAGATGATGATCGAAAAGGATTTACGATATGCTTACTTTCTTTGTCTTTCTTGGTACCATATGCACGTACCCAAACGAATCAAACTATTCTTCTTGATACAACGGTAGTAAATTAAAACAAAGAAACTGTAGCAATTATTATAACCCAGTGGACTTGTTGCTTCATTATGTTGTATGCTAATCGTTAGTTCTTTCATATCCCATTTCCCCCAAAACCCTTATAATCTGTGCAGGTCACTTAAGATATAAACAACTGATGTTGGGAAGCGAAAAAATATTATGGACATGTGAATTCCCTAATGTGAGGTCATGCAAGGAAGATTATGGTATGCTTGTTGATAGAAGACCGAAAAGAGCTTCTGGCGTCGATTTGAGTAATTCAACGGCTATTATTGTAATTCCTTCATATGATAGAAGCGGTTTCAAGAAATGCGATGAAGATTAGAGAATTAGATAGAAAATATTGGTTAATAACGGGACGTTTTCGACGTTCTGTATTGAGAATCAAACAACGTGCTAGTTGTAAAGAGGGGAAAAAAGGAAAAAAGATGTGAACAAATGAGGATAAATGAGGATAAATATTCAGTGCTGATTAGTGGTGATTTGCTCTGAGCAGAGACCGTATGGGTAATCGTTAGATAGGAGGATATCCCATGTTGATTAATTCTTCCATTCTCTGCCGGAGGGTTTTGTAGTTTATTGTTTATTGTTTCTTTAAGCCATCCTTGTTCAAAACAGAGTCATGTTATCAATCAATGAGACAAGTGCCACCAACAAGTTTAGCACCCTCCTTTCATTAAGAACACAAGCATTATAACTTCTTGAGACCTGCTAATTTTTGAGCTACTTGTCAGATGTTTTTAATTAATTGAAGTAGTAACGTATTCTGGAAATTAGTAATTTTTATATAGGAGGCTTTTCATTCGAAGTAATTCATTCGTAGTAAAAAAGTAGTAAAAATAGAAATTTATTAATTAATTAATTTATGTACTTTGTTGTTGAAATTCATATTGCTATTTCATTTAAGTGATTCCTTTGTCTACATGGTAGGTATGCATAATGTAATGTACAATGTTCGCATCATGTATTATCTATTATCTATTCAGCGTCTCTTGAAATTTCGAACTAACAGTAATCATCGACATACTTTCTCATTGGTATTTTTTCCTCAAAGAGTATAAAAGTATGTAGGCTTCTAGTTGAAGTTTCTACGGTATTCTCTCAACTTCTTGTCACATGTGCAGTATTCCCAACACCAAAACCAATAGGTGAACAACCTTTCAAAGGAAATACCCTCTGATTACTTTAGCTATGCAAAAATCCATAAGAAGCAAGCATACCTATTTCATAGAGTAATTCATCTGTTGATCTTGCAACTAATCTAAAAAAGAAATCATCATACCAAACGAAAAAGACTCATTCCGAAAGGTTTGAGGTATGACATCATAGTATAAACATAAATTTAAGTCAATTTGAAGGTGATTTGGTGCCCAAGGAGAAGGAAAACAGGCGAACAGTAAAGCAAGAGAGAATGCTCCATTTAAGATTAAATTTTAAACATTATAAATTCTATTTATCTAATAATTGCTTTTCTGATCTCATTGTACTTTCCGTCTATTGTTCTGTTATTTTTATATTATTTCAAGACAACTTCTGACAGCTCATAGTTGCAAACGTATTAGAGTCTTAATTTAGGTTTACAGACCTCGTAAAAGATTAAGCTTCCTCGAAGGTTTTTTTGGATTTGGTTCTTTTAGGTTAGTTTATCAGAACATTCAGAGAAGGAGATGGAAAATTCTGTTAGCATGGATTTAATTGTGCACAACAAAGAGAACGAGAAATATGCATCGGTGCCAAGAGCATCTTCACAATATCTAATTCGACAACACTTATTAGAAGATTTAGAAGCATAGCAAGTTACTTGTGAAAGTAAGGGATATTGAAGAAGATTGTACCTTCGCAGCGTAATATCATTCTTTCCTATTATTGATGTCGTCGATTCCTGTCGACGATCCCGTTATGGTGAGAACAAGAGATCTAATGAACAAATTCAATAATGAAATTTTAKTTTATATACCCAGAGAGAAACTAGGTTGCCAGTAGTGAACTTCAAAAGAGCAAAGCACGCGGGTCAAATATGATTGATTCGGTGTCATAGAATATATTACCGAATCATATGACACTGAACTGACTACCAAAACGATTATTCAAAACAATCGATATCGAATAGGTATCTTAACAAAATAGATCTCATCACTGACTTCCTTCTATAACTAGTGGATTCCGGCATATATAATAAACATTGGAAACTATGTAAGTCTGCTTCAATACTCACCAACATTCAATTACCTACGAATCTCTGTTTCATGTATACCAAACTTATTTCTTTAATGAAGCAATCAGAATTGTGTTAGTAGTAACTCATAATCAAATTTGTTCACAAAAAAAGAAGAAAATTTAGGTTACAGAAATTGCCTAGGAGTTGAATAYCAACTGGAATTAATACACTGAGCTTTTTCTATATTTATATTTAACTCAATTATACTTTGGTATGGCGCACCACAACTTTTTAACGGTTTCAAAGGCTGTTAATAAACCTTAACTTTTAGCAAAGCTTTGTGCATATGAGGAACCTTAGCTTGAGACTTAGCTGAAACCTTTAAGCTACAGTAAAAGCTGTCAATTGATTGATGATTTATTGATTAATGAACTGTTCATAGAAAATGCTCTTTTTCTAATTTTTATTTTTATTTTATTTTATTATTATTGAAACTGGTAGTTTTGAAGTATCGCAATTTCCTAAATCGATATTAAATTATGAAATAGACGTCTTCGATAAAATTCTTGTCATTCAGAGATCTTAATGATGGAAGACAGAAGAAATACGCGAAACTTTAATTATGTAAGGTTAAACATCAAGTATCAAATCTTTATGAAATACATAAAATGAACATTGAACAATATGTCTCCATGAAAGCGMTACTGCCTATGTTCGCATGTAAATTAGTTTTATCTAGCAGAAAGAAAGAAACTATTTCCTGATTCATAAAGAAAGTTACGTTTTACTGCTGGTAGAGTTTAAACTTTTATCTCTATGTATTATGAGGAATGCCATGCATGCCTAAGAGCACAACGATGATTAGTACTAATTATAGTAGAGGCTATATAACATTACAGAAAGTACATAGAGAAGGAAATCGCAACCATTCTAAATCCTGCTGGTGGTTCTATCCAGATTAATATGATAGAATGATAATTCGTCGTATCGGCAAGATATCATCTACATAATTTACTTYAGTTGCATTGCAAAACCTGGGTTTTTGAGTCATTGAATCTGGTTTGCTTAAATTACAATAGATTTCCGATTCTTATTCTAGTCATTCATCTTCTAAAGGCCGTAAAGCTGTACTTGCAAAACCGGTTGTAATTCCAACAACCTTATACAACTCACATACAAATTGAACAATGAGAAGAGCATTCACAAATGTCATAGYAATAGTGTGCTCCTATTTGCTGTTCTTAGTATCAGCTCAGGCACCAGGTGGAGTACCACCAGGAGGAGCAAATGTAGGGACAACGTCAGAAACCACGACTGGAGTACCCTCTCTCGATCTACATTCGCTAACTTCAACATCATCTTCGACAGTATCAACACCTACTACGACGGCATTAACTCCCATTACAACACTCTCAACAACAGCAGCTACAGAAGAAGAAATAACAACTGGAACAGATATAGCAACAGACACTGATACAGACACAACTTCTTCTACCCAATCCCCCACTATGGTATGGGTCACTGGTACCAATGCAGCAGGTGTTCTGGCGACAACTGAGTCAACTTATTATCAGACATTTTCATCATTTTATTCCACAGTAGCATCACCATCGGTCGGATCAATTGGATTAGGCAGTATATCAGGTTCTGTGGGGACTGTAAGAACGTACGCTACCAAGACAAATGCTGCTGATTCAGCACAAGTACATTTAGACAACGTCAAGCTTCGGTTGTTGCTCGGTCTTTCAGCATTCTTGATTGTATAGTACATTTAATCACTTAATACACATTCAATACTATACAAATAAAGTATYATCATGCCGCCAAATATTAAAATATATACATAAACTCTACAGGAGCCAAAATAGCTTACAACTTACATTCAATCGATCCATTAAATATTGTTTTTAAGATTCTTTCTCCTATGAAATACAAGTATTAAAGAGACCATGAAACCTGACCACCAATATCCCGTTGAAGGATGTATACGCAACCAAAGAAATTAACTCATTTCGATACACYTGATGATCATACATATATATCAACGAATATCAGCTTATTCCGTCTTTGATCTTGTTGTTTCTTTCAACACTCTTATTTGTTGGCAGGACTTGGGTTCATCTTTCTCTTACCGTTGGTTAAGGTAACGTTGACAAAACGACGAGTGTACTTTAATCTCATGTAAGCTCTTCCCTTAGGTCTCTTAGGCTTTTCTTCCTTCTCAACCTTAGGAGTTTGAGACTTGACCTTACCGGCACGAGCTAAGGATCCGTGAACTTTTCCCTAGAAGTTTGTTAATAATTGTACTTGCCATGATCACAGTTCAAAACCGAGATTGTTTGACATGATACAAATATGATGCATAAACGAAAATTGATTTGCTTGACCAAATATAAATTAAAATATCTTCGATTTAGCGTGCGACTAGTCGAAATTGCTCCAGTTGACTTTCCATTATACCTCTTGATCATTACTGTGCCGCATAATGACACTGTATAATTCGAGAGCCACTGAAAGGCATTACACCTATTAGTGACATCGAACTCTTAGAAACCGATTTGCAATTATACCCCACTCATCTCATAGCGATATCCATACCGTTGAAGCTCTTACTGTAATACTTTTGTATTGATGCGCCACCACTTTCATATCAATTTTCGTTTAGCCATACTGCTGCTACCGTTCATGATTAATCTCGCTTGTTGTAACGTACCATTTTGAATAACTAAAATTAATATATATCTTTGTTGATTAATAGAAGCTATATATTTATATATATATTCTATTTTTCAAGTATCATAACAGTGGATAAAGTCAATTTACAAGTCAACATTTGTCTACTGTATCGAGCGCTCTATGGCAAGAAAGAGAAAGGATTGTGTGGGAGGGATAGGCATGTCTGTCTACAAGCCAAGCTGAGGTTCCTAAATTGCTTTGGTCTTATTTAGATGTTCCCCTAAGAGAGTATTAAAGAAAACTGTGACGTTGATTGGCAATAAAGCACATGACTATCACGTGCTATAACAGGGCTTTATGCAGAAGTAACTAGTATAGGTTGATAGATTCATGCGGCTTCATGCAACTAATGCATTAATAGAGTTTTCACACAATCATAAGGAACAACGGTTAGATAGAATAGATAAGGCAATATCTTTATCGTTTCTTTATTGTCTATTGCAAATTTGAAATAAATATAAAGATACAGGAAAGTAGTTTTATAGATGAAATTATTTAGAATGCGATTTTATTTATTCGTGTACCTATTTTGAAAACCCTAGAATGACACCAAATGTTGAGACTACCAGCTAAAATAGTAATTATTAGTAGATAAATATATACCATGAAACACTACATCGTAGGAAACCACGAAAAGAGCATTTGAAAGCTCAATACTTACAGTTAATGCTAATAAAAGTAAAATAAGAATTGAAGATCTTGCTGCTGGGAATTTGCCATCTTGTAACAGATACTGAGTTCTGAAAAATCGATAAGCTCCCATAACCAACATTAGTATACCGGTTATGATGAATGCAGCTAATATTTGTGTCTATTAGTAAAACCTTCTTTCAAAGCTGATCTATTATTTCATATCATATACGTACCACCAATGGGTCTACCAATCATCTTCAACGATTCATGTCCCTCTTCTGGTTTCTCTATACTTGACATAAGTCGAAACAACTGTGTCACTGCAACCCCAATTGATGCAAAGGCCAAGCTTGTTCTAGACCAACTCAAGAACGTTCTCTCATTTGCCAACTAAAAATGAACGTTAGAAAATCTACAATTCAACTAACCTACCACCATGTCAACATCAAATGATATACTACTCTGCCTATCTCTTTTACTTACATGATCACGAGCTACTGACCCTTTATTCTCCAATACTACTGACCCCAAGTTATCTTTACTGAATATCTCTCGCAGCGACATCTTTGTCTTCCTGTATAGTTATTGTTATCACGAGTTGGATGCTACCACTACTTCACAATTCGAACATACTCGCTCTTTCCCTTCTTAACTCTTAACCCTTCTCATACTTTTGATTCTGTGAAGACAAAGCTTCTTTATACCTGTTCAGATATATCTGTTTTAGTTCGGTCCTGCAATGATGCAATATACTGCATACCCAGACAAAGATCAAGGAAAAGAATTTAAGCTCTGAAATGTTAGTCACGTGAAAGTTAAGAACACAAGAGGAGACACTATGTGTTCTAACTCATTGGAGATTCTCTTCCTGTAATTATCTTGCTTTAACCTGTGATAAGAACTGAATTAATGGAAAACATGGATAATATTAGATTGAATGAAGCGGTAGTATTTTCCAAAGTGAGCGCTACACTAGAATTTATTCACTCTCTTGAGCAGCTTTTTGAACCCTAGGAAATGGCTGATGGTGAAGAATCATTCGGTGGGCTCTTTGAAGAACCCGAAGATTTCTTACCTAAACCATTGGAAGATCATTTTGCTACTTTTGAACGACTTMAAGGTAAAGAACCTAGAAAGATTAAAGTGAAAATGGTAGGAAAGTCACCTTTGTGGGGTCATTTATTATGGAATGCTGGAAAAGTGACGACGAATTACTTAGACACTAATCCAGAGTTATTATGCAGAGGAAAATCAGTTTTAGAGCTAGGTGCTGGTGCTGGATTACCAAGTCTTGTTGCAGCACTTAACGATGCCAGTAACGTTGTGATCACTGATTATCCTGATCTGGAACTAATTAAGAATCTTGAATATAACGTCAATCTGATACCAGAAATTGTCGGAAGAACAAAAGTTAGGGGATATATTTGGGGTCAATCAGTCCATGAGTTAGTCGAAGCTAATAATGGGAAAAAGTTTGATACTCTTATCTTGTCAGATTTGGTATTCAATCATAGCGAACATAAGTCATTACTGAAAACATGCACAGAAGCTTTAGCAGAAGATGGAAATATTCTTGTAGTGTTTACACCTCATAGAGCGCATCTTTTGAATGATGATTTACAATTTTTTGAAACCGCTAAAGAATTTGGCTTCAATGTCGAAGAAATATTGAGAGAAACTTGGGCTCCGATGTTTGAAGAGGAGGAAGAAACTGCTGCAGTTAGAAGCAGCGTCTATGGTTATATTCTTACCTTCTTACCTTCGGTCAGAGATAACATTAAAATAAGTTGATTTATTGATGCTCGTCCTACTGATAAAGTCAATTGCAATGGTCAGATATTCATGATCATATTCCGCGACATAAGTAATTAGACTACATTCCTGCACTTCTGCAGTAAGTCTAGTTCATAAGAGAAAAGACGTGATGAGCACAGCAAAGTCTAGCTGGCGGATCTATTTATTTGCACTTTTTGAAAATGTGCTTTTACAAGAAAGCGAGAGTAATGAAAACCCTAAGTATGCATAGTTGTACCCCAAATTTTAGAGATTATACTACAATCAAAAAACATTCAAGGCCTTTGTTAAGATAAGAGAACCTTCGTATCGAACGATTATAAAAGTCAATACATAACTAGGTATTTCAACGCATGCAGGTCAAAGAACAATTAATTTCGACTTCTGCACCTTTAACATTACGGTTCGAAATTGATGTTCTATATCTGTTAAGCTATGAACAATTATACATTCTTGATTTGCTGATTTTGCATATAAAGCAGTGAATCGAGTAAACAAAAAAACCTCCTATCCACTTTTAGTATCTTTCATCATGCGATAAAATTTCTGAGCCCAATCTTCTTTTACTTTAACTATAGTACATTTAGTATTTTTTTTTTTCAGATAAGAAAACTATTGCGTTTCCTTTAAGACCGGATGAAGTTGCAACCGATGAAAACATTTTCAGTGGCATCTAGATATGCATAACATTCAGTACCTGCAGGACATTGGAAAATCACCCATGAACCGAAGTTACACATGGCAAAGTTTCCATCACCATTACAAGCGATTTCACCAGTAGTACATTCTTCACCTTCACCGAGGAAATGACCTCTTTCAAAGTTGGTATTTAAACATGAAGCCTTTGAAGGTCCAACTACTGACGAGCAATCTAAAGCATTCCCTGTTTCTTTTGGTACTCCAGAACCAGAACCAGAATGTGAGTCCGTGCTGATCTTTGGTACTATAGGTCCACTATTAGATCCAGTTGTAGCTAGCAGTTCAGGAGCAGAAGTAATGACGGATCCAGTTGTGGCTGGCACGTCAGGAGCAGAAGTAATGTCGACTCCATCAGTGTTAGAGGACGTAGCCTGGCCATCCTTGATGACTCTAGATGTAATTAAAGTAGTTTCAAGATCTGAGAAAGAAGTTTCTTTAGAAATCTCTGTTTGAACGGTCGTAGCTACTAAACTACTAGTGGAGGGAGCGTCAGTGTTGACGCCAATAGTGACTACAACAGTTGACGTGTAGAGTTGAGATGATTCTGTAACCGTTAAAGTAGCAGTTTGAACAAAACTTGATGCAGGATTAGTGAATACTGGAATATCGGCTTCAGTAGTAGCAGTAACGACATTCGTTGAAGTTTTTGTCAATACACCAGTCACTATAGTAGAATCTGTAGTTGCAGTAACAATACTCGAAGAGACAACGCTTGAAGTACCGGGGTATAAAGTGTCAGTGGGTGCAACGACCTCATTGCTAGATTCTGTGTTTTCAATTGTAGTTCTTGTTGAGCTAATGGTTGAACTAATGGATGACGATGATTTGATAGATCTAACCACTGAGCTTGTTTCAGAGGTCTCAGCAACTGAAGAACTTGATGTAGAGGAGACTTCTGAAGAAGAAATCTTGGTTGTTGAGCTTTCACCAGCTGTTGAAGGCTCGAAAGTATAAATATAACTACTGGATTGTGGTATCAGTGACTCAGATGTAGATAGTGCAACAGAGCTACTTGAGCTTTTAGTAGTGGAAGCCATACCAGTTGGAACAGTTTCGCTCGAAGAAGAGAGTTTGGAGGAACTAGTAACCTCAGAATAAGAACTCCTGGACGACGATGAAGAAGAAGATTTTGTAGTAGTAGAACTAACAGGGGTATCGGGTGTCCACCATACAAAAGAGGAGGTGCTACTTGAGGAAACAGAATATGTTGCAGAAATTACAGCAGTCGAGGTAGAGACAGTAGTAGCCGGTGAAATAGAAGTAGTCACAGGTGTAGTGGTGGCAGATGAAATAGAAGAGGTTGCAGGAGTTGTATGGCCACCACTAACAGCATTGGAAAGAAGGATATCTTTCATTTGCTTAGCATAATTATCGCCATTGGCATCAACATTGTCAAGAGCTTGAGAGAAATCCCATAACATGATACCGCCTAAATATGGATCATTACCGATATCAGAGATCGCCTTCTGAACAACAGATGAATCCACATAACCGCTGCCTGCAGCAGTTTTAGATGCTGGTAAACCAAGATAGATTTTAGTATTCTTATTAACAGCAACATTTTTGGCATAATCAGACCAGACATTCCAATTATATTCTGCACCATTCAAGGAGCAAGGATTGTTGTAGAACTGAACAAGTACGAAGTCCAGCTCGGATTGGTCAAGAACTGAAGATAAACTAGCATCAGGATATACACATTGAGGTGCAGCAGCGAAATAATACGTTCTAGTACTTTCAGCCATTAGCTCTTGCAATCGATTGACAAAAGCGACATATCCAATTTGATTATTGTTTTCAATATCTAAATCGATACCATCAATAATAGCATCATCAAAAGGTCTAGTGTCACTAGATCCTTCAAAGAATATATCCCAGACAGTCTCAGCAAAGTCAATTGCTTCGGTATCACTAGAAAAAGAGTAGGCACCGCTTGCACCTCCCATTGATAACAATAATTTCTTACCAGCATTTTGACATGTCTTGATGTCTTGTCCAATARTAGGGCAATGAAGCATTCCATTAGAAAAAGTTTCCCAACAAGCATTTGCAAAATTAAGATTAGGAATACCATTAGTGCCGGGGAAGACATGCATGAAAGAGAGAATGACTACATCGACATMTTCAGACAAGCAGTATGATGCCAATGGATCTTGATGGCCAGCAGAGGCTTGACCCCAATAAATGACCATGTTTGTAGATGCGTCAGGTGAGAATCCACTTACTAGTTGGAGAATACTCAACCCCGATATCAAAATACTCAATAGTGATTTGAACATTTTGTTGGTCCGAGCTTTGATGGTTGTGTGAAAATAATAATGGTATAATTATAATTATAACTTCTAGTGGATGAACTGTCCAATAATAATTTTCAGCTGCATAAAAAGAAAAACGAGTGTGAAATACGTTTGATCAACCRGTCCGTTTTATCGTATATTGCAATTGACTGATTCTACTGTTTTATCACTTTAACAAAAGAATGAAAAAGTAGAGCAAATTGATGTCGTTATCGTTCAATGAATGATGAAAAATTTGCTCAAACTTGGTGTTAAAGATTATAAATTAAATGTTTTGTTCGTGTTTGTATTTAAAAAATACTTTCTTTTTTGTATTTGCGCGGTTGGTATAATAGTATTACAAATGAAAAAGTAGGAAAGGAACCATAACAAACCATGAAGACTATGCTATTCACCAAAAAAAATTAGAGCATGCCAAGTTCAATATATACGAGACAAAAACAATAGGAGAACATTGTAATATATCTCCTGAAAAAAATAATTGCCTGTTAGTTTCCTTAAGACTGATTAAGAMCGTCGTAATTTTAGTCAAAATTTGGATTCCTACAGATGACAACAAATTATGTTAGAGRTAGATGGCTTGCAATCAAGAGATAAACGAGAATCTAGTAGCGCTACATCGTAGTTGAATAAACGAAGAAGAGGTCTAGACATATTCAATCTAACAAAATCTCTGCCATAAGTTTTCCGTTTGCCGAGATTACATCGAAGAGAAAACTTCAGAAGCGGTGAAGCTGTTCCAGTAAAGCAAAAGAGTGAGATGGCTTGCAACATGACCTTCTTTCAGATGTTTTGAGTTAGAAATGAGTAAACTTTGAACAATATTATCTCAATTTTAGCGCAAGTCATTTAAATATCTGTCAAAAGGAGCAAAGAAAGTTAAAATAGTAATGAATTTGACAAATTGTGATTCTATGGGACYTGTTGCAAGACCCGTTTCTAATGTAGATGATTCGCAAATGGGGTTCGAACCTTAAAAGTTGTATTATTCATCCCCTTTCAGAGAAAAAACTGTCCAAAATGTATTTGATACTTTAATATGACATATTTGCTGAATCTAATAATTATATTGAGCATATATTATCTTACAAGCATGAAGAAAACAATCAATTAGGCATTAAACAWTATAAAAAGAGAAAATGGCTGGGTGAAGTGAAATATTCAACATATACGATTGAAGTGCATTTCCGTTTTTGGAAATTACGAAGCGAAGTCTTAATCGGCTTTAACGAGCTTGCACCAAACATAGTTAAGGCAAAAGAAGGTTTTGGCTAATTATATCAACTGAATCTTCATCCATCGTTATAAGCATTTTCTGACCACTGACTACGATACAGGTCTGATGAGCAACAATTAATATGTAGGTTATCATACATTTTAGCTTACTTGAACCTAGAGAGTGTATTTCTAGTTGCCTCGGGGATAAGAGAAATAGAAACAGTTTAGGCATTGTAATTATTAACCCAACGTAATGTATGAATGATTGTTATGCTACTTTAGTGTCTTCGTATAATGTTATAGAATCTCCGGCATTTCAGAAACTATGCTCTCAGGCAATAAAAAGTTAAATGCCATGAATTATCAATAGTCATACTATGGGCATGTATTTGGGGTAGTTTCACACGACATGGTCCATAGTCCCTGGAGCAAACTCAATGAGTTCACAAGTTTGACGTTGTGTTTACTGCAATTCTAATGTCTCTCCAATTTAGTATTTATTGTATCCAACCAGAATTATTTAATTACTTATTCGAGGGTTTTGAGAGCATTCGAATAAATCAGAGTATTTTACTGTAGAGGGATTGTATGTATTAGAGCTTAATGATGTGAATTCAATGAACGGATTCCGCTTCCAATAGAAGCAATAACACTTGATTAGAATGATTATATCCAACTGATGTGAGTGTCGAAAAGGAAACAAAAACTTTATAATAAGTTAGAGAACTTGAGAAATAGATTATTTTATTAAAAATAAAGAAAAATTTTGTAAGCTCACCAGCCATCTCCGTGACGTTTTAATATCTCTTGTAAGACTTCGGGCAGATTCAGCTAGGTTCAAACAAAGAGTCCTGTAAGCATTACAGTTGCTTCTACATCTATGAGAAACCTGTTCATATATATGAATTGTTATTGGTATTCCCGAAAATAGCTAAAGTTTGGTAAATCTCGCTTGGATTTTGACCGTTGAAGTGTTCATATACCCTATTTGAATCATCTTAATGTCTGAGTAAACAGTTCTTTTGGGCTTATCGACCAAACTACGATTCCACTGTTTCTGTCTAGTTTTTGTCTTCGTAATTAAAACTATTGAAGATAAACCTTACAGACGTCAGATTTCAAAAAATTTCGAGACAAAAGTATCATTCACATAGTCGTAACATTAACAACTGACGATTCATGGTAAGTTGGCTGGTTAGTAGTATTGCCGATCATATCCCGTTAGGAAAATAAAGTTTCTTGTATTGGGAAAACTTTAAATGCCTCTTGGAAAGCTTTATTCTAATCTTCTTCTCCAGTTAAAGAACATTGAAGGAGGAAGCCGATAAGGACAATAACTAAAAATGAGAATAAAATTTTGGAGTTCGATTATATTAATTTAATGGTAAAAGATACAAATGTACCAGCTTACCAAAGAGCAAAGAGAAAATAATCATTAAAGGAGTCAACCCAGTCATTCATGCTTAAGATTCTAAAATTGAAACCAGATAAATGTGTGAATACTGTGGTTTGTTTAAAGAACAGGTATCAGATTTTACTTTTTTGAGACAGTTTACTTTACTCTGTAAGACTATCGTCGACTTTTGAGACAGATATGAAACCAGTGATACTCTAATATTGACTGACTACTGAATAATAGCCGTAACTTCCAGTTCTCTCAAAGCATTATTATAAAGACAACTTGGTTCAAAATATTAGAAACCTCGGATACCATTTAACCAATTAGGCTAGCTATGGTCTACTATTTCATTTTCAAATACGATTTAGAAGTTGATTTTGTAGATATAATAGAAAATATCTGAAATATTTGAGAATGGTTCAATTAACCCCTGAAACATTCATAGGTTTCACTATAACATCATTGAAGTCAAGGAACCAAAGTGCGAAATAGCCAGAAATTTACCCAATGCTTTCGCAAGTACCCATCCATATCGAATTTGATTCTTCTCTCTTTTTTTTGTTATATATTTGAACATTTGAACTTAAGAAGAAGGCAACAACACTTGGTAAGATCTCGTGATATGCCATCTGACTTCAACCTAATGTATAATCTATGATTACGTGATCTTAGGTAAGTACTCATCGTTGTTCATGTATTACGTGGTCAGACTGTTTAATATCTTCTGCGGAAAACAAAATAAAACTACCTATTATGTAACTAGACATGAAAATGCTTTTGTTTCGGGTTGCTCATTAAACTCTTGTCAACTCAACTGCTATCTGCATTGTGAAACTGATTAAATGTTAAATTCCCCGTGTAGAACAGCAACAGGTCAAAGACTCCAACACTGGCTATGTACAACAACGAGTGAAGACTTCTCTTTCAAAAAAATTTCATCAGTACGATTGAAAATGGAACCATGATGTTGAGTTATAAACTCAATTGACGCCAGACGTAAATATTTACTGTACATTGGCACTATGGCACTACACTCATTGTCATAATGATGGATTGGTCTCACCAGACATTTTGTTCACGTATACAAAAAGGTTTAAGATTTAAAGTTTGAATTTAAAGATGGAACAGAAGAATGACAAGTTCACTGAGTGCCTACAAAAGTTTACAGCCTCCCAGTCATCGAATGATGTGGAATATTTTCAGACCTTGATTCTGCACTCTACGTTTAATAGTAAGATAGGGGATAAAATTAGTTCACTATCTATATTCAGCCTTTACAATTTAAGTATAAATAAATATTCAACCGTTTTATACATTGACTTTGAAATTAGGCAGGCTTCCATGAAACTACTTTCTACACACCAGTTAACTTTAAAGTATTCGAAACCCCATAATCTCAGATATTAGTGACAATGTAGTCCAGTTTCTGAACTCAAATTCCTTGCATGAAAAAGATTCACATACGAAATTTCATAAAAGATAACAGACACTATTCTTCAGCCATATCAAAACTTCTGTAGTTCTAACGGCTATTCCCTTAAGTTTCTTTTGAAATTTTCTTGTTCTAGTACCCATCTGTACGCCAACTGAACTGCAAACTGCACAGTGATTAATGGCTGCTTGAAAATTTTTAATTACTTACAGAAATAATTTTCTCTCATAGATTTACCCCAGATAACTTTAATAGCCTTGAAAAACCTTAACTTTGTCTTGGCTAGAAGATTTTTTCAATTGATGAGCCTACATCTTTAGTCACTATTACAATCTACAAACGTACAGTATTTGTCAAATGATTGCTTGTACTCCATTCTTACAGCACTTTGTACAATTCTCTTGTTAAATTCAATTGTTTTCAGTGATTTAATAGAAAGTAATCGAGTCGGGCAGAGTTGGTTGTGGCTCAATATCAACTTGCGAGTAAGATTAAACAAATTTTGACTCTTACTTTGTCTAAATGAATTGTTTCGTATGTTTTGTGAGGAAGAATAGTTGAAGCCAACTGTAAATGTTGTTTTACCTCAACCTGATGAGGCAGTACTCAATACTTGACTAAAGAATAAATAAAATATGAATCTTGCTAGAAGTACCAATTGACCGGTGTTCTATTCACAACAATAAGCCTATGCTAATAAGGTTCCAGAGAATCATTTATACTTTATCTCTAATTTAGAACCTTAAGCTTTGCAGGTGGAGGAAAACTTCAGAACTGCAACAAGTTCTTTTGTTTACTATACACAGTTTGACATATCGAAATCGTATCTTGTGCAGAAGGGTAGGCTTGTTTCATATTTTACTGATTATGTGACTGCCTTGGTTCTATAGGAAAGATAGTCAGCTATCACTACAACACCTGATAATATAAAGAATCTACAAATTAATAGTATAATCATCAAATTAATCAATCCTCGAATACTACTTACAAACGCTGCTGCTTTAAATCTGATGGAACTGTTTTACTATTCATTTCTATGAGGATATTCATTTCCTCTAGTTACTATGTAGGACCTGCCAACCACTTAGATCATACTTGCTAACAATCATATTTAGCATTAATCACTCGCCTACCATAGTTTCTATTAATATACTAAAACATTATTCATTTAAACGCTTACAATATGATTTTAATATATCAAATAACTTGTATTATGAAAATCAATATTACATATTTCTTTTATTTTTATCAATTCATTTTGCTCCTTGTTTCAATTCAAATGAAACAGTATAAATTTCTCAATACTCACGCCCCGATCGGAGAATTATCCACTTTAAAGTTGAACTAAACTTAATGAGGTATGCGCAACATTCCAACGGCTTTCTCAAGGTCATCTAACTTCACACTAAATACTAGATAAAAGTTTATCAATTAAGGTTTATTTGGCTATATTTCCAAAAAAAGCAGCAAATCCCTAAGTGTACGGAGGAATTAAATACAATATACTATTCACTTCCAGGATCTATTTTTGTAACTCATGATTGACAGATACGCTTAATCAACCCACTTGGATTTACTTACAGCCCCTATGTTTAAATAAAATAACAACATACTAAGAACTGGGGAGAACAAAAGAAAACAGTATTTACAGGGTCCAATTGTTAAAACGTCACATACAATACAATGTATAAATAGATCAAGTAGACATGGAGGTAGGTGTCTAGGCCACAGTAACAAGCACGACTCATTTCATAGATGTTTTTAAGATACGTCCAAGTAACCATTGATTGTAGGAATTGTATCTATTGAGCAGTTGAAAGTTTTCCTCTCATTTAAGTCCAACAAGAATTTTGGATTACAACTAATACACATGTTGATCAGTATGATCCACTCTAATACATGCAGCCTCATCACGTAAAGACTGACAGCCAATATTCACTCTTATCATAATGTACTCAATTGTTTTCCCTCATTATAATTCCTAGAAAGCACCAGTTCACGCGCCAATTCCTTACTTTTATGAAATTGCTATTGTGTCATTGATTCTACATCTAACTTCTTCACGATATAAAGTCTGAACTCTCTGATCTAATAATAGCTGTCTAACTCCCAATTGTAATAATAGGCTTCAGCGCAAAGCTTCTTTCTCTCTCAAATAGGCTCAATTCGAACATCAATTACATTATTCATAAAAAATAAAAGCTACTCAAACTTTTAAAAATAAATACTCACTCAAGTGATATTAATATTAGTGAATGCTAGAAAACAATTTATTTCTCCAACAACAACGATCAAGTGCTTATCAAACGCTGACTTTCTGGGGTCGGCTCGCCAAATTTAGATCTTGAAACTGATCCTTACGTACATATTATCCGCTGTTAACTAGTCACTTCTTTTCCACAATACTCATGCAAATATTATTTTTGATTGAATTTCTAATTCCAAATCTAGTAATAAACATTCGGTATAACTGGCTAAAAGTGAAAAATTATGATTTAAGGTTCAAACATTATTTTCTGAGATTAAAATGAAAGTGATACAAACCACACACACATGCCTCCTCGCAAGAAAGACTGGAGAAGTATTTAAGAGAGAAGAAATCTCTTGCTCAAGAGCTGTTTTGCTAGTATGATCTGTCTTGTGAAACTTTTTTCTGTTCATTTTTATTATTATCAACAAGAAATCAAACCATAAATAAGCAATTTAACAATCTCATTGTTATATATAACATTTTTTAATCCTTTGCATTGAAACATTCGTGTTCTACGTTTATCGCGCTCGTTTCACATATACACACACATACACATACACACAATGTCTGCTCGTCCTGAATTAGTTAAGAGAAATTCTGCTAAGCAGGCAGTTGTCCCACCACCACCAACGGCTGAAGAGATCGCTGCTGCCCATGCTTCTGCTCCAAAGTTAGAATCTGGTGTTAAGAACTACTTATCGCAATTTAGATTAGATGGCAAAGTAGCTGTCATCACTGGAGGTGCCAGAGGTCTTGGTTTCGCTATGGCTGAATCCTTATGCTCCGTTGGTTTGAAAGGTATCGCTATTTTAGATGTTCAAGAAGATTTAGGTAAAGAATCAGTGAAGACTCTTCATGATCTTTACAATACTGATGCTGAATTCTTTAAAGTCGATGTCCGCGATGAAGCATCTGTCAATGAAGCAATTGATTCTGCCCATGCCCATTTTGGATCTATCGACGTGTTAGTTAATTCTGCTGGTGTAGCAGATTTAGTCAATGCTGAAAACTATTCTGCCGATAAATTCAGAAGAGTCATTGATATCAACCTCAATGGATCTTTCTTAGTTGCTCAAGCTGTTGGTAGAAAGATGATTGCTCAAGGAACAGGCGGTTCTATCATTTTCATTGCATCAATGTCTGGTCTCATTGTCAACTGGCCTCAACCTCAATGTGCTTATAATGCTTCAAAGGCCGGTGTTAAGCATTTGATGCAATCATTAGCAGCTGAATGGGCTTGCTATGGTATCAGGTGTAATTCCATTTCACCTGGTTATATGGATACACCTTTGAACAGAGCATATACTACATTATTCCAAGAATGGTCAGACAGAACACCAATGGGAAGACTTGGTCAACCTGACGAGTTGACTGGTGCTTGTATTTGGTTAGCATCTAATGCTTCTACTTTTGCAACTGGTTCTGACATTGTGATTGATGGTGGTTATACTTTAATTTGAACAAACTTGAGTTAGATTTAGTAATGATTTGGTAATGGTTATGTTTTGGCTCACTGGGTGGTATAAAAGTTTTTTCTATTGTATTTTTATTATGTTATGTTTATAAATATAGATTAATAATCTGTTTATGTTAGTAGGTGTTCTCTGTTTTTATTGGGACGTATGCATGAATACATTATGATTAATGGGTAGCTTTGTAGGTTGCTAATGTAGTTTCAATGACAATTGATGAACATTAAAAAAAGGATTTTGGACTATGATGGCACTATCGTATAGCATTATGAAGGTAGACGAGGCCATTTGTTTTGATTTATTGTAGTTGACTCTTATTTTTATGAATTCGCTTATAGTCTGGTGATAGCTCCTGTAGTAAGCCAGCAACAATGTTGTCATCCGCGGGTGTAACAGAAATCTCCTTATTGAGGGTTACTTTACCCTGATGTTCATAGATAGAATAAGTACGTAATTACAGTATATTGAAGGATGAAGGACATGTAAGTCAACTACATATTGAAGTGCTATTCATTGAATTTGGTCAATAGAGACCAAAAGGAACTTGCTTCCTGGTGTATCATCGGCAGGATAGACAATATGAGTAACGAGGCAACATTCTCATTCGCCTTCAATGATAAAGAGTTCAGCTTTTTGGTACCAGTCACTTTCAGATCCAGGAAATTGTGGATAGCTGTATTGCTGGTTTAGTTTGAACTAGTATATAAGTAGTGACACCAGCTGATGCCAATTATATTCTTATTTCAACACTTATGGTTGCTCCTAACTTTCTTGAAAGTATTTCTGACATAAAATAAAGTCATATTGTCATACATTTATTTTGTTATGGCTACTGTCGATTAAGATGCAATTGGCTAGATTTATTATCATGTGCTTTTATTGACATTGAATCAYTTAGAAGTTTTTTACATTGTACCGCCGAAAACAACTCAGTAGTGACTTTATGACTCGAAGGTGCTTTATAGCTTGAATATTTGAGCTGCCGCACTTTGTACAATGAATAGCTAACCAGATACGCAGATTATATTCCAATATATAAACTATGAATAAGTATGATGTACTAAGTAAAGACATGTGACAATAAAGAAGATTGGCAATAATATAAAGAAATAGTATTAATACATTCCCTTATTGCCAAACAGTATCCACTGTTTTCCTTCACTATTATCTCCCTTCTCTCTATCTCTCTATTAAATGCTATTTAGAATCCAACTGCGAACAGTAGTCGACGAAGTATACACCAAAGCAACGATTCCGAAAACAAACACAACACCATCGAATATCTTGCTGGCAACACTCGATGAGCCCTCGAACGCCTTAATATGTAAAATCGGTGGATATATATACACCAAGGGAATACAGGCAAAACTACCAATCAAAGCAACAAACTTATCCAAATCATCAGCTCCTCCCCAAGCTATTAATGCAGTTCCAATAACAACTAAAAACCTAAAGAAATTCTTCTGCCACTTGATCTTATTGTTATATTTTCCACTGCGAATAAACAATCCGTTCTCCATAATTCTGATCGCAGGGAATAATTGTAAAGGTGTACTCAACAAAATAGCAATTGAATATAGGAGTTGAATTCCATTGACGAAAGGTGAATCCTGGGGCAAATTGAGTATCACAACGGTTTGAACAGACGATCCAAATGCACTATAACAGAGAACACCCATTAAAACAAATATGGCCGTAATAGTAATCATGACGCCTGCCAACACTGGTTCAAATTGCTTTGGTTTCTTCATTGCTTCCTGGATGGGAATGATCAATCCAATGCCTTCAAAAGTGAAAATGGCCGTACCGATAAACAATGTCCAGTCGTTTCTGTTAAACAGTTCAATGTTAGAAACACCCTGAGTAACAATCACATATCCACTCCAGTAGTATAAATAAAGCAAACCAAGCAGAATGAAGAAATCAGCGATTAAAGCTGTTCCTGACAGTTTGGCGATGTTTCTAATCATCGACAAAGGCATAAAGACGGTCAATTGAATAAATATCAACGATTCAATGTTCAACGTGACACCAAAAACTGCAACAATAAATGCCCGTAAGTTCTCAGAGGTGAAAACAATATAAGCAGCAGCAAAACCAATCTGCGATAAAACAATAGAAAATAAAATAAGTTTCCTCATAGCGGTTCCATAGAGAGATCCACCCAAATCACCAAAGCTACTGACGCCCGTTTTCCTGCTAGTTCTGACTAGTAGAATAAAACACCAATGAGATAATAATGCAAAGAATAGTAATACTAACGATGAGAATAAAATACCACCATTGTAGAAAGCCTTGGGCAGAAATAAAACACCCGTGCCAACAAAAGACTTCAATAGTAATAAAATAGCTTTCGTAGCACTGGCATTACCACCTTTGAAAGACGGCTTATTCCTATGAAGCTTTGGTCTTGCGATTATGGGTGTATTCTCATCATAACCTTCTTCTTCTTCGCCATTGCCATTGCCCCCGCCATGATGGCCATATCGCTCATCGTCAGTATAACTGAGAGCATCGCTACTGAAATCTTCATATTCATCAAGACCTTCGTCTTCTTCGTCCTCGAGTTCTTCACCAGCAAAATGGCCATATAATGTTAGGAATTCAATAAAATTACGAGCAATAAATGTTGGTTTCTTATGGCGTAAGGCCCCAGTTCGGGCGTCGATAGTTGGATGATTCATGGCTCTTTGCAGCAGGAAAGATCTTCTGAATCCTCCAGGAACGTTGATATCGTGAGCAGTTAAAGATTCAGGATCAATTGATGGTCTTGCTGATGGTCCTACTGATCTTGCTCTTGGTTTTTTGATGGGGTTTTCATGTTCTTTCTTCCAATTGTAAAGTTGACGCGTTATATCTCCACCTTGGAGTTGTAACGAGTCAAAACCGGAGCTTTCACCTGTATGTTCCTCAGTTTCTTCTGTTGACGGTGTATCGCCATCATTGGTGTGCGAATTAGTAATATTATTGCTACTGTTATTATGAGTTGACACGTTATCAGCTTCAGATACCAAATGACGTCCTACAACTCTTACAACTTCAGGATCGGGATTATGGATTTGAGCTGATAGCATTGAAGGTTGTATTGGAGTGTGTCTTGCAGAGTCCGTGAAGAAAGAATGTGCATCATCATGAGAGTGGCCATTTCCTGGCTGGAAGGGCGTCAATACTGATTTGTTCTGAACGCTCGATGATAACGAAGGGGTTTCTCTCAGATTGGCTGAATATCTTCTCGAATTGAAAGATGCAGATGTTGGAGGTGTATTGCCAATAGGAATTGACGATAAACGAGTATTAGAGCTTACAGTGTTTTCATCTTGAGTGGAATGAGCATCGCTTCTTTCTTGATGGTGAGAATTGACTCCTGAAGCAGAAGCAGAAGCTGAGGAAGAAAGAGGAAGTCGTCTCGATGAGCTTCCCACTGAATTTGGCGATGATCCTTGTACTGCTTTCCTTTCCAGTTCATCTAATGGTTTGCCGTTCTTCTTCCCACGCTGTTTTGAGTTACTCATTGTTTAGAATCTGGTTGGTATCTTCTTTCTTTACTTATATAAATAATGAAATGACTCCCGACAGTTGTTGATTATCCTGTTGACAAAATGTGAGCTGAATGTAGACGTAAATCGTATCCAACTAAATTTATGCCTTTTATGAGCATATATATGTATATGTGTATGGCACAATGCTTGTAATGCCGTACTCCAAGCAAGGTGCTAACTATCTCCGCAAAGGAACGAACACCTGGGTGTATTCTCGCTATTTGCTCTCTAAATTTTATATGGAAAAAAAGCTACTTTGTCGATAGCTCTCCAAAGTATAAATATGCTATTATTTCAGTGCTCTATTAGCAATAAAAAATGAAGTATTGCCG
The DNA here is from genome assembly GCA_001599295.1 of Sporopachydermia quercuum. Lineage (NCBI taxonomy): Eukaryota > Fungi > Ascomycota > Sporopachydermiomycetes > Sporopachydermiales > Sporopachydermiaceae > Sporopachydermia > Sporopachydermia quercuum. Next base: position 1,994,299 of record BCGN01000002.1, on the reverse strand, counting down.
CATTAACAGTAGCACAAATCGGTAGATGTAAGTACCTAGCAGACACTGAAAGCAAAGGGCTCTGCTTCATATAAAATATTTGATAGACTAATCAGTAAAAGAGATGGATCAGTTGGAAGCCAAGGAGATTTATTGATTATCTAATGAATAATGGTGTAGTTGGGATTGGCTAGCGTGAAATTCGGGAGATAATTGGTTTACGACGATCATTGAGTTGGAAGAGAAAAAGCAGTAGGTAAGGAAAGAATATGAAGAAACGATAGCAGGAGAAGATACCATCATTTGATTGATGAAGGGTTGATCTGTGGTGATCATTTGCAATGAGAAAGAGTTTTCATCTCGTTGTCATGCAAGTTGGAAATAAGGTTTGGGAAGTACAGGATAGTGCATCCGGTGTAAGAATAGTAGGCTAACAAGAAAATGGATGGGAAGAATTGGCAGAGTTGATACTTGATTTTCCACTGGTAAGCTTACGGTTGCATTGGAATAAATATTTGTTGAATATGGTAAGTTTTAGAGGGAATTTTGATACTTTTCTAGTGATGTTCTCTTGCTTTTGAAGTATGTTTATACAATTTGAGTTATGGTTCTATTATTCTTTAGGGTTCGCTTTTCCTGACAAACAACAAATGTCATGTCAGACATGTGGACTGTGTGCTGACAAAACAGATGTTCATAGGAATATTTATAATTAGCAGCAATTACATTTACGAACTTTCTTTTTTAATAGACGTCAAAATCTATTATTTCCATCTAAAAGCAATGTTACAAGTCAATTTTTTATCCATCAAAGGTAAGACATATCATCGTTACCTCACAGTTTTGATTCCTAGTAAACTCTGCGACCCATGTCTTTATGTCACATGACCACATACCATACCTCTGCCCTGACACATCTAGTCCTCATAATTTAAGTCCTACTTCTTTTTCCCCCGGAACCTCAATGCTATTTCTGTTCAGTACTAAAATTACAATATTGTTTCTATTGAAAGACATACAATTTCATTATATATAACATGTTTCATAAAACAGGCTACATGCATTTAGAGCTTTTATCGACGCACAGTTATTGAATGTCTTGATCCCTAAAGGATCCTGTGACAATAGGTAGACGGTAGACTCCTATCCACTCGTTCCAGCCATCATGAGTACTGCTGGTGTAAAACACAACAATTGTATGTACTATCAACCTATTTAATACCTATCTTAATATAAAACATAGATATTGTCATTGTATTTATGTCTTAGAGCCTTATAGAAACCATTGAGACGAATGCTCCTCTAACATTGACCAGCTTATCCTTTGCGTGATTATAATCATGTTGAGGATTCACAGTATAAACAGTACCGAGCCCAAGCTCAAATTGCACATGATAAAAGGAAAGAGTACTCAGAAGCGTCGCAAGCCGCGTATAAATCTGGCGATGGAGCTGAAGCTAAGAGATTAAGTGAATTGGCAAAAAAGCAGGCTGCTTTAGCTGATGAATATAATCTGAAAGCTGCTGAGTATGTCTTCCGAGAGAACAATGCGGACAGCAGTGCTAATGAGATTGATTTGCATGGGTTATATGTTAAAGGTCAGTATATTTCAGGGTAGGAGATATGTGGGGTTATCTTTCTGGGGTGTTGGTATGGGATATAGTTATATTAATATTGGAATTATAGAAGCTGAGTATTTTCTGAGAACAAGAATCAATGCTGCTATCAGTCAAGGGGATAAGCAATTAGAAGTGTGAGTATTGGATTTGATGCAAGTAGTAACGATAGTGGTTGATACTGATAGGATGATAGAAATAGTGTTGATGGTATTATTATTGCTGCTGAGTTAATTACCACTTTTCAATTGGAATTGTGATACCTACCAGTTCTGATATTAAACTACTGTAATAGTTCATAATAAACCTCTCATATCATCAACTCCACTGAAATTATCATAAATTGATAATTAGCAATTCCTCGATTCTCCTCTTTTCTATAGCAATTCTATTCCAGCAACTACTTTATAGCATTATCCTAATTACTAACAAACTTTGAATTAGCATTGTCGGAAAAGGAATCCATTCGGCTGATGGAATTGCCAAACTAAAACCAGCTGTTGAATCTCTATGCCAAGCGAATAATCTTCATTTTCAAGTCGATCCCAAAAATGCTGGCGTTCTGATTGTAGATTTGCCATCAGGAGTAAGCAAGCTATCTGGCCCATCCTATCCAACTGGGCACCAACCCCAAGTACCGTATTCATCACAACAGCAAAAGCCTCAAAAGGAGTCAAATGGACTGGGTGGATTACTCGTCAATATTGTCTGTTGTTTGTTTAGAGCTTTCAAGTAATTTGGTTGAAAATTGCATGATTTGTCTATACAATGGTGATGGTGATGTGACGAAGTTTGTGAATCTATTAATGTATTATATTGTAATGGTTATAGCAGTTATTGGACTGCTGATATTGATAAAAGTTCAGTGGTTTGAAGTTGTTTGAAGTTTGATATAGAAGCAGCAGCGATTTAGACAAAAATGTATATATATATATATATGTATTGAAGGAATAAGAATTGTGATAATTTAYTTGGTGTGTAAAAAAAGCAATTGAGAGTCCAAAGGTGCAGGCTACTACTACCACTACTACTACTACTATTCAGTCTTTAGTATGTATGCTTTTATGCATATGACTGATATAATGTAATCAATTATTGAGCTTCGTACTATAATATACACAGTATTGAGACCAACTGAGTCATCTCTTCATTTTGGTTCGACTACTTCTTTAGTCCATTGAAACATCACCAGAAGCATTAGTAGAAACCTTTGCTTGAGCCTCTGAACTGCTATTGTCCTTATACCACTCTTTCATCAACTGACCTCTAAAAATCTCATTATCATTGAAAAATCTTTCAGCATTCTTTCTATCAGCAAAGGAAACGATAGTTGATCCATCATCTTTCGATTCCAAGTCATACGTGCCAAAATTCAATAAGTGTCCTCGTAATGCTTCGTCAAAAGACCCATCGGTTGGTACATCAGCACCTTGTTGCAATGATAACTTGACCTTCTTAGGACGTAGATCAAGATTGAATCTACCTACCGGTGCAGCAGTTTTGCCTCCTCTGAAACCCCCCCGTCCTCTTCCATAAGGATTGAAAGCAGCTCTTGATCTGAAAGCTCCTCTACCACGAATGGCTCCTCCTCTTCCTCCACGGAAAGATGATGTGTATCCTGTTGATGCGGCCATGTTGCCATCAGCACCAATTCCCAAGAGTTCAGCTTCTTTCTTCAAAGCTTCAAGCTGAGCTTTCAACATCTCCGTCTTATTGGAGGTTCCCGTAGCTGAATCACCTTCTTGTTGTCTAATCTTTTCTTCTAACGCTTTCTTTTGTTCTTCATGTCGTTTTAGAATCTCCTCTTTCCTTTTCTTCAGCTCTTCCAAAGCCCTTTCGTTAGCCTTCTTCTTTTCTAACCGCTCTTCAAACACTTTCTGTTTCTCTAGTTGAATTCGTTTAATGGTTTCAATGTCCACAGGTGCAGGTGTAGGTGCAGGTTTCTCTGACTTTTGCTTTGGTTCTTTCTTCCAATATAGCTTAACAAATCGATTATCGAAAATAGGATCAGGACATGACCAAGCGGTTTTAGCTTGTTCGTGATCAGCAAACACGACTTGGGCCAAAGACTTGTGAGGATCAACTGATACGTTAACAACGGTACCAAATCTGCTGAAGTACTCAGTGATTGCCTGATCGTTGAGTTTTTCTTGAGGTAGTTTCTCTATCACAAGAGAAGTTCCATTAGGATCTTCCTTTGTTGATGACATCTCGCTATAATGTCTTGGTTTATTGCTATGTCTGTTATTATTGCCACGGTTAAAATTGTTCAGGGCATAAACACCTGTTGATGACGCCTCAGGGAAATTTGGTGGAATAAATCCTTGATTTGAAGGCATAGGGAACTGCATTTGACTCTGTTGTAACTCTTTACCCATTTCTCTCAATTGGTTATACTGGTGTTGCATTTCTTCTAAACTCATGTTTTGATTCAAATTAGTAGCATACTCGTTAAAGTTGCTGTCTGTTCCATAATAATTGCCATTATTGGTATTATTTCTGTCGTTGTTGTAGTTCCTATTATTACCAGGATAACCACCTCTGTAGTTACCTTTATGACTACCTCTGTTATATCTTCCTGCAGTTTTATGTGTTTGGAAAGGATTGTATTCTCCATTGTTTGACAGTTCGTTTTGTTTCTCTTCATCTGTTTGCATGCTCGAGTCATTTTCATTATTATGAAGGTGATTCTGGGCTGCTGGAGCAGTTGGTATAGTTGGTTCATAGGGTTCAACTGGTTTCATCTGTAGATCAGCAAGATAGCTCTTACTGTTAATAGCATTAAAGAGATCATTAACAAAAGATTGGGTGTGATCCTGAAGAAAATCTGCTAGCTGTTCTACACAGATTGTCATTAATTCTTCATCTGACATTGAATTTTGAAGTAATGCGAGAACATAATCTGCTAATACTTCTGAATCGGCGTCAGACAAAGGATCTAACTTGCCAATAAGCCATTGCTTCAGCAATGGAACATCGGAATCTTTCACTAGCATTTTGACAATGTTTGAGCAACTTTCAGGATTCTTTCTGATTATAGCTAAACGTCTAAAAAAGCTATCAACGTCTATCTATTCGCGTGCTTCCTCCACTTGATGAACTTATCAATATCTTCCGCGCAATATATGTGACTTCCTCTCTCTGTCTCAATATTTGATATTTCCTGCTTTTATATTAACAGCTAACAGATATCAATGCTGAGAAAACCAACAGTTGAATCTGTTTCCTACAAGTAACCAAACAACGATTTCAATGAATTAACTACAGTATATGCTAACCAAGTATATTCTGTTCACCTCCATCAGTCAAATCGCCTTCTTGTCCAATGTAAGCCCACATCTACAAATATGTTAGCACCACCAGTTTTTCACTTAGGTAGACATCAGATCTCCTTCTGGTTGTTGTTGGGGAAGCAATAGAGAGAAAAAGTTTTTGACTTACACCCAAACATATAATTGTTTATCATTGTGATAAGTTAACTAAACAGAATGACAAAGTAATCATGATTACATAATCTGCGGAGACTTATTTTCATCGTGGATATCAAGTCTCGCTCCACTGTTATTTCATTCTGTTCATAACAACCCCTCAACATGGAGCAATGGAAATTACTGATTTGTTGATGGTTGATTGATTGTATAGTTCTATCATGAACTGGAGATAAAGTATACTCTTCGTAGATTAAAGGAAGCCTTTTATTAGTTCTAATTGCGTTCGTAACATTCTTTCAATCCAATCAGTGGTGGTTGTCTAATTAGGGTTAGTCATAGATTTTATTATTGTGCCCATTGCCATTGACACTTTTATCCCACGCCATTTGCTCCAACATAAAGAATTAATGGTCTACTGATCTTCACTAGCTTGTTTTGAGGAAGAATTGAACGGAAATTTTCATAGTAATTAGGTTAGCTTGTCGTTGTTTATTCATAATTATAATATACAGAGAATCCGCTCGCGATGCCATACATTGCAACTTGCATTCCAAGAGACGAACGTCTCAATRTTGAGTTTCTTCCCAAGATGAACGACTTCTTGGAGAAGTATCAAACAACACTATCAGGAATCAAGATTGTTAGCCCGCAGAGAGTAATCGAATACGAATTAAGAATTATCATTGATGAATTGATCTCTCAGAAGGTTGATTCTGATTTGAGAGACGAATATGGTATTGGTGACTATCATGACAATGACCATGATCCTTGTGGGCATTCCCATCATTCAACTCATCATCAACACAAGCATTTAGCATCGTTGAAAAAACAACAGGAAGATGAAAAATTAGATCCAGAAGATGAAAAATTGAAAGCGTTGATCCCAATTCAGGATCCTTTACTAGCTTTACAATTGATGGCAGCCAAACTTCAAAGGAAAGCATTGAAATTTGGTGATGATAATTCTATTGACATCTTGATTCAAAATGACAGAGATAAGTATAGAAAGCACTCGTTGAAACTAGTTGTTTTTGATATGGACTCAACGCTGATTGAACAAGAGGTAATTGAACTCATTGCTAAATATGCTGATGTCGAAGATCAAGTCAGAGATATCACAACCAGAGCTATGAATGGTGAGCTTGACTTCAAGCAATCATTGAACGAAAGAGTTAAGCTACTAAAAGGCGTCACGGCTGACTGTTTTGAAGAATTGAAACCGCAACTGAAAATTACGAATGGTGCTAGAGAATTGATCAAAGTGCTCAAAAGCAACGGTGTGAAGACTGCAGTTTTAAGCGGTGGCTTTGTCCCATTGGCTAACTATATTAAAAATGAACTAGGTCTTGACTATGCATTTGCCAACACGTTAGAAGTTGATGAAGCAACCAATACTTTAACTGGTGAAGTGGTTGGTGATATTGTTGATGGCAAGAGGAAAGAAGAGCTTTTCGTTGAAATAGCTGCTAAGGAAAATATACAATTGGAAAGCACAGTTGCAATTGGTGATGGTGCCAATGATTTGTTAATGATGGCTAAAGCTGGTTTTGGCATTGCCTGGAACGCTAAGCCAACAGTTCAAAAGCAAGCACCTAGCAGATTAAACTCCAAGAGTTTAAAGGATGCTTTGTACATCCTTGGATGGAATGATACAGAAATTGAAGATGCCTTAAAGGAGTAGATTCGTTAGATTGTGTTAAATAGAATATGCTATCGGTTGAATATTAAGTAAAAATTCAATTGGCGAAGAACTGATGTTATATGTTATGAAGAACGTGTGAATATTGTGATGAAGTAATGAAAATAGAATTTAGATGTGTAAACGGATTGGATATTTTGTAGGTTATAGTTTGTATAGAGGGTTTTAAGCGCTCTAATTATGAAGAATGTTTGGACTCAATTATTCTGATAGAATAAAGCAACTACCAATTTACAATGTGGTTCTTTTAGTTACATTGTTGGCTATAAAGTGTGATCAACTAATTGGGGTCTACTCTGAAGTTATTACTTTTCTCATCATCTACTACAAACAAATTTGACTGTATACCTGCTAGAATTCTTATGACCATCCATATTATATTCAACAGACAATTGCCTTTACCACCCCCATTATACCATTAAACAATAATACCAAATCGCCCTCTTTTAGGTCGTCCCATAATATTATATCTTCTCTAATCTTACCATGCAAAAGCAAATGAGTCCTCATCACTCCGCATAAACAACCCGAAGTCAACATAGGTGTAACCCATGAATCATACTTCCTTATAGCGACGTTAGTTATTGACCCTTCCATCAATTGATCAGTAGTATTGAATATTAACACTTCTTTCTTTGAACCAACAGTTATATCAAATCTTTCTCTAGCTTCATTGTAGTGTTGTCTTTTATCCGTCTTAAAACTGGTAAATGGTGAGGGAATCATTCTCTTCTCGTCTTTATAAAGTTTCCATAATGGCGCATCATCGATACCTTCAATTAATCCTAATCCTGGTAAGTTAAAATCATATCTCGCTGATAGATAGTCTTGTTCAAAAATTGACATGAAATCTGGTAATGAAACTGTTTCGTAGAACTCTACTTTCACTTTGCCTTCCTTGTTAACCAATACTCTTATTTTATAGCATTTAGAGTAATCTGGGATCAGAGGATCTAATTGTTCAATTAAGGAATCTGCTGATAGTTCAAGAGGCCATTTGAAAAATTCTACTTCGCATTTTAACCGATCTAAATGAAACTTCAACAGAAAGTAAGGGCTATTCAAGGATTCCTCAGAGAATCGTAATGACAATTCAAGATCATAGCGGATTGTTGATAGGAGTTGAAAATCCTTCTCGTAGTATGCTTTTAATTCTGAATGGTTCAGTTCTTCCGCGAGTTCTTTTACGAAATCAGTTGATTCACGATAGAATTGATCGTAGTAATTCTCACCATTCCGTAATGGGCTCATTCTGATGGATGGAGTGTGCGGAAATAGTCAGTAAGGGCAAGAAGAAAGTTTGTTAAGTAAAGCTTTGTTCCGAATGTAACAGTATGTACTTATTGCTAATAACGAATATCTAGATTTCCGTCGATTGATTTCTGAATGTTTGTCTATTAATTAATTTGACACTTTTTTCTGTTGTAGTTGCTGGTGCTTGGCATCAATCGAGATTTTTCATTCTGCTCTTTATCATTCATTCGCTCAAGTAATCAATGGTACTGCTGGTGTTGTTCCATTGACAGAGGACTAGTTACAGGAATAATGAGTTTTTAAGAGATTAGAAATAATATGATCAAAAGACTCACCTAATATCCATCAATTTATTCAGAAAATCAAGTAATCAATATTTGCTTTCCAAGTAGATGACAGTGACAAATATGGAAGAGTTGTTTCAAGGAACTGAAGGTCAGGTTTACTAGAAGTAAACAAATATATGAACATTCTAACATCCGGCTATTTTGACCTCTCTCAGAATATGATATATTTCGCTACGAAATACTTCAACTATATACAGGTTTGGTTTACTCTTTATCTCTTCTAATTTTGGTTTGCTCTACATACATTCATTGCTTCCGTTACTCTTCCTTTGTCCTTTGCTTCTAGAGTACATATACAATACGAGTATCTACGCTCGTTCTATTTGAAATGAACATATATTCAATCATTTATAAAGAAACATATTATATAATAGACCATTCCATTTGACCTGTTTATAGCTTGCTGTATAGTCATAAAGCTTGTTGAATAGCATTTTTAATAGCAGATGGATTAGCACCAATCACCTTACCAATGACTTTACCTTCTTTGAAGAATAAAAATGTTGGCATTGATGAGATGTCGTTTTCAGCAGCAACAGATGATAATTCATCAACATCAACCTTGTAGAAACTGGCATCAGTGAATTCCTTTGAGAATTTTTCAATAACTGGTGAAATCATCTTGCAAGGTCCGCACCAGGTAGCAAAGAAGTCAATAACGACTAAATTTGAAGCAGATGTGACTTCTTTGAATTGTTCAACTGATTTAATTTGTTCAACCATTGTGATGAATTTATTGTACGCTGGTGATTTGATTTAGTACTAAATGTATACTATACTGACTAGGTTAATCTTTTTTTCGTCGATTTATATCCGATGGATTGATTGATTGGATTCTTTTCTATAGCTTCTATGATATAGCACAATAATACAGTAGGTGAAGAAGTGAAACAGAATTAATGCTAATATGGTGATGTGATTGATGGCCGTTCCAGTTCCCCTTTCATATGATGTTTGTACGTGAGTCCTGAAGGATGAGCAATGGGACAGATGATATGATGAAATGTATGATGACGATATGGAATTAATGATAGGAMTTGGAAGGATGCGAAAGGTATTAAAGAATTAAAGAAAAATAAGAAAAGGAAGGCATGAGCAGCTATTTATATATGAAAGTCTCTGCTGTAAATAATTGATAAGTATTTATAATGAATTGAGGCGTTGGAGTGATTTGATTTTTAATCCCATGTTAAAGAAGTGTTCGGTAACGCAATTGCTTATTAATCCACTTAGTAAAGTAAGATGCGAGATGATTCAGAAGTCTAAGAATGACATGGATCAAATGAGATGAAAGAAATGATGAAATAAATAACTGCTTGAAATAGTATGGCAAAAATATTGGATGTTTGATGAATAAATTTTTCCTTTCTTTCTGTTGATCCTCTCAACAACACGACAATGCTTAGATAAGAAGAAAGATCGGTAAGAAAATGTTGTCACACATGTAGAGCCTAGATTTTAGCTTAAAGATAAACTTTATCTTTAGTAAGACAGTCTATTTACTAGTAAAACTTTTATGATCGATATACAATAGATGATAACGATAAATCGGAATCTTCTTAGGTCATTTGTCACTGATTTCAGGCCAACGGTTTTCTAGAATGAAGTCATATCAGAATAGAGATCTGGTGAAATGCAGAAGGAAGATGAACCCTTCAACATACATAAGTTGTCTACCTCTGAAATATGAGTCTTGTTTCAACTTATATGTTCTATGAATAAAGAGAGAATCGTGACTAAGTCGTTAGAATATATTTCTACTGCAATGCAACAAAGATAGTGATAAATTTATCCTATTTCTATCCTATGTCTATATCATGTTGATCTATTTGTATCGTTAGCCAAATGAGGTATCATTAACGAAGATTCAGACTTGATGTGCAATCATTGGGGACGCTTCCAACAGTTAAACTTTTCCTAAAAAACTGCTAGACAGATGTTTCTAATATACCAGAATTTTTATGCTTCCTGCCATTCTATTAACCCATCATATTTATGGACCTTTTTTTGCTATTAACTTAAACTACAATGGTGATAAGCTGGCCAGCCAGAAAAACAGCGCCATTAGTAACAATACTAGAAATATGAGGTTCTTCATATCACCTCTTATGAGACAGTTTATTTCGAGATATCACGTGATTTCTCATGTCACAATGTCTTGATTGTCCTGAACCAATGTCTTGTTGACTATCAGAAAAACATTTTGCCGTCATGACAACCCTGACAATCAATGCATTGCCAGTCAGGTACACAGATTGATCATAGATGAGGATGAAGCAGAACTATTCATTCGATGATTAGCATTGTGGAGATCACTATCATGTCACTGTTTGTTTGTTTGTTGTTCTTTAATTGACACCTTGATTTCACCGAGTTATACTTCTTTTGCGTTTGCGCATCTGTTTTTCCTGTCAATCAGGTGAGTCATCAGATACATAGCATGAATGTGGGGGAAGGACACCACAAAAAGAGATATACGGGCAATGGAAAAGGTACATAAAACTAACATCAGATATGCTTTATCATTACTTTTAGATAGCACTGTACTGTTTAGGGATTGATGATGATTTTCCCACGGTGAAATCGGATTTTATGTGGGGAAGCTCCTTTGAAGTTTTTCATCATCACCTTGTAGAAGAGCTGCATACTGGTGAATTGCTATATACTTCCCAAAACGCTGAAAAGAATACCCGATGTATAAATGAGAGTCTCTGTTTTTCCGTATTGATTCTATTCTGCTTGATAGTCATTTTCGAATTATTCCTTGTATTGTATTGATATTTAGCTTTGTATCTAAAAGACTGTGCGCATCCACTGTCAATATTGTCATCGTCTTGGATATAATTTGGCTACGTATCGTAGTCTACCTCTCTTCTTTGTCTACATTAAAATCCTACAAATTAGCACCTAAAACAGAACTGAGTACTGATTTCTGGAAACATCATTTGTGACTATCATCAATTTAACAAAATCCACAACTTTTGCGAATAACTTAATTGTCTACTCCATGAATCGCAGGCACAAAACATCTACATTTCATATTGATATTGCCTCCCTGTCATCAATTTGACATTTTTCCGGTTCCAATCCGCTTAATCACCATCGGGTTAATTTGGACAAATATCTGTTCACGTCATCATACATTATTTTGAGTATTTAACCTTTTTTTCTGAAAGATAGCCCAAAAAGCGAATTTTTCAAGCAGAGTTTCACTTCGGATAAAAAGAAAAAGGAGACAAGAACGATAAAAAGAAAGAAGGAAGGAGAGCATTTTTTATATTCGTTTAAGTGTTGTTTTCTTTTACAAAGAGTTATTGGCTTGGATTGAACTTAGAGTAAGGTGTTGGGTGGGCTAGCTTATAATCTCAGACATTGGCTCTGCTCATAGATCTGTGAGTTCTGTTATTCTATCGCCTTGCCTTTCAACTCTACTTGAAAGATAGGAGTGAAAGTTAGAAGTTTAATAGATAGAAGGATAGCAGCGAGGTAATTGAATTTATGCCTTGAACTCATTTGCATTGAAAACAATTTTATTGATATTCTTTTTACTGATAGTGTTATTCTAAGACTACATAATCATTGTATGAGGTTGATCAACTGTCACTAAAACATAGAAGTAGTGTGAGAAGTCCTCAATAAACAACAAGTCGAAACAAAATAAACCTGATAAGTGAGAAAGAAGAGAATTCTTGAACAAAAGTATCTTAAAATCAGCTAGTCGAAGAGAAGAATAAAGAAGAGCCATGTATTTCAACACTAGGGAGAATCCTAGATCCTCCGATATTGGCAATGGTTGCTACATTCATGAGAAGTTCAGCGATGCTGTTGTGGAAGAAGTGCCACCTTCTAATAAAGGTAATCTAGATAAGGGTGAAGGAAAAATCTCGCATTCAAATTAGTATGTAATAATTGGGTTTTGAATGGTAGTCAATTTAGGGACGTTCTTATTGTTCTATTAGCCAGTCATACTTGTCAATAGTTCTGTTCACCTACTTTCCTATATGCTAACATAGAAATCTAGTGTTAAAACAGCCACTGAAGTCAAACGGTTAGCTTTTCAGCTGCGGGAAGCTATTGTCCATTTAAACGTTCAGTCGGTGATGATTGTAACTAAGGCAAGAGATAATTCCCTTGTTTATCTTACAAGAGAAGTGGCTGAATGGCTTATCTCTGGTGTTAAAAGTACTTCATCTGCATCTTCATCGCAATCAAGCTCAAATTCAAATTCGTTTGCTGATCTATCTGTCAAATGTGAAAGACCAGTTACTGTTTATGTTGATCATAAATTGAGGAACTCGAAAAGGTTCAATAGTTCAGGTTTGATTGCTGATAATCCATCTTTTGAAGGCTATTTGAAATATTGGGATACTGAACTCGCAAAAAAATCTCCAAACTTATTTGATTTAGTTATAGCATTAGGTGGTGATGGTACAGTTTTATATGTGTCTGGATTGTTTCAAGAAGTTGTTCCTCCAGTAATGGCTTTCAGACTCGGCAGTCTAGGTTTCCTAACGAACTTCATATTTGAAAACTTTAGATCAACTTTGAGGAGTATTTTCGAAGAAGGGTTTAGAGTGAATCTTCGTATGAGGTTTCTTTGTTCAATTTATAATAGTAATGATGAATTGATAAGCTCACATCAAGTTTTGAATGAGATTGTTGTTGATCGAGGTCCTAGTCCCTGGATATCTATGCTAGAACTATATGGAGATGGAAACTTATTGACTGTCGTTCAGGCAGATGGATTAATCCTATCAACACCAACGGGCTCTACAGCTTATTCACTTTCTGCTGGTGGATCATTAGTTCATCCTGAGGTTTCTGCTATTTCTGTTACGCCAATTTGTCCCCATACCTTATCATTTCGACCTATGCTATTACCTGATTCAATGAAACTCAGGGTTTCAATACCTGCGAAGTCAAGATCTACAGCATGGGCATCTTTTGATGGCAGGGATAGAACTGAGATTAAAGCCGGAGATTATGTTGAGGTTAGTGTATCACAGTATCCATTTCCCACCATAATATCTAAACCAACAGATTATATTGATAGCGTTAGCAGGACCTTGAAATGGAACGTTAGAGAACAGCAAAGACCATTTGCTCATCTTCTGTCTAAGAAGAATAAACTGAACTATGAGAACCTTGAAGATGGACCAAATGGTGACATTAATGGTAACGGCAATGGACATCATCGAATAGATGAACTTGCATTATCGGATAATGAATCAAGCTCCGATTTGGATTTAGATGTTGATCGTACAGAGCTTGATGAAAAGATCTATCGCTGAAGCTGGCATGGTATTAGATAATGCTCATGAATTGACGCAGTCAATACTGACATTTAGTTTGTCAAGAACTGATCTCAATTCAATAGTGTGATACAGTTATTATGCTATTGATTTGCTTATTTATTTATTTATTTTTATTATTYATTTATTTATTTATTTATTTATATTTATTCTGGGTTGTGATTATGAAATTGGAGATTTATGTTTGTTCATAAAATAAGGGAACAAACGTTCGTAATAACCTCTGGTTAGATACAGTTTTTTTGCTGTATAGAAATAATTGGTTTGTGAGTTTATTAGTTTCTTTATTTGTCCAAACACGGGTGAAGGAAGTTAACAAATGGTTTCTGAGGATAAAGAAGGAAAGCTGGTGATTATATGTGTAATGTTTCGGTTATTTATTATCTATTCTATTTGCTATTTAAATTGACAATGACTATTGTTATATTTCGAATGGATCGCTTTCTGTAGAACGAGATCTGTATAAATATGCAAAGAAGCTTTTAAGCTTTCAAGTCGAAAACAAGGTTTGCAATTTCTAAGAAACTCAAACTGGATAATGAAACCGTGGAGTAAGAGAAAGAATGCTTCTCAGCATTCAATAAACAATAATTGAATAAAACTCAATTGGGCATATCTGACTTTTATTTCTTGTTGTTTCCTCAAATAAGCTGCTGATTTAAATCAAATCACCGTTACTATTTTCAACAAAAACAGTAGAATTCTGCCTGCCTTAGAAACTCAACTTTAACTCAAACTAAAATGTGCAGAGAAACTGCTTGTCAACTTAAACTTTGATTGCTTAAGCCTCGGATCAATTATCTTTCTGTGGGGTTTCTTTATACTTACATCAACCCTTTCTGCCTCCAGCATAGAAAAACAGCAGGAGCTATTTTGAAACAGAAGTACGTATATTATGTGTCCATCTTGTCGTGAAATTATTTTACTTATAATTTGCAGCGTAACATTCACTCATTCATCCATTAAAAACCGAGTCTTATTGCTAACATAATTCATAGAACCTCAACAAGCAAAGTTGGTCTTGGTTTGAGCATTCGAAAAAAATCATCGCAATGACAATTGAAGTGAACGCTAAGCAACGAGCAGAAATCAAAAAGAAGATTGATGAAGTGTTGAAAAAATCAACCGCAAACCCAAATAATATACCTGGCATTACAGCCTATGTGACCGATAAGAATGAAGATATTTATTCAGGGTTCTTTGGTACCAAAACAATAGGAAAAAATGAACCTTTAACGGGAGACATTATCTATCCCTTCTTCTCTTGTACTAAGATTGTGATCGGTGTTGCAATTCTTCAACTTATGGAGAAGGGAGTACTAAAATTGAGTGATTCAGCGAAGAAGTTCGTTCCTGAGATTTCAGAGTTGAAAGTTATTGAAGGATTTGACAGTAATGGTGAGCCCATATTAAGGGCACCTAAATCCGATATAACTATACTTCAATTGATGACCCATACCACGGGCTTAGCATACCCTTTCTACAGTGAAGAGTACATGAAGCTACAGAAAGCAACAGGGAAACCCAATCTTACCACAGGTAAAAGAGACTCTATAATTGCGCCTCTATTATTTGATCCTGGCAGTAGATGGTTCTATGGAATCAATATAGATTGGTTAGGTTTAGTCTTAGAAGGAGCAACAGGTTTAACACCTGAAGAATATTGTACAGAACGCATATTCAAGCCACTTTCCATTACATCTTTCCGGTTTATGCGTGATGAGGAATATCAAAAAAGACAAGTCACAGTGCATATGAGAGTTGCCGATAAGAAACTTATTCCCACCAGGGATAAGTACCCTCTGAACCCTGAATTACAACATGGTGGGCATGGATTATATGGAACTATAAAAGATTATATGAAGTTTCTTAGAATGTGGCTCAATGATGGTGTTTGTATAGAAACCGGAAACGTTATCTTGCAGAAGGAGACAATTGAACTGGCTACATCAGATCATTTACCAGCCCAGGGAGTGAAAATTCTTAGGCATCTTGACTCTGCTAATCCCATAGCATCAAGAAGCTTTGACATATTTCCTGGTGTTGATGCAGGCTGGGGTTTGACCTTTCTTATTTACAATGATCAAACGCCTTCAGGAAAGCCTCCAGGCAGTTGTTTTTGGTGTGGATTGACTAATATCTATTATTGGATTGATCGTAAATCAGGAATAGCTGGAGTATGGGCTTCCCATGTTCTTCCTTGCTATGATGAGCCATGTTTCAATAGTTACTTGGCTACAGAAACAGCAGTATACTCTACTATTTATAACAACTCAGACTATAAGCAATCTTTGGCAAAATTATAACAGTGTTCAGTATAGTAGATGAGAGAATAAAAAACTTAATAAATATGTTCACTGAATTTGGTCTGGGAGGTAGTTAGGAGGTAGTGATAAGAAATAAGAACACCCATGAAAATCATTTGCACACGAACTCCTTTAGTACTCAATAAATACTTATAGAAGGTATACAATTAGCTATTTGAAAGTTTAGTATCATTTGTTTATATCTAACTAATACCTAGGCGGTAATAGAGACTCAAAAACATAGAAGTCAGTACAATAATGAAAAATTATAAGTTAATAATAAAAATAAAAAGAACTCGGCAACGGGGAATTGAACCCCGGTCCCCCGCGTGCTGAACAAATGTCCTGACAGGCGGAAATTCTAGCCACTAAACTATTGCCGATGACATATTTTGCAAATGGCTTTCAATTTCAAATCTAAGTATTACCTATTTGGTTACATATTATTCTTCTATAAATAAGCTACTATCCAGGTGCTTATCTTGCTTTATTATTCATCTTATATATCAATAGATAGCTATATAATAATTAATGGCACTTATGGAGAAAAACAACACATAATCATCAATAGGACGAATCTAGGAGAGTCCAATAATAGGGGAGAGTTATAAGGGACAATTACTTTACATGTGGTAGCACTTACATATTGTGTAAATTGAAGAGCATCTATTGAATGAAAAATTCTTCATTACAGACTTGTCTCTTAGATTTAGCTATTGTGGAGACTCGAGTAATCCAGACTTATTTATCAGATACTATTTATATCCAAATTTCTAATTCTGCAGATGTTGTAGACTCCAGCGCAGCAAGGGCTACACTGCTCGGTCTTCTGAAGATATTGTCAGAAGAGTTGACAGAACTATGAGTCGATTTGGAGTCTGCTCAATCCTTTGCCATGCAACCCCTACAAGGTTCGTAAAATTATTATTTCTTCCAGTTGAATCAATTCCCTTTAATGGTTTCTCCAACAGCTTTCTGTAAGTTTTGATAGGAGCATTATTATAATACCTCCTATTGATAAGTTCTCTAGAAACAGAACGATTATCTCTGTACGACCCCTTCCTTTCTTGCTTGTTTTGTATCAGACYCTAATATGTCCTGACATTAATATTGATCAGCGACATCTTGTCCTACTTTCAATGACACCCTTCACTCCTTAGTATAGATGGTACTCATTGATCAATAGCTAATTATTATTACAATTAATTACAATTGATCAGGCATTACATTTGATATCTTGATCGTTGAAACTGATCAATCAGTTGGTTGATTTACATTAATCTTATATAAGGATCTCACCTTTGATACTGCCTGTAGACTGTGCTTATTATCATGGTATGTTGTGGAGATTACAATAACTATTCCGATCTCCTCCTTCTCAATTGAATCTTTCCTGCTTCAATTGGCTCTTCAAATCGCTGCAATTCCTCAGCTTAACTAACATTTGTGCTTATAGGCTGAAGACTCGCTTGATGCATCATTAGACCTTCTTAGAAGGCTTAGTCCAAAAAACATCGGAGAGAATTTGACTTCATTATGTCAGTTGTCATCGGATATTGCAGAAGACCTATTGTCTTCTATTGATCAACCATTAATAATCAAATCAGATTCAAAAGTCAACAAGCCATATCTTATTTGTGATTATAATCGCGATGGAGACTCCTACAGAAGTCCTTGGACTAATACTTACACTCCAGCGCCATCAGAAGGGGATGATGAATGTCCATATCCAAGTCATAATTTGAGAAGACTGGAAAAACATATGAATGATTCGTTTGATTTATATCGAGAGTCATATTATGAAGGAGGTGTGTCAAGTGTTTATTTATGGGATTTAGATGAATCTGGAGGAGATGGAGATGACTATGAAAAAGCTTTGGTTGATTATTCTTTTGCTGGTGTTGTCTTGATAAAGAAGACGTTAGACTCCAATAACGGTGGCTCGTGGGATAGTATTCATGTATTTGAAGTCAATCCGGAAGGAAGAGGCACTGTTAGTTATAAGGTGACATCAACAATTATTTTAGATTTATCTTCCTCTGTCTCTTCTACAGCTTTAGATCTCAGTGGTAATCTTACTCGTCAAACAGAGAAAAGGGTATCCGTTGATAACTCTAGCTCCCACATTATCAATTTGGGAACCATTATTGAAGATATTGAATCAAAACTTCGAAATATGCTTCAGGAGGTTTATTTTGGAAAAACCAGGGATATAGTCGGTGATTTGAGATCTCCTGTAGCTTTGTCAGAAGTCACCCAGGAAAGGACATTACACTCTGAGGTTATTAGAAACATGGCTGGTTCTTAATCTTGTATGTCAATCGGTAGATTAGGTTGCATTACAATTGAATTTATGTAAATTGAAAGTTCGCCGTAGGATTAATTCAAATTATAAGTAATAACTGCACGAACAATGTACACCTTTGGAAGAGCCTCTTGAGAAGATTTGCATGTCTTTATCTGTATGCATTAATACGGATTGCTATGTATGCACTCGATCATGCATCATCAGTCATCATCCTCAGTCCTTAATCACAAGTTGCCCTCAAGTTATATTTGGTAGGATTGATCAAAAACTCAGAGTTGATTCTATCTGAGCTGTTTTTCCTCAGACGTTTACTGCAAATAATCATACCTCCAACCTCTAAAACTTAGCTCCCAGTATTAAGTCTGCCTTCCCAAGTGCAAATTTTGCATACATCTTGCATATTTTTGCATAGTAAACCTCCTCCGCTTCATTTCCCTCTACTGCCTATCATTCTCATCATATCCCCAATAAATCTATTAAATAATGATATGCTGTCGAAAAAGAACCTCCTAGTTATAATAATATCTGGAAAGCTCTATAATGCTGAATATTCACACAAGCCTTTCCTTTAGTAGCTACATGATCCTTTACGGCTTCCATCCCATCATCATCTCCTTCATTTGTCGTTATCGGCAATTTGAAGTATAGATTTTTTGAAAGTGAAATTTCGAAACTTTCCGATTAACTTTCCAACATTTCTTTTCTGTCTATTCTTTTATTTTCAAATGAATAACGTAGTAAATAATTAATAGAGCTAACAGAATATCAATTTATGACAATTTAATCAAAGTACGTTGAAATCACCGAGCAAATTTTGGGCAGATTGGATTATTATACTTGCCCGCATAATTATATGTCATAGAAAAGCAAGAGTCCAAATTATATTGGTTGTTAGAAAGCAACGGGCATAGCATAACCATTGTATGTTGAGCCCTCGTGAAAGCTTTAATAAGAAAACCTGATACTGTATTTTATTGCTGGTATTTAGCTGGCGGTTTAGTTATTTGATAGGATTTGGTTGGATTGGTGATAGTTTCGTTGCAAGACTTATTGCACCCATCGGAACCATTGTAAGCATTTTGAAGGCTCTTCCAACTTATATATCTCAGTTGTAGGTGAAAGCGTCAATCTACTAGTACATTTATTACTCTCAAAGAAATAAACAGCTGGAAAGAAAGATTTGTTGATAGTATTTTTGCGATGTCGAAATCAGAAAAAGATAACAATTCCATCAGCACAACTGGTGGGTTCATTGCTGGTGCTCTGGCGGCCTGTGGAGCAGTAACAATTACTAATCCTATTGAACTGGTTAAGACTAGAATGCAATTGCAGGGTGAACTAGCAGCAAGGGAAAACGTTAAATTGATATATAGAGGCCCATTTCAAGCTATGCATGTTATTTATAAAAACGAAGGTGTCAGAGGTCTGCAGAAAGGATTGCTTGCTGCTTATATCTATCAAATTGGCTTGAATGGTTGTCGATTAGGTYTTTATGAACCTACTAGGAATATATTGAATGAGCTTGTATTTCCTGACGAAGATTCAACCAAATTACAGAATATTCCATTGAATGTTGTAGCTGGTGCTGTGTCTGGTATTATGGGAGCAGTCACAGGATCACCATTTTATCTGATAAAGACTCGAATGCAATCTTACTCACCAATGTTTCAAATTGGTCAACAAACGCATTATACATCGATTTGGGATGGTCTCTCCACTATCTATAAAGCAGAAGGATTTAAAGGATTATATCGTGGTGTTGATGCAGCTATTCTAAGAACAGGTGCAGGTTCTTCTGTTCAACTACCTATTTATACATGGGTAAAGCATACAATTGAAAGGTATCAATTGATAGACGAAGGTCCGTTGAAACACCTCGTTGCATCTGCTGCTTCTGGTGTGGGTGTAGCTATAGTTATGAACCCTTGGGATGTTTTATTGACAAGAGTGTATAATCAACGGGGTAATTTATATTCTGGACCTTTCGATTGTTTGAAGAAAACTGTTCGAACGGAAGGTGTGTTTGCATTGTATAAAGGTTTCCTGGCTCATTTATTGAGAATCGGTCCTCACACAATCTTGACTCTAATGTTCATGGAACAAACCATGAAATGGATAAGAAATATCGAAAGGTTGTATTAAGAATATCGATGSGCTTCTCAGTTGTAATAGAAGTTTGGTGATTCGATAGTAATTGTATGCTGAAAACCTATGGGCTCTGTTTGTGTGTATTGCTCGTTGCAGTGACCAAACATAGATTGTAGCTCAAGCAGAGTCATAAGAACTCTTCGCTTTATCTATGATAGATAAACAATTCGATCACGTTCTCACTATTCAATCAACGAGCTTTTTATAGATAGTTTACTAGAAAACAAACAAGGTCATATAATAAATCTGCTTTATTTGCATTAGATTTTCCATTATGGAATCTAACCCACCGTGATATTATACTGTTCAACCATTTCACCATCAAAACCGAAACCACTGGCTGAAACTATGCCAAAACCCGTCAATAATGTTTTGAATGAATACAAAATAAATAAAAAGTAAACGAAAACCAGATAAAATAAATAAAACAAAAATGAGTAAATAAATAAGAGCGACAATAAGTATTAGTGATATCGAAAATTAGTTCAGAAAACTGAGAAATGCCAAGAAAAATATTGATGATTCCAATATAATAAAAAAACATAACAGGAAGAAAAAGAAAGAAAAAATGAAGAATAACAGCATCCGAACATGACACACGAAAACTAAATAATKAAACCCTTAGAGATGCAGAATGTAGTTCATGAAGAAAGTTTAGCAGTAATTAATGCAATCAAACGTTGAATTAGCATGCGTAAACGTTAGTATGAATTGGTCATTAAATCATTAGTTTAACCATCCATTGTTTCGGAAACAGTTGATGGATTTGGAACTCGATTACCGTTCAAACTAGATTCGGCTGCGGCGAACCTCGTTGTACTTGGGATGATGTGTGCCATTTCGTCAGTGACATCTTCAGGAGACTCTCTGGTAGGATCTGGATTACTTTGCGCCGGAGGGAGATTATTGGCAGATGACGAGCTCGAACTTGTGGACGAGAAACCGGAAGGATAACACCAATGTCTATGATAGTTCCAAGCTTTAAGTTGACACTCTTTAGAGCAGTACTTTGTTCGCTTACATCTTCGACATTTTGCAAATTGCTTTGGATGTTCTTCCCATTTMCCGCAATCAAAACAAGCGCATTGCCTGACACCTCCGCGTGTTTCATCTTTCCTACAAGAGTTCCTCATTGTAACACCGGCCCAATATTGATATTCTGATGATTTGCTTTTCACTGTAAACTTCTCAACCACAGGAAAGACATTAATTCGAGCTTGGCGATATTCTTCATTCAAATCAAAATCATTTTCTTGGTTATCGATATCAAAATTATAGTGGTCATAATTAAACAGTTCCTTTTCCTCGGCATCTTTTTCTTGTCTTTTCATTTCGCAGTTTCTGATGATTTCGACAACTTTCAAGCAGTTCTCTTTTCTGAAGTGATTTAAAAGTTCTTCAAAAGTATCAGGAAAAGAATGCTGTGTAGATAAAAACATCTCCGTTAACCTTTCTTGGTCTATGTTTATGCTCATTGTTGGATCTGATGATTCCGAGTTACCTCCATGTTTTGTATCACATCTCATCTTAGCGAATTTGGTTACACATGCTTCTGATATTCTTACCTCCTCTTTCCTTTCACCACAATTCTTAACAGTATTTCTCATCTTCGTATTACTTGAACTCTTAAGTTCAATGTAGTCAATATCATAACTACTCAACTCATGTTGTGAGCATTGAGATCTTAAACTCATAGAAGGAATAATGTATGATTGTTCTAAGTAGGATCTTAAGTAGGCATACTTTGAGATAAATGCTAGTAACTGCAGTGCCCACAATGCATCTTCTTCCTTTGGAATTAGAACGCCATGTCGAAACAACCGAGGGGAAGTTTCCATAGCTTTTGCATCGCGAGAAGAACTAACTCTATCAAGAAAAATAGTGAAAGAATCTGTCTCTCCAATAGCATCTGTTGGTTGAAAGGAAGGATACTCAGCTGATGGTACAACAGAGTTTGAAGTCGAAATCATTTCCAGTAATGAGTATGGATCGTTCATCGAAGCAGTTTGAAGCCAGTAATTAAAGTGTCTTGGATGTATCTCCTGTGATGTTGATGGTGATTGCAAATTGGTGAGCATGCCATCCATATTGGAGTTCACGTCATTGAAACTACCCTGGCTTGTTGGTCCGTCAATATCAAGCATGTCTAAATCCTCTGTAGCGTCTTTTGATCTGACTGATGGATCCTCATCATCGGAGCTGCCTTCTGATCTATGAGTCAAGCTGTTGTTACCTGAGGAGTCTAGGAATCTAGATATGGTACGTGAAACTGTGTTGAGGGCTGATTCATAAACGCCATTCAAATTACTTTGATAGCTAGATGGTTGTGAATGGCTGGAGGGGAAAATAGAGCTAGTGGTTGAGGCATCTAATGAAGGTTGCGAGGCTGATAAGTTTCTTGGGCTGCTCGATATGTTCTCTCTGTTAAAATTATTACTCACTAGGATATGACAAGAATCATGCGAATGTTGATCGACAACTGGAAAGTCTTCAGCAAACTTGTTATCGAAACTTTTATCTGTGTGTTTTATTGTTGTTGCCACCTGTTGTGCATTCATGGTGATTAAAAAGTTGTCAAGGATTGTTGTTAATATGGGAACGATTCCTGCTTCTACTAATCTTTTCCTTGTGGCTTCTGTTCCTCGTGTCCCCACGACAAGTAAACATTGAAATGATAATGTCCATTTCCAACCCCTTAAAATCTTTTCAGAGCAATCAAAAGCATTGCACTCTTTCAAGATATCAACTAATCTTTCAATACCACCATCATTACAAAGTGCTTCTCTGACTTTAGTTGACGATGAGACTAAGTAAGTCAAGTGATTTAATGATGTAACAAGTGGTTGGTCAGAAGAGCAATCCAAGGCTCTACGATCATATAATGATGATGTTAACGTGATTGCTGCTTTATTAGCAGAAACGACTTTGAAATTTGAATCTCTCATTCTCACACTCACTCCTTTGTCTTTCACTTTAAATCTCCTACTTAACACTCCTTTTAATGCTATTTAATGCAAAAATAGCTATAACCTTCCAAACATAAACATACGTTCTTGGGCTGGATATAACTTTTTTCACGAAAGAACCTCGAAAGCAGGCAAGATTGATGATTGATTAAAACAACAATATAAATTCTTGTTGTCTTTGTAGTGATTGCTGAGATCACCTTCTTGATGTTCTTTAAACGTCTAATCGATGTTTATAACTAAGAAACTTCTATCCTTCAAGAGGCAAAATGAATGATGATAGTTATTGACCTCCGAGAACTGAGCAGCTATAGGAGTAAATAGTGAACAATTAACAAAATATAATCCAATGTTTCTCTCGCCGATTCCTATTATGGAGTCTTCCTTTATTGATGATACCTATAAGCCTCGAACGAAAAACTAGTGTGATAATTCGACCGGAGCTGGGGGATAGCAAAATTTCGACTTGCCCACAATAGAAAATTCACAATACAACTGTTTTCCTCTGAAAACAAATCTTCAATGATAATCCAAAAAAACCTTTATTATCTCTTCTGATACACAATATTATATCAATACGACTTCTTTCAATGGTAATTTTGACCTTTTGACTATCTTTTACTCCTTCCCCTAAATATCGTATAAAGCAGAAGTAGTCCTCAAACAACCTCAATGCAAAAGGGCGAACTGAACCAATTATCAAGAGAGGGAATGTTTTGTCCACAGAATTCGAAATAAGGATTGTGGCTAGTTTATAGAGATTTGGAATTAAGGTTCGTGTACTTAGTGAGTTTAAAAGTAGAGTTAGAGATCTTTGGTTTCAGTGGGACCTGATTGCTATGGCTGTACACAATATTTATTATGCAATTGATTTCTATATGTTCGTTTTACTGCTTATAAGATATTAATTCTCCTTTTTAAATCAATCAGCTAGAAGATTTGGGTATAAAACCAGGAAATTGAGCTTATATAACTATCAGCGTCGATAAATTGAATATATGAATGATATACCTCGGGTTTTGAATGTTGGATTGGGTCAGGGTTCGAATTGAAGGCAAAAAAAGAACAAAGTTTAGGTATTGTGGCGAAATTTGTACTGATAATGATCTGATGCAAAGCCCATAAGCGAAATTGAAAATTTATTGAATAGAAAGGTAAAGTTCAAGAAAAGGTGATTGATTGATTGATTGTATTGAATTAATTAGGATGTATAAACATGGTACATGACTAATGTTCTAGTCAAGTTAAGTTAATAGAAAAATGGTTTGAATTAATTACTCTCGCGGATGAATAAAACAAAGTAAGTGGACAATTTAGTGTCTGGTTTAGTGGTTGATCACTAACTAGTACTGAGAAAGTAGGTGATCAAACGGTTCTTGTGTCTGTTTCCTTACAACTCAAGAATTTCAGCATCAATTCGCATTTTCTAATTCGCTCTTCAAAGATGGAAGAGTGGGTGTTCTTATAATTTATCTTTATCGTCGTATTTCATTCTTCTCCACTTCAAAATCATAGAACTCTTGTCAGAAGTGTTAAATTGGTCGTGTTATTATCCTCTTTCAATTGAGCCTCACCCCCACTACCTATACCAACCAAGAAAGATGGTGGACTACGAATAAAATTTTTCTCCTCTATGACCCGATTTTCTTCATCTTAATCGAATTCAATAACTTACAATAAAAAAACCTAACTTTTCACCAGGGTCCACTAATCTATTGCATTGTTCAGACGTTTATTCTACAATATTTAATTTGTTCGGACTTTGGTGTTTCAACATGTTTGAACTCCACCCATTGAAATTTATCATTTATCTCCGTTTTTGTTAGTACTGCTTGAATATGCAAGTTCTCGAATGTCTGCATGTATATACATGCTTTCTTCCGTACATTAGAATAAAGTTTGATATTCTGTTTTCTCGCCACCCATCAAATTGATATCAGATTCACCTGATTTGCTCTAGATGATGTCTTCTTCCGCTGTCATGATTTAATGTTCATTGATTCAGTATTGAGTATGAAAACTAATATTATGAACGTATTTGCTAGCTCGATAACTGAATATTGGTACCTTATTCTTGCGGTTGGTGGGGAAGTACTGCTATTGTTGACGAATTAAGGGCTTCCATACAATTATAGAAATATGGTGAAAAATGTCGTAAAACCTGTAACCATACGTCATGAAAAATTTCAATACTCATTCGCTTCTTGATAAGAAATCAGGTACTACTACTAGGTRTTAAATAGAATATATATTATATAGATACAAGGCAATTTCCAGATTATTTGACTAATTCGATTTAGTTACTTCGTCAGTTCAGAACTAATACTGACTTATTCAATTGACATTTGTTTCGATTGAACGAGAATCAATCATTCTTTGAAATAGATAGATCAATCATCCTTGCTTTGATTCTTCTGGTTCTTAGATTCAGTTTCTAATGCGCATATATAATACCAAATAAACCAAAACTTCATCCTTATAGACGATTGTAAAGAATTTACAGTATATCTAAAATACTTTCTGGAATAATCAATGAACTAGAGTATGTTGATCCTATTTTCATCGTGTTGATGATGGTTCTCGTGTGAATCAAATTACTGTAGTATGTGTCCGTCCAGCAATTGTTGTGACAAAAAGGGTCTATTGAATAAAAGGTAATCAGTATAAAGCAATTATTAGAACCCTTTTTTCATCAGTCCCGGTGGCCGAGTGGTTAAGGCGACGCCCTGCTATTAGTGTGTGGTTTAGGCGTTGGGTTTTACCTGCGCAGGTTCGAATCCTGTCCGTGACGCCATTTTTTATCATTTATTTTATTTTTGCTTGCTGTTATATTTCAAATACCAAATGCTACTAAGAATTATAATACCTAACAAGTAGAACTAACCAGGTAGATAAAGCCGTAGTTCTGTTGAACATTCAAGAGTGGATCTCCTACAAGAGGGACAAAATCTCTAATGGTGAAGCATGTTACCGCTTCGTCCTTCCTTGAATATTCGTCCGTTCAAAGGTTCTTTCTTATTCAGTTAAGAGTTTACTCTATAATTTTTATATACATATGTATCTACATCCTTAACCTTTGATATTAATAGAGGGATTAGTCCGATAGCTAGCTTCCACTTCATCCTCATTCATTTATCTTTCAGATTTGGCAATCAATTGTTACCCTCATTCAGACTCGTCATCATTGGTATAAGACGAGTTCTTCATATAATAGTATCAAAGAAGATTTCCAACAATTTTTGTAGCAAGTTTCACTAAAGGCGCTATCTTCTTATTCTCTTTCTCAAAGTCGTTCAGCTTCAATTCGTTGGCATGCTTCAACAAGAGATTCACTTCTAAATTCATTTTAGACTTCAATTGCTCATCCTTTGTGATTAAAATTGCATTGGACTCTAGATCATGTCGATATGCCCTTTTAGTATAATTGGACGATCCAATAACAGTCAGACTAGGCTTCGATTCTTGTGGGTTATAAAGCCAAATGCCTTTAGCATGATACGACCAGCCATTAGGACGATTCACAACACCRTTTTTCCACTCATAAACACCGATTTTATTTTCACAATTTGATGGTCGGTCTTTCACATTCTGTAAAAACCTTTGAGCAAGATACAAATAGGCATCAGGCAGATATTTAGATACACCTTTTGATTYATAAAATCCATTGGCTTCTGGAGCTGCCGTTATAACTTTTCCTTCACCTCTGGAAATTAATAACCTATCCTTAAATTCTGGATAAATATTAAAATACCCAGCGGTGAAAACCCAATTTGTGTCTTTAGAATCTAGTAATGAAAGTATTCTCAAAATAGCTGGCTTCTCGGTAGATTTATCTGGCACTGTAATAGGTGTGAATTGGGAAACGGGATAAACAATTGTGGAGACTTCTGATTCATCTAAATCTAGACGGTCCATTGTTCCTTGCTGAGGCTTCAAAATTGGTTCCAATAGTGCTGTTGATTCAGCGAAGAATCTTTCAAGGTTAAGTTTTGGCTCTGATATAGCATTTGATCCAGGCCAGTATAGCTTAAACCTTGGCTTAGTAGATGACACTAACTTATAACTAATGGAACTTATGGCCTCGTGGATTTTGAAATAATAATCAGTAATGGCTTTTGATTTGAATGAATAATATCTGTCTTGTCTATTGGAAAAGTAATCACTTGAAAGATTGGCACCAGAAAGTACTATTTCATCATCAAACCCGTAAAGCTTCATATGTTGTAAACCAAATACCTCATTGAATCGTTTGGGTACTAAAAATTTCTGCACTCCTGACAAATGAGGAGTATGGTACATTCTAATATCAACTCTGTTCCCAAATTCTTTCGTTAGTGTTGAGAGTAAAGATGCTGAACATTTTCTTGGCGCCTCTCTTGTGCCCCTTAGAGCATCTGTTAAGATATGAAGCTTTAAATTTGGTTTCGTCTTCAAAGCAGCAATTAAATGTTGTACGAGTTCATCCTGCGACTTTCCAATGTATAGTGATGCCAAAAATATTCTGTCTTCCGCTTGGCCTATTCGAAGTTTCAAATATTCATAGAATTCCTTTGGATCGTATATTATATCTACCTCATCTTTCTGAAGAGTGAACCTAGGTGCAATTCTGTCTAACTGCGAGATAAGAGTTTTGATTCGAGGATGAAACTGCCCATCACTCGATAAGCTTGAAATATCCGATCCGGGCATTTGTCTTGTGATCGTAGATATCGAGAAATACCTAGCTGTAATTCCACTGACTGTTGTTAGGCTCATCATTACGTTACAATCAACCAACTCAACTACAGCTCATTCACAGTTCCTACTAYCGACTATGCTATTATGTTAGCAGTAAACCAAGACTTCACTTACTAACATCAACCGCTGAAATCATCCATATAATGATCCAACTAACTTACAGTATAAAGCCTTCAGTTGAATTGAGCATTGCGTAGTATTGTTGTATCTTTTTCCAATAATAATTTCCGAGAAATCCAAGAAATCATTTCCTTTCCTCTTAGCGTTTAGTGATTTACTGGAGATGGAAGTTATGTCTCGAGAGATACCCTCTTCTGTACTGAAATTTTGACATGTGTAAACTCAGTATTAGAGGTACTTCATTTTACCATTAAACTAAAAGGAATCATTCACGTGACTTTTGTAGATACTTTCAATAGGTAAAATGATTAATACTATGAGAGTAATGTTGACGTAAATACTGTTACAGATACTGAGTAATAGCTATTGGCTTGATACTAGGTCCTGTGGTACTTTCTTTGAGACTACGCTTAAAGGGACTTCAACTGATGCTGCGATAGTTGAGCATGATAAGCTGAAACTACAGTATAGTACACATATTAAATCCTTAGATCATCACTTGATTAGTTGATATTCTACAAACAAACATAACTCTTCTCATTAATCCACCAATAATATATATCCAAATTCACCAATAATTTAATTCGAATTGTGTAATCATTTGGATGGTAAAGGTAAAACAAGTCTTCTCTCAACTTCAGTCTCCTTCCCAACTTCTTCTTCACCTTCAAATTTAAGCCTACAGTAATCCCTTCTCATTCCTATAACCTCTGCTTTATAAAATGTGGTGGTCTCAGGATATCTTGCTAATACTTCTGTTCCATAAGGATAATTAACCAGTGAAGGCGACATTTCCAGAGGCGGAATCAGAAGAACATCTCTATAGGTAGTTCTGAATAACTGCCCTGGTTGGCTATTCTCATCAGGTTCTGGATCTTGTACCTCAAACCTATTTCTGTTAGTATTTTCATACTGTCCCTGTCCCCTCAATTGAATTATAAAAAAAGAAAAAAGAAAACATACTTAGTACCATCGCCAATCACACGGGTAATAACGCACTGAATCCATTCGTCATCTGATCCTCCTTTACCTTTCTTCAGCCTATATGCAACCTCAGAACCTGTCACTATAGGTTCAGATGGATTAAACTGACTTGTATGGAAACTATTTTCACTGTTAGTAATCCTCACTACTAATAATGAACATTAGTGTTATAATGATAAGTTCATACCTTCTACCTCTTTTACTTCTCGTTTCAGGAACATCCAACCTTCTTTTCCTTCCTCTTTCCCTTGCTTCTTCTTTATTGATAGCTTTCACAATTGGAATTAGTGTAGAAATGTTTTCCAGTAGGTTGTTCACAAGCCTATATAAAGACGCCCATACGTTAGTATTAATGTTGCTAATCCAAAAGCACTTAAACTTTTCCAACATTTTGTTCAAGAACATACCCTCTACCCTCTCTGACTGACCCAATATGGAACTCTATCAGTTTGATTTGTGCTTTTAACGTATCAGCATTGTCTTCAATGATAGAATCCAGCTTCTCTTTGGTCAAGCCTGAAATCTTCCTAGATGTTAAACTTGATTCTGAATAAAGGTGATAGTAATCTTTTAGAAGAGCTGTAACTGTTTGCCATTGAGTTTCAACTTCCATTGTTACCACAATTTTCCAAGCTATTTCTAAGCTACAAAATTTCAGAATTAATCAACTGAAGATTTCTGATTTCTTTTTAATTAAATTTGCTTGTGAGTTTATGCAATCAAGTGAGTAGTTACGATTCTTGATTTACTCTCTTCTGGGTCTGAACAGTCTTCCTATCTCCTAGCTTCCTCTCGCTGCCGAATATACTTATTCTTTGCCCCGTCAAAATGTTTCAACTTCAATTCCATAAGGTATCACAGTTCAGCATTCTTGAAATAGAGATTTTCCCCCACAATTGATTGATTGACTTCAGTTTTCTTGTCATTCTAACCACACACATGTAATCTCGATGGTAATGTTAGTCCTACATATACACATCAACCTAAATGATTACATAATCATATATTTACATGTGGAAGAAGACCTGAGGGGTAATTCACAAGATTTTGAATATACGAGGCTCCGTCTCTTCATCTTGAAACAGTTGAGCTCTTCGAGCAATGCATAATAATCGTATACATATATATTTCTATATCTTCTTTATAGTAATAAGTTCGAAATCATTCTGTAAATATTTAAAAATAAGTTCTTAATTAGATATTGCTTACTTACTTAAGAAACAGAGTACGTGGTTCATCTTGAAATATCAAATTAATGGAATGGGTATCGATCATCGATGAAAATCGATCGTCTCCTGTTTGGATACTAATACAGTTTAAAAATAACCTTTGGGACTTCGAAATCAACTTTTTCAGAGAACTACGAACTGCCAAGTTCAATTATTGTGCAATACTGTAATTTGAATAAACAGATTGTAATTGATTTCAAATTTACTACAATGAATATATCTGTACTCCGCAAGTAATAATTGGTACCTTTTTTCACTTGAACGGTTCTATATGGACACTTACCGACCATACTGAAACTTTAATTAAGGGTATCGATCTCTTGAAATGAGTTAAATAAACAACCATGTTTCAAGTCATGAATTGCATTAAATTGATTAGATTCAAGTTTTTTGATACACCATAAGATGAAACAAATAAAACAGAACATATCTGATATCTATTTCAGTTTGCTACTGGCCTACATAAGAAGGATGTTTAGTGTATTGTTTTAGCGGGTCTAATTCCATGGAGAGCGGAAATAGAGCGATAACTGCAGACCAGGATTCTGTCAAAAGCATATTAGTATGATCCCTGAAGCTGACATCAGGGAAGGAACCGAGTACATAAAACCCTGCAATTGTCTGTTACACATTCTCCTCATCAAATCTTGGTTTGACTAATTACATATATTTGATACATATCATAAGAAAGCCTGTAACATATATCGTTTTATAGATTAATTTCTAGCTAACAAATTGTAACAACTGGGTTTTAAATTTTAAGTTGAAAACTTAAACTGTCGATTTGAAGATCATTAGAGTATTTTATGTAGAAATATAGTTAAGGTGTTTTTATGTTTAAACAGTAATATCATAAAGTTTACTCCTTGGGAAATTAACTTTTAAGAACAAGTGCTTCCAGACTGTACACAAATCTACGCTCACTCTGAAACAATCTTTAAAACTGCGTTCAATGAAGGTTTYRAAACCTTCATTGAACGCAAATAACCCTGATTTGTTTAAACTTGAAATTATACATTTTAGCGCTAACTTCAGCTGATATTCTCAAACGTTATACTCATATTCTTAGCGTCAGAGTAGGTAAACTCAAAATTACGATAGATCAGATCAGATCAGATTTCCTACTAAATTTGTTCGCTGAATGGGTTTAAAGTAACCGTTTCAAGCAAACTGACACATTCAATTAACTTTCTTAAC
This sequence comes from Sporopachydermia quercuum, assembly GCA_001599295.1. Taxonomy (NCBI): domain Eukaryota; kingdom Fungi; phylum Ascomycota; class Sporopachydermiomycetes; order Sporopachydermiales; family Sporopachydermiaceae; genus Sporopachydermia; species Sporopachydermia quercuum. The sequence continues at coordinate 1,962,666 of BCGN01000002.1, read as the reverse complement.
CCAAAAATCTCTTGCATGAAAGATGCATCAACACTGCATACCTGATCAACCTCATTGTATGCCTATTGTTGAAGCAAGAATGATTTCCAATTCAATTACTTTTATTCTCCTTATTCTTTGTTCATGTGAGATAATTCATGAGTTTGTTGACTTCTGACTTTCAAATGCTTTGATGCTATCAGTGCTCCATTATAATCTCCCTATCACTAGTTGCCACGGTCGAATTACTAACTGCTTACACAATCCATACTGCCTCCTTCAATAATTCAGCCATAGTGAGACAATTTTAAACGTACGTATACAGTAAAGCCAACAGGAATATAGAAAGTAAGAAGAGGCTATACCTTTTTGGAATCAATAGTAAATGAGTATACGAGGCAAAATAACACGGACCACACTAATATGGTTGAGTAACTACATAAGATCAATGTCACTCTCAATACTATCTATATACATCTACATAGTATCTCTTGCATATGGGCTTAGGTTTTTGTTCCTGAACGTTATTTCTCCTTAACTTGATAGCTTCAGTTATACCCAAGACCTCAGTTAGCATAGTTAGAGTTGCTCTGTAAATTACATCGAATCTTAGCAAGTATCAGGAGAAGCCCAAGTTTTTAGGCCTACTGATAATTGGGGGATGTAGTGGAATACCAAACTGTATTTCGACATTGAGACGATTTGATATCTGTTATGGTTAAGATATATTGCAATACCATGGGTAAACCACTAATAATTAAAGCTGATAGCTTTTATGCTTAAATGACTATTCAATCAGCAAATTTTACTTTGCAGTAACTATTCTATTCCAATTTCCATTCATCATAAAATGCCAAAAAGAAGAACATATACATATCATATAAATCAAATATACCACTGGGCAACTTCGTCTCCACTTCCCTACAATTRCGTCACCGCCAAAACTCAATTATTTACATTCTCTATTCATTAAAATGCATTTCCATTAACCTATTCGAATCATTGTTCATATTCCTCTCCCACTATCTATTTAAAAGCCATCATCTATCTACCTACTCATCATTTCCATCTCCATATTCATCCTTAAGTACATTTCTCCTTCGCTTCACTAGTATTCAGTACACAATACTAAGTTTCCGTATTTCAAGTTAAAGTTGAAATTTTAACGTCACAATCTTAACAACTCTATTCAAACGCTCCAACTTTATTCCAAATCCTCTCCCCTAAGAATAGACAGGTTAGAACGATTGGATTGAAAGATGCGGGAAATGAAAAGCAAATAATAATACTAGCAAAAAACGAACGAACAAAAATGAAAGTTGTTGTATTTTGAAGCAAACAACCTGATAAAAAATTTACCCTTTATTCTTTATTATCAAGGAATTGCACATCATCGCATATGTAAGTATTTTTGGGGTTACCAATTGTTGTTTCGCTCTTCCAATTTAAACTACTAAAAATTTTCAATTGGCAGGCAAACCTGTATTTATGAGTGGGATGTACTCATTGGACTGACAAAAATATCAACACCTAAGAACTGACGTATCAGACATTTATCAATCTTGCGAATCTAATCACAAGACGATTTTTTTGTTGAACAGCAAGCCCCATTAATAGTTTACATAATTTATTACCTACGCTTGCTGTTTGTTTACTGTTTGGAGGAAATCATAAGTCTATTTCATCGGGAACTGAAGAACAACGAGAAGATCAATAACAGATTTAATCAGTCACATCAGTTTTTAACTGCGATTTGAAGTCAAAAGGGCTTTCAATTTCTTCAGTGGGCACCAAGAATCAAAGGAATCTACTAAATGAGTTCTCACGGCAAAATCTTAGTATCAGGACTATTCTAATAAAGAAATATACAACAAGGTACTCCCGATACAAATCAACTGGACGTGAATACATTCATACACCAGGAATCAAATACTCAAGGGTAAAAAATAAACCTTTTTTTTTCCAGTTTTTTTAGACTTTTAGTTTTTAATTTTTACCTATTTATCAGGTATTCAAACAGTCTATTATCATATTAAATTTAAGATATGAAACGATGGAGTAAAAGTAGGAAGAATCCAAAAGATTCTCCTGCTGATAAAGAGCATTCAACAACAACATCATCTAATTCAAATGGTGGTACTGCTAGCAATTTCACATCATTGCTTCATAGAAGATCGTCAAAAGTGCCTCTAAATCTTGGAATCCATTCAAATAAACCTGCTAGTTCGTCAAATGTCTCAATAAATACTTCTACAGCCAATGATCAGTCTTTTGGTACAACCTATGACCCTGATAGATCTTTCAGTGACTCAACCATTAATATTGAGGAGATGACTAGTGATGGATTGCTCAACATTCCAACAGGAAGAAAAAATGATCAAACGCCCAGTAGAGACCCCTCAAACAGGTATTCTACTTTCTTCACTCAAATTTCCAATTCTGATCGGCTTACATCATCAACAGAGTCATTTCAAGAAAATGACGAAGTGATTGTAAACACTAATACGGAATCTCTTTCTATTTCACCGAGAAAGAAAAATAGCGATTTGCATGCAATCACATCTAATAATGCATTCAAACCAACAACAGCATCCTCTTTAAACACAGTGTCTACAGCTAATTCTCTCAACCATTCTTCATCCTTCTCATTTCATGCCAATCAACCATTGAACGATTCTTYATTGTATGATCCTTCTTTAGAACTATCAAGGAAACAAAGCAATTCCACATTATCCTCAGCTGCAACAACCAATAATRGCAAGGTTCTTCGTTCCAATTCTAGTAAAGCAATCATTGGTTCTTCTTCCTCGTTATCTGTTGGCGAACGCAAGCCATCAATTGATTTTTCTAGCATATCCAATTTTGATTCCACTGTATTCAAATCAGATTGGATGAATAGAAGCTCAGCTGTTTTCTCCACTTGGGGTGAATCTACAAATGCTGAGAATTGTACTTGGAGTTTATACAGAGTTGTGTTGAAAGGATTACATCTTCATTTCTATAAGCACTCGCAGCTGGGGATCAAATGCTTCGATCCCTATTCTGTCGAAATAGGAGCTCCAGTCAACACTAGTTTGCTACGTCATAGATCTGTTATTGAAGATTCTTCCAGTAGCATTCATCAGGTAAATGGCGCAGAGAGAGAAAAGGAGAAGCACAGAGAAAGAAAAAATAGTCGCAGTAGCAATTATGGCTTAGGAAACGTTGCCAGTAGTAGCAGAACCGGTTCAACTATAACTGGCAGTAAATTCACACTTAAAGCTACATCTAGAGAAAGTGCAACTTCAGCATCAGCATCAGCAGCAGCAGCAGAGGGAACGAGTTCTGCTATTGTTACTCCATCAGATCCTCCCATAGTTCAATTCACGCAGTTCAAATTCCCTCATCCCGAATTGTCCATATCAAACAATGGAAGCATAGTGGAAAATGGGTCTCTAGAAGCTGTATGCCACACTATCATTGTTTATCCTTGCGACGACAATCACTTAATTCATCGACTCATTCAACTAATTCCTTTGCTGTTCAATATCCATTTTGCCTTGGAGCTATTCTCTCAATATACTACTCTTTTCACAACTGTTGCCTCAGAGGGAGCAAGAAAAACAGCAGTAACAACAGACACCATCAATCAAACTATTCAAAGAGTATCTTTTATTGTCAGAATATTTGTTGAAAAGTTCTCTGGTTTACTGTTGGAAACACCTGTGATTGGCGGGTTGATGAAACTGATTGAATGTTTAAGCCCAGTTGATGATTCAATAGCAAATGAATTGAAGATCTTACTATCAAAGCAGCAGAAGCCGATTTCAAACCTATCAGGATGGAATTTAGATTTATTAGAACAATGCTCGCAGTATATTGATATGAGCGCGGAAACAGCTTTGCCGTCAAATGTTCTGCTGGTGATAAATCAAAGTTCGAGTGAGAAGGAAAGCCGTAGAAGTGTTGGCAATAGAAATAGCAGCAGCAAATTAACCACTTCTCCTATTCAAACATACTCTTCTTTAATTCCTACAGATGAAGCTTCAAAGCAGCAGATTCCTTCTTCTGATCCTGCATCTACTTCTGATCCCAGTGCTATTCCACTTGCTAATCCTCCATCTATTCTTCCAGCAAATATCATATTAGATTTATCAGCTAGAACAACGGCAGTTCAAATCGCTTATTTCCACCTGGCGTATTCTCTCAATTGGTCTCCTTTCACGGATATCTCATTACTGTTTGATATAGGGCTCAACTACAGAAACCAGAACCCATTGCCAATAATTACACCTACAGGACATTTCCTCACTAGGTCAGTTTTATATCATTTGCTACAGGAAAAAAGAGCTAAGCAGGACGTTGTTTATAGAGGCAAAGTTCTCAGTAAATGGATAGAAATAGGAGTTGAGCTTGAAAACATTGGAGACAATGTCGGATGGTTAGCAATTGCAACAGCAGTGTGTTCACCAATGATTTTACGCTTGAAGGCTACTTGGAATTTGGTATCTGATGAACTTAGTGAAGTGGTGAGAAAAGAATGGGCTGTTGTGGCTTATGATTTGGATAAAAGRTCAATGATGAATGAGATGATTGGCAGTGGTGAGAATGAGAACGATAATGACAATGGCCATAGTAATAGTATTGAATTTGAACTTAAAGAATCCATTGATAATACTGCAAATGCTATGGATTCTCGTGCATCATCTTCTTATCATATATTAGCTCAAGGACCTTCTATAGGCAAGAAATATCCAAAAAAACTAGTGATTCCTTACTTTGGTGATCTAACAATCAGAAAACAACMCTCGCTCACCATCAAACAGTACGATAAGAAACTCTCAAGACTTCTGCTTGCATTTTCGCGTTGGAAAGAACTCCTTGGGTCTATAAAGGATAATCCTTCATTTGAATCAACATACAGGCTACCTAAACCTGTTGATCACCTTCAAGAGCTTCTCTATACGAAATTCAGGCAAAGCAGTGAAAAGAAAGCACCAACACAGGCCGAACTAATGGAGCAATCATTATTGATTGAACCAGTGTTTTTAGGTGATTACGAGAAGTACTATACAACAGCTAGAACGCCATTAGTACTAGGAAACTATCTACCAATAGTGTTCAATGATACGATACCTTCTTTTCATATATTTTCCAAAACAGCTTTAATTTCTGCTACTGGAATCTATAATTCATTGAATGGCTCTACTAGCAACAGTAGTAGCAATAGTGCTAGTGCTAGTACTGTTGCTAGTAACTGTGGATCTACTACAACTAGCTGTGAGCGCTCTAATACTATTCATGAATCAACAACTCATACTGGAAGAGTTTCCTTTTCATCTATAACCAGATCAGATATCGACACCAGCAGCTCCAGCATCAACAGCACTACGTCTGCAAATAAATCCCATCGAAACTCATTTGCTTTTCCCACGCCTCGCTTTGACCATTCTAAACGTAACAGAAGAACCTCCGACAGTATCAACATTATTAAAACAGAACGATCGTATTCCGAACCTGCCAGCCTACCAATCGTGAAACCGATTTCGGATAAGCAGAAATTGCTTGAATTCACCTCAGATAGAGATTTATCTTCGTCGTTAAGGTTCTTTGCATTGAAGAATATCAGCAGACACAAGTTTCTTAAATCCATTAGAGACATGCTGGATGTTGGAGTTGAGGTGTTTGAATTGAAGAACGAGGACTTGATATTCAAATCTTTACAGCATGAAGAGCAAATGATATCATCCAGACCATGTTCTGTAGTGATTGAGAATACTTCTATCAAACGGTTATCAGGGCAGTATGGAATTGGCAACACTAGCAATAATACCAGCAACAGTGCTAGTCATAGTGTTAGTCATAGCGTTAGTACTATTGCTACTATTGGAAGTAATGGTAAGGAAGTTGTTGTTAAAGCAGGCAGTATTAATAYGCTAATTGAATTATTAGTATCCGGAGTTGATGAATTTGTCGACGAGATCAACGAAAGCAAGAAAGTCTTCAAATCGAAAGGAAATTGTCAAGAACAGGCAAATGACAGTATTATTGACGATTTAAAGAAGGGAACTGCTAATCATAATAGTAATACTAATGCTAGTGGTTCAGTTACTTATACTATGAACATGATCAATTATATGTCAATGTTCTTTACAACTTACAGAAGCTTTCTAACATCACAAGATCTACTTCAAAAGCTCATTGAGAAGTTCAATGGTGTTGATAATAAGAAATCCATCAATAGGAGTAATAAGGACGTCAACAGAGCTATTCATGACACTCTTGATCCTCTTTATGATACTCATAACAATGCCAATAAGAATGCTAATGCCAAGCACAGCGACAAAGCATCTATCAAATTAATAGACACTCAATTGTCAGTTCTATCAATAATCCATTTCTGGGTTAACAACTGTTTCTTTGACTTCGCTAATAGCTTGTCTACACGGAAGCTTTTATTGAAGTTTCTATTTGATGTCGACAAGGAGGTTTCACAATGGAATGCTAGAATTCCGAATTTGAAGACAGTCGATAATGATGGCAGTAGTAGCAAGGCTGCGTCTACTGCTGCGTCTACTGCTGCTATTGATAACGAATTATCAGATATGACCAGCATTAAAGAATATATTGATGGGTTAAGTATAAGCAGTAATCATATCATGGAAGAGCCATTTGGTATAGTTAAGAATGAAGCTACTATTGCCAGTACTGCTGGTAATATCCGACTTTCTAATGAAGAAACATCAACTGTGGGGACACGGATTTCATACTCATCTTTCGCTTCAGCTACTGGCAATTTGCATCACGAAGAAGAAGCCAGAGAGAAACAATTGAATCAGAGAATGGAAGATAGGAGATCTGATAATCGGTTGGGCAGCATTTATGATAAAAATGACGGTAACAATGAAAGAAGCATCGGCATAATCAGTTCCAGCACTAGTATTGCTAGTAGCATTAACAGAATTAGTACTAATGATATTCCTGATGTTTCCAGTGCAACAAGAGCTAAGAATACAAATTATTCAACTGGCGGTACTACTTCTATCTATATCAACAGTTTGGAAACAAAATACTCCGAATTGAAATCATCATTAGAAGCTCTCAAAGTCAAAATCATTAAGAATACTTACAGACCAATTGACGATTATCCTAAATTGCCTCAGCTTATCCCCTTTTGCAAATCTTMCCCTTGGATAGAAATCCCAATGTCCGGATCAATCCCCGAGCTTTCATCGTTTATAGAAGAAATGGATTCTATTGTCAGCCATTATTTCTCATTATTGAATATAATTGAATGCACAACAGTGTATGAAACGTTGCTGATGCAAAGTGTGGTTTCATTGAAAGGCTTCTTCAACTATTCATTGTCAAATAATCCTAATTCGAACGAAAGTGATATAATCATTGAGGACATTTATCAGTGGTTGGAAACTTTGTATACAGAGGGATACGAAGATAAAGTGCTCCAGAAATTACCACCCGTATTCAAGAGTTTGTTGCAACTTCATTCGCTTATCTCTTGCTATATTCTGAAGGAGATCACGGCTGAAGATCTTACTAGACAGGAACGAGTCAAGAAGATGGTTTCCCTGCTGAAGATGTTAGGTATTATTAGAGCTAGAATGTCTAATGTTGATTTATTTAACGATGATGGGTCTAGTTCAACATCAGATAGTGAATCTACCTCAGGATCAGGACCGGGATCGGGATCAGCAACTGCTTCATCAACTAGAACTTCTACCGCTTCTTCTGCGTCTATTAAACCCTGTATTCCTTCTTTCATCGAATCAGCTATTACATCAGCTATTCTTCGACCAGAAAGTAGATACTTTGCAAAATCATGGAATCTAGCATGTACTTTGCTTGGATTTAATGATGCCTCACGTATCGAAAGCGTGATTCCTCTTATAAGCAAAACCGATCTTGACCCGCAATTAGCATCAACACCGTTATGTCCTTGCATTGGCTGGTTTTCTGAAAGATTGCTGGAAATTATATGCTACGTGCCTAATATGTCACTGGCTCAAACAAACCTCATCAATTTCGATAAAAACAGATACGTTTATAACTGTATTGTGAATATTCTTGATTTAAAGGATTATAAACAACTCGAGAGTAACTTATTTRAGAGTACTAGTTTTACTGATATCGGTAGTGACAATGGACCTAAATTTGCTTTCTTATTTGATACCCAAAGGAATGGATTCAAGCAGGAAGATTTAAGAAGAATCAAACATGCAGCATATAGTGAACGGGAACAGTATTCCAAAATTACGGTGAAAGAAAAAGCATTTGAGAGTAATGTTGCCGAGCAGATTGATAAATTGTACAGAGATTATAAGCAAAAGGAAATAATTGTTAATCAAATGAGAAACGGTGATAGTACAGTGTTAGGTAGTACAGGAATTACCGTGGGTGTAAATAGCAGTACCGGAAACTCTAGTACCTCATTGTTCCATACGTTAGAACCAGTTGCATCTAATGCTTCAACGCTATCAAGATCAGATTCCCGGATTTCAACATATACCAATAACAGTAGCAGTAATAGCACTTTGAATAGTTCTAGCGAAAAGCGTTCTGGCAAACTGTCTAAGTTTCTACGTCCTTTCAGACCCTTCTCATTGTCAATGACTAATTCTTGGAATCCTATCATAGCCGATAAAACAGTTCAAACAAAAGAGTTACCAGATGTCAACAGCTTTAATGATATCAAAGCTAGACCATCGTTTACTATTAAAGTAACAGAAACTCAAGTTTTGCCAATCACATCAAATCAATTCCAAGGATTATGGAAAATCATTGCTAAAGATGGTACTGATTATACATTACAATCAACAAGTAAGAGACAATCAATTGACTGGATTTACACTATAAAGCAGGTTAAAAAATACTCTTATTTATCAGAAATCAGCAGCAATGGTGGATCAATCATGAAATCATTTGGTGTGCCTATAAATGTTTTATCTCAACGTGATGGCTGTTTAATACCAAGAGTTGCTGAGACTTTGTTAGCAGAGATTGAACTGAGAGGTTTAGATGAAGTTGGTCTTTATAGAATCTCTGGATCTGTTGGTAGTGTGAATGCTTTAAAGAGAGCTTTTGATTCTGGTGACATTGTCAATATGGAAGATGATCGCTGGTTTGATATCAATACTGTTGCTTCATGTTTCAAGCTGTATTTAAGGGAATTACCTGAGTCTTTGCTAACTGATGATTTATTTGACGAGTTTTTGGATATCATTGAAAGAACAGCTGGTAAAAGCAAATACGAGGTAACAGCTATTAGGTTAGGTCAAGTACCCAAAATTAGACATATTGTCAATAAGCTACCGAAGGAAAATTATGAACTATTGAAAAGGTTGATGATTCATTTAAATCTTGTTGCTAGTCATCAAGAAAGAAATAAGATGGATCATCATAATTTGGCTGTTGTATTTTCTATGAGTTTCACTCGTGAGACGGAAGCAGTGAATGTGTCAAATGAGTTTGAGTTGATAAATAATTTAGTTCTAACAATGATAGTTCATTGTAATGAKATTTTTGATAACGAGAAGAAAATGGAAAATGAGCCCGAGAATGAAGGAAAGGAAGAAAATAAGAGTGAAGAAATGCTTGAAGGAGAACCAGAGGAAGGAAAAAATGATGTTAATAGCAGTAATGATGAAGAAGAAGAAAGTTTTCTATTGACTGGTAACAACCAATAAGGAGAAGGAAAGGGAAAAGAAATGATACATCGATACAATATGATACACAGTGATATGATAATATGTATTAATTCACTAATAAATGTATACTATAATTACTTGTTATGAATAAATACCCATGGTAGTAATCTTCGTATGAATTCATAACGTTATTTCGTTTCCGTTTTATCCTACTATTTACATCAGTTTTCTTCACGCTGTTCATAAACCTATGGGCCAATAATTTATATTCAGTATATACAAGATAATATAAATACTAAGAAACCAATGAATCAATCAACAAGAAACTATACTAATTCTCTTTGTCATCAATTATAAATAAACCAAAAATTTACTCCTTCCTCTTCTTATTCTTAACTCTTCTTGCAACAGTACGACTACTTAATTCTCTTTCCTTATCGGCCAATTGCTTCAATCTCTCTTGTTCTTCCTTTACAACACGACTTCTTTCCATTGATGCTTTGAACTTCTTCATAGTATCTTGAAAACTTGATTCATTGGGAGCTGGTGCAGGCTTTGGTACATAAGGATGAATACCAATGGCTTTTCTAACACTATCCGATTTCAATAAAGCAGTTTGGGCAAACAATGTTGAAGTATTAACAAAGAAATATAATAGTAAGGCAGCCGGGAACCAAACAGATACAAYAATGGAAAACAACGGTGACAACATAATCATACGTCTTATCATTTTATCGCCAATTTTAAAAGTTTCATTGATAGACATTTGCAAATAAAGCATACCAGCTGTTGCAATAGGCAAAATGAAATAAGGGTCAGTCACTGAAAGGTCCTGGAACCACCATAAGCCTTGATTGATGAAACCGTCAACTGGAACTGCAGCCATAGTTCTAAGGGCATAGAAAGATCCCAAAGTGAAAGGAAACTGAACAAATAATGGAACAAGCAAATATCTCATCTTCACACCATATTTACGATGTAATTTGGTTCTTTCATGGTTGACACGGGTGATATCTTCCATTGAAGTATTAGCATCCGGAACCAATTCTAATTTGTTTAATTCTGGTTTCATCAAATTCATTCTAGCAGTTGTATCAGCACTTTTGGAAAACAAGGGGAAACAAATAATTCTCCAGCCAACACAGAAAATAACAATAGCTGCCCACCATGGAGCTCCGAGAGTAACATGAATGAACTCCAAAGCTCTTGCGATCAGATCAGATGGCCAATGTCCATTGCCGATACCTATAGATTGTAAGTATCCAATGTGACTAGAAGCTTCACCAATGACACCTGAAGCTACATCAACAGTTTCAGAAGAGAATGGTTGTAATTCAGTCAAGATTTCACTATCAGGAACTGCTGCATTCAACGTAGATGCAGAATCAGTAGCTGCTTCTGTACTAGCAGTAATAACAGATTCAGTACTTGATTCAACAGCAGGATCAACTTTCAGATCTTCAGTCGAACCTTCGGCGGCATCTTTCTTTTTACCTTTCAACCAGTTGAAGTTGATCCCTAACAATCCGAACTTAGCTGCTGTATTATCTCTGTTGAATACTAATGATTTACTACTTTTCTTGTCTGCAACGACCATCAGTTTATTGGCACAGAAGAAGTTGTGACCAATGTCTGTTGAACCGCCAGTTGAAAGGGAACGAGCAATTACTGCCCGGGAGCTTGTTCCGCTGATCGACAAAACTTGCTTGACAATTCTAGCTTGTTGTCTTAACATCATCTTGTAAGTAGAGCTATTACTTCTAATAGTTACACTTCATTCACACACCACTACTCCGATTGTATCYGGTACAACTGGGAACCTGGTGTTGGAAATGCCAATTCTTTGTGCCAAAAATCCTGTACTTCAACAGGAGATTTTTTTATACAAAAAAATGCAAGATAATGTGATCTATCGGTGATGCTTCAAAGCAATATCAATATCGCTTTTATAAACGTTCATTYACTGTATGTACTTACTGTCAAATGGTGATTGGAAAGAGCAATGAGGATTTTTCATTGATAGTAGTGAAATATATCGGGACATCATGTGGAAAATCGTCCAATGGAAGTAGATTGGAAGCCGTCCGAGAAATGGGTTAAATTTACGGACAGTTGACAGTTTGTGGAGAATTCATTGTTGATTATGTGATCAAACAAATATAATGATGGCTCGAAACGTTGGAATGATTGATTGTAGAAGCATTATTGATGAGTGAGCGTTATTGCGAGTATCTGCGATTAAATAGCAATAGACTATGGCTAGATAAACCGAGAGATGATTGAAAGGTATTTTTTATTAGATGTTGCGCTGGAGTAACTCTGTAGCGATAATAGCATTTTTTTGAGCGAAAGTGTATTCAGGAGGGAAGGTACAACCTGGTTGAAGAATTAGTACTAGTTAAACCGTGAAATGATCAAAGAGATGTACATAGACCAATGAACCCGTTCTTCTTGTTAATTGATTACTAAAAATACCTTCAATAATGAAAAATATTCAATGTCTGCGTCTTCGCACAGGTGTTCTAACACTTAAAGGGAAAAAACGACTTTTCAGCCTGAAGTCGATTCAAACACTCAGTAGAAACTTCAATTCACACAGCAAGAGTGTCAAGAAGGTGATACCTTCATTATGCATTACGTTTCATCAAAGCAAATACCTACATAAATATGATTACTTGAATTCTGCTAGTAAAACCTTCTTAAAATACCAACTGAATTCAACTCGGAGTTATTCCACGAAATCAATCCAACAGACTTTAGCATTAATCAAATCACCTGAGCAATTGAACAAGGAATTATCAAAATTAATCGCAACAGATGGTAACTATTTACAAGCAGTCGAACTACTTTGCTTTGCAAGCGATCAGAGTCAGGGTAAAATCTGGCATTTTATCACGTCGATAGCTTTGTACGACATTTTACGATCACTGGTGAGGGAGAGTAAAATGAACTTAGCATTTGACCTATTGAATAAGATACCATTAAGTGAGCAAGAGATATTAACCAATATGGCCGATATAAGTTTATTTCACACGATACTACAAGATGCTATTCAGGTTAATAATCTTTCGATAATCTCAGTCATATTCAATAATCTAATCGAACCAGGGTGCATGCTAATTGACGAGAACACTTGTTTAAAATTAACGAACATTGCAAGCGCATACGGCCATTTTGAGCTGATTCAATCTTTATTAAAACATTTGGAGGTTTCATCATTTGATGTATCGTTTGATGTTTTACAAGAAGTTTACATATTGCTGATTGAAACCTTGAGTAAAAGTAGAACAAACAAGACTTTACGAGAGCACCATTGGTTTCGCATAATATATCGTATTATGCAATCAACGAAAAGCCAGTGCTATCTGAGAGACCTATCCTTATTTGACTTCCCAAGCCTTTTGGAAGGTATTTCCATTGAGTGGGACAACTGTTGGGGTTATTTCGAATTCAGGTATTTGAAAGAACTTGTCAAACAGGTTGAAAAGGATARAGCTGTTGGCAATGGATACGATGGGATTTCTTTGTATTCAACTAACTTTGGAACTGTTTTCATCTTGAACGTTCTGGTAGCATCTTTGCCAATGGCTGAGATTAATAATAACTCAAGCAAAAAGTTAATAAATGTCCTCAATATGATAGAAAAGACCTTTAGTGGAGTGAATTTCAATGAACTAATTCTTAACGATTCAAGGAGATTAATAGTTCATTTGCAAGCTAAAGATTTAGACAAAGGTAATAGTTTTGAATCCTTACTTGATACACTAATAATGAGATTGAACTTACTTATGGATGCGAAGACAATGAAGGAGATATTTCACTATTTTATTAAGAAGTCCAACAATGACCGAGCTGAGTCACTGATAACATCTGAAGCTTTGATTGAATATTATTTGAAGAAACATGAGATAGACTATAGTCCTGTATATAAAAAACTAGAAGAAGCTGTTTTAAAGAGTTAGAGGAGGTTTTAGAATGTATTTCACGAAATTGTTCGTTGACAATAGTATCTTGAATATTAAGATAATCTCAGACGTAAGTAAGTTAGTTCTCATGATGATTCTCGTGGTTGTGAAAACATCCGCAACTCATACGGAATTTATACATAATTCCGGACCCAGAGGAAAAATAAATACTTGAATTTCAGGTTATTATCAAATTATTTACTTGCTTCTCACTCTTGATTTTTACGGCTACTATTTTCAGTGTTTTCCTATTATCATTTGCTTCGTGCCAGGCTCGATACAAATAATTACCCCGGTTCTAACAACATCAYATGAGATACGTATTTCGGAAATAATAGCTTTGGCTCTCAGATAGGTTCCGAGATGATTTGTCACTTTTCGTACTGTCCAGCTATTCCCTTCGTTCAATATGTTAAACTGATTTGCTAGAACTTAGGAATATATGTATTATTACTATATTGATTTGTACTATATTGAAATTATCTGAAAAACACTAAAAAAACACTAAATCTATTTCTAGTTTCAATTCATKGACTTCCAGTATTTTGTTTCTGCATAAGGAGTCATTGTGCTACGAAGGTGGCATGTCTGTTATCTCATCGGCCATATTTACCCTTTAGGGATATATTTATATCATTTCCGAAATTTCGAGGCTGATAGCCTCGTTCCCAGTTTCCTTTCTGTCTCCCTCCTTGGTTGATAATTCTTTCTACATAGCGTTTCCTAGAACTATCTTCTTATTCATACTTGCTTTACAAATTTGAGGAAGAATAGTCCTACGTTTACTCCGTTGAACATCTGTTAGTTTTGGTAGCTTGCTTTGATCATCGTCTTTTTCCTATCATAGGTATTCCTCTCGCTGCCAGTCAAAAGAGTTGGTTTGCTTCAATGAAACCAATTAATCTGTATAGAGGTCATCCATCTGACAGACTGCTTCCTGTAGAAGAAGTAAAGGAAGCTGTCAATAATCTTCTAACAAAGAAAATTAGCGACTTACATCCCGAAGATGACAGACATCCTCTCACCTATGGTAGTGATCCAGGATCACTTTGGGTCAGAAAGACGATTGCCGAATGGAGCACATCCAATCGTAAAGAGCCTAAAGACAGTATAGACCCAAATTGGATCAATTTGACTGGTGGTGCCAGTTATGGAATTATGAATTTATTAGCCCAAACTACTCTCCCTCATACAAATTTTACACGCCAGGCATTCGTGGTTTCACCAACATATTATTTGATCAATTCTGTATTGATTGATGCAGGTTTTGGTGGAAAGGTCACAGCAGTGATTGAGAAAGCAGACGGTGAGATAGATTTAGAATATTTGGGAGAGCGGTTACAGTATTTTGACAGTTTGCTAAGTGAAGAAGAATGTGATGTAACTGTTGTACAAGATCCTGAAAGAAACAGGAAGCTATATAGATATGTGATGTACTGCATACCTGATTTCTCTAATCCAAGGGGTGGAACACTTTCGATTGATACAAGAAAAAAGTTGATTAATTTGGCAAGAAAACACGATATACTTTTGATCTGTGATGATATTTATGATTTATTGAGATACGACGAGTCCCAGTCAATGCTGCCAAAACTGGTAACTATTGATCGAACTACCGAGCCTACAACGTTTGGTAACAGTGTCTCCAATTCTTCTTTTTCTAAGCTTCTTGGTCCAGGAATAAGAGTTGGCTGGCAGGAGTCGGTGAATTCAAATTTAGCATCACAATTGGCCGCCGGTGGTGCCAATAAATCTGGAGGTACACCTTCTCAGTTTACTTCAATGATAGTGGGTCAATTAATATCAGACGGATCTTTGGACAAGATTATCACGAAATTGAAGGACACTTATGGTAATAGAGTAAGGAGAGTAATAGCAGCGCTGTACCAAAATTTACCTAAAGGCACTACCGTTGAAGGAGGTAAAGGTGGTTACTTCCTATGGGTAACACTTCCGAAAGAAATTGATGTTCCGGAGATGTGTAAAATATGTAAGGAGCGAAACGTTATTTTGGCACCCGGAAATGATTTCGAAGTAGCGAATGATGCAAAGGGCTGGGGTAAGTCTTGTATCAGAGTTTGTATAAGTTATTTGGAAGCAGAAGATGAGATAGCAGGTATAAAGATATGGGGAGACGTCTGCCGTGAATTGTTAGGAAGCAGTTGAGTATGTCAGTCAAGTCTATATACTCTGATATGCTTACTTTTGAGTATAAATATTTGTAAAACCATTAATAAATAGAAATAATTATTCCAATTGAATCGTTTAACGATACAGTATTTTCCTTTTTTCATCCAACGATTAATGATAGTCTTCAACCGTTCATATCGTTTAGATCACGTGATTGTATCTTCCTTTTTGATTACATAGCGCGTCTCTCCGCGTTATCTTTGTGGTTATCCAACTATTTTTTGTTATTACTAGAGGATCGTACTATTGATAGAAGAATATTATAAATGTATTATTATTGACTGAAAGCAAACCAGATTCCCATTAATATGAATAAAACTGACGGTAATGTTTTCAATCTATCATGACAACAGATTCTTTTGATGAAGTTGTCCACAAGACACTCAAAAGCTTGACTGTGGAGTTACGAAAAGCTCATCAGGTTCAAAGTAGCAGCGATAAGGATGACGAAGAGATTCAGGATAACAGTAATAAAAGCTACAATAGGAAGAACTTGGCAACCGGCATTAAGAAGTTACCAAATAAGGGAGATATTGAGACGTTGAAAAAGAACTCAGTTGTTCTTGCATTTCTGTTTCCTGTGGTATATTTCAAAGCTTTAGAATTAATTGAACAGAATGGCTATGGTAAATTGTTTAGTTCTTTGTATTACTTCGGTGCACCTGGCACCACCTTTGACACGGCACTTTCAATATTTTCTTCTGCTACGACAAGTTCAATGTCAACTAATCATATAAACCAACAGTTTTCTGCAAGTGAATCAGTAATTACTATATGCGATTTAAGAACCTGGGCCTGTCAGTGTGTTGGTTTCACTGGGAAGCTGTACCATCAGGAACATACAACTGGCGCGAATCCATTTGAGCCACAACGACGAGAGAAGAACAAAATTCATTGTGAACATCTTGTTGCTTCTTTGTTAATTGAATTTACCAATGATATCTACAATAATACTTAACGGTATCAAGTTTGAAATACTTCAACTCTTAATTCTCTTCAAACAAACGACCTTTCGCATATTGGGTATCAGTTAATGGATCATCATGCATATACTATGTATGTTCCTGCATTAACATGCATCCACCAAACTTTAAATACAAGGCTGATGGGTGTAAATCTGAGAACAACCTTTTTTTCTTATGGCAAGAAGCGATTAATCATAGGCAATTACATTTATTATCATAAATAGTACACATTTGTCTATCACCTGAATGGTATTCTCAACTATAGAAAATCTAAAGGAAATTTTCAGACCTGCAGATATCGAAACAGCAGCTGCAATTAGAAATTTATAACATAACAAAAGAATATAGAAAGGTTGACTATGCAACTTGTGGAAGAACACCCACCAATCAATACAACACATTAAGCTCGTGACTAATCCCATAAAGAAGAACAAAGAAAACAATTAATAATAAAACGCAGACTACAAGTTTTTGATAGATTATTTGAACGAACCTTGGAAAGAATCAAATCAATAAAAAACGCATTTTTAACCATAAAGAAAGGAAACTTGCAACTCACAATCCAGTTAATCAACATTAAACACTTTTTTTCGCCAGGAGTGAAGACCTGAAGGCGAAATACAACAGTCTAGTAAGAGAAAACATAGAACTATCAGCCTTTTTGTTTTATGTTACTTTCATTTCAGATCAAAAGCTATTAATTTTTGAAAACATTGGCAGTATTCTATATGCTCAACAACTAAAGGATAAACATATTGTATACTATTCTACATTAACTATCTACTACCATTCCTGATTTTATACTTCATTTTATCAGGGAAAGTATAATGTCATGACAATTGGCATCAAAATCACGGTGAATATTAGTACTTATGTCAAGAATAATAGCAAGAATAATAACAGCAAGCCTATTCCAACCTAAGCATTAATCCATTATTCATTTAGTATAGAACACTTTCAAGAATTAAGAAGTATTCGTCCACTCCATTAATTACTTCTGAACAAACACAGCATTCAACCTCCACTTTTCCATACATCATCAAAATATGACAAGTGAAAGCAAACGACTCGTTCGTATAAGGCCTATCTATATAGGCACATCGCCAGAGGATTTCAAACAATATCAGGAATCAAGGCGACAGAGGATCAAAGAACTTAAGCTAAATAAATCTCTCGAGAAGAACAAAACGAAGCAAACGAGTAGTCCGCCGGAATCTGATGTTGAAAAGCAGGATACAAGTAATAGTAGTAGCAGCAGCATTACTGAAGAAGCCAAAACCAAAAGTTCTTTGCACGAGAGTTCCATTTCCTTGTCTTCAAATGAGCCATCATTATCGAAACCTGATATCGATACCAGCACTACTATTAGTACTAATATAACATCTATTACCAAAATTTCTGAACCATCAAGCTCCCCTGAGGAAAAGAATCAGTCTATTGCTACTCAGCCAGATGCATCTTCGAATGATACTCGTCYAAAGAAACCTCTATCGTGGGCAGAACGATTACAACTTAAAACTGCACCAGCTGAATCGAAAACTATATCCACCAATAAGAATATTTTACAAGGAATTGCTAATACGAATAATAATGTTAGTTCAGGTACTATTGCGCAGTCGATTAATAGTAATTCAAAAGACACTTTCAATAGCAGTAATTCCGAGAACGCTACTGCTACTAATAATGATAGTGATAACAATAACAATGAAACACCATCTGTTCTTTCAAAAGGAACCTCTAATCATGATAAAGACTTAGGCATACTGCTAGTGAAGTACATGTACAGCAAGAAAAACACTAAACATTTAGATATCGTCGAAAGAGGACTAATCAACACTGGCAGTATATGTTTTATGAACTCAATTATACAGATATTGGTTCATTGTGAAGCCTTTTATAACCTGATAACGTTAATTGGCAATAAAACTATTGGTAGAATATCGAACTCATCAACACCGATTCTAGATGCATTAGTTGACCTATTCGAAGAGTTCAAACCGTATAATGAAGTCAAAGGAGATGGTGTTATAATAAAAGATGWTGTCAATGGAACTAGAAAACAATCTTCAAAACAAAGCATAAGTCAAAATGATGGTAGTCATAATGAACATGAAGAACATATTTCCAATAGAAACGGTAATGGTAATGGTAACGATAATGGCAGTAATGGTAATATTAATAATGGTAATAGTAGTAGTAATAATAATAACAACAGTAATGGGAATAGGAAAGATGAAAGACATAAGAGCGAATTGAATGAAATCAAAACTGGTGATCCAATTCAACTAGATAAGTTCTATAGATCACTGGTATCACATCAAAGGTTCCAGCACTTAGTATGGGGACAACAAGAAGATGCTGAGGAATTTCTGGGTTACCTATTAGATGCATTAAACGATGAAATGGCAAACGCCATTAATAGTTTATCAAAAGAGGAGCAAGATGGCATTAAGAATTCGATTTATCCAGAATCAATTGATACCTCTGTTGATGAACTATTAGGCCATGAACCATTTTCAGAAGTTGAAGGTGGTTGGCAAGAAGTTGGTAAACGACAGACTAAAATTGCTACTAAAACAACAGTAGAAGTATCACCAACCCCAATTGCTTATTTACTCACTGGGAATTTCAAATCTATTTTATCTATTCCTAACCAAAAGGAATCAAAATCCATCACATTTGATCCTTTCCAACATTTACATTTGGATATTACGGATGATAAAGTAAATAGTATTGAAGATGCGTTTACGTTATTATCGTTGCCAGAGYTATTAGACTATAGAACATCATCCGGCGTAACTGTTCAAGCAGAAAAGCAAAACTTTATTGATAAATTACCAAAAGTGCTAATTATTCATTTGAAAAGGTTTACTTTTGTCAATGATCAATCATTGGGTAAGAACAGCTCAATTTCTTCAAGTGGTAACAATTCATCCAATTCTACAAATAATGGATCTTCAGGTAGTATGGAATCTAACACTCATAATTCATTTATCATGGGCAAATCAGTTAAAATATTGAAGAAGATTGCTTATGGTAGCACCTTGGAAATACCGTTATCAAGTTTATCATCTAATAAAAAGAAACTACTGGAAGATAAAAGAAATAGACGTTATGAATTATTTGGRGTTGTTTATCATCATGGTATGACAACGGAAGGAGGCCATTACACAGTAGATGTGCAACAAGACAATAATAAATGGTTAAGGATTGATGACACTAATATGAGTGTGGTTATTGGTCCACCGGCGAACGTGAAACCAGATGTGGTGGATTCTGATGATGATTTTATACCTGCATCTACTAGAAAGAAGAGCTCATTCATGAACAATGGTGGTAACAATAATAATAGTGGTAGCAACACTAATACTAATGGTGGCAGCAGTAATAATAGCGTCAATAATAATGGTAATATGGGTGGATCACGAAAAGCCAATTATTATGATGATAACTCCAAAACTGCTTATATTCTGTTTTATAGACAAAGCAATAGTTAATATAAACCGTGGAGTAGTTTCTATTATTACTGGTACTTTACGAGCTATATAGTCTATTTTATAATGTGTTATCATATGTTCTTAGTTTATACATTATGTATATGGTTCAACTAGCAAGAATTGAATGAGTAGCATAATAGTAAGAGATGTAGCCAATGAATGTGTTGTAGCTAGACTATTATGAAAAATGGCTACCTAATTAATAGCAGAACTATAGAATTAGTGGTGAGTTCTTTGAATTGAGTTCCAAGGTTGTTATGAGTTGAAAACATTGATATTAATGATAGACGAAGTACTAGCAATTATATGATAGTTCTAATACCAAGCATAGTATCCAATTTGTAGTTATTGATAATATTATAAATACTAGTGTTGAATGAGCGTATAGAACCATGATAGGAAAACTATATCTGCTGTTCGCTGGGTTGAAAGTAACCATTCACCACTAATTGTAATCTTATCAATAATAGTAATGATCATATTACTAGTAGATCAACCATAAGAATCAGGTATTAAAATACTTGATGGCAATAAGGAAATCACACCACAAATATTAACCAGTATCATTAACTATATCAGCATGTAGCAATTACCAAATAAAGAGATTGAAATAGCACTAGTAGCATTACCATAGTTTCTCAATAATTATCCTAATAACTTGCATCTAGAATCTAATACTATTTAATCAATTTACCATTCCCGATCGTATATATACCAGCATCATTCATTAACATCTTCAGTTTCTTATTGCATTGCTCAACAAACTCCAAATAATCTGCAATTGTATGAACTATATCGCACTTCGAATTTGGTTTCTTTGATCCTTTCTTATTTACCTTTTCTTTCTCGTTTGTCTCTTTACTACCATTATCTGAGTCACTATTCGTTATAGAATTCGACTGTGAATGATGCGGCATATATAAAGGGCTTGATTCATCAAGAAAAGGCACTAATTTGCATAAGGTATCAAATTGGACTTTTATTTGTGTTCTTCTTCTTTTTTCGCTTGAAATATGATTCTGTCGTTTTTCGTCTTCTGTAAGCATTCTTTCTCGTTTTCCTGTTTTCTTATTGCTTGATTTCTCTAGCTTTTTATCTTTAGAGTTACTAACAGAAGGAGATGGCGATAAGGTACCATCAGCTGGACTTGCCGAGTTTGTATCAGACTGCGAATATGAACGTGAATGTGAATGCGAATATTGGTTTGTTAAGTTAGAGCCAGGATRACTATAATGAAGGTTATGGTGAGTATCCACATTAGAAGAACTAACGATAGCTTCAGAATTAACATCTAGATCCATATTGTTATGAGGATTGCCTACTGGTGTTTTATCAAATAACGCTTGTGCTTTGATGTTACTGAAAGGGTGAGAAAACACAGCTTTCAATAAAGGATTATTTGATTTTGTTGACGAATTTGCAGCTGCCATCAATAAATTCAATCCATCATTCGCATGAGGAGTTAATAATGCTGGTATATGATTGACTATACCTGCTGACATCGTTGGGATTTGAGCATTATTATTAATGAACTGATGCTGTGGGTTGAGGTTGGGATTCATTTTTTCATGATTTTTATCATAAGTTGGAAAGGATTGTGCGATAGTTTCGATGTGGTCACTACAGCCTCGATCTGCTTTGATTTTCTTTTCGACGTCTTTTATTGACTCACCACGTGCATTCATCATTCCTTGTTGGTTACTTATTCCTAACAGTTGATATATGGAAGAAGCACCTATTTGATTATTGGCCACTGGTGAAACAAAGGTGTACCCATCGTTTTGAAATCCGCGGTCACTACCGAATGGCAAAACAGTACTTTCATTCTGTTGGATGTTTCTATTGTTACTGCTACTAGTTTTATTATTGTTGTCAATGTTTTCATTATTGTTCCCATTACTCGTCGGTCTTGCCTTCCTTTTCGCTGAGCTTTTAGTTGCACTTTTGATTGAATTTTGCACTGTGCTTCGTCTCTGATGCTTCTTTCTTGCCGGTAATTCATCTTTCATTATATTATCAAGAAACTCAGTAAAAGCAAAAGTTTCCTTCTCGCTTAGCAAAGGTTGAAATCTTTCAGTGTCAGCTTTGCTGATAGAAGACTCATTATTACTTATTGACAATACACTAGATCGAGCATCACCACGAGAAGTATCACCAGGAGAAGGAGGATTCGTTGAAGGGAGAGATTCCAAACCATGATAAGCATATTTGAAATGTGACGATGTATTTAGATGATCTTGAATAGTCATAGTAGGGGCAGGTAATGTTCTCAAAGGTTCCACCCTATTAGGTATACTTCTATTATCAACAACGCTATCAGCAATGCCTGGTAAATCTRAACCAGTATACAATGTTTGACTCTGTTGAGAAGGAGGGTGATTGTTTTGATTTAACAGTTGTAGTTGATTTTGACCACTGAAACTATTCTGGCTTTGCCCTCGTGGTTGAAAGTAAGATTGAACTGGCGTTTGATGTTCATTGCTTGCCATGCTGCTTGGTATGCTGTGTCCATCATGAGAAGTTTCGCAGGCATCAAGCTCTAGAAAAGCAGCATAAGCTTGATCTAAGTCGATATCACGTTTGGGATCAAATATATTGCTAGGATCATATAATAGTGACATTAGCTCTTGACTAGAGCTATTTGCTTTCCCCGCGGTTGGAAATTCTATCTGAGGCTCCATTCCGTTGGCATACGAGAAAAGCGACCGGTGTTGTGTACTCAGGGTTTTGAACTGTCAGGTATTAGTACAGACACTTATTAGCAGAAAGCAAAGGGAAAAATGAGGTCGATGATAGATTCAATGTATGTAATAGAAATGTAACTTAGGCTTCTAATAGTAAGTCTTGTTATATCTAGATGGTGATTGCTAGTTCTTTGCTAGCTAGCAACTACCCAACTTCAACTTTGTTGATATATATGATTTATTCACAGCACACTTTTTTGAGTCTAGTAGATGAAACTGGCTTCTCGTTTTCAACTGTATAATGTGATTTCAACCCAAATATACTAATCTCCGATATTATTTATGCTATGCTACTGTTTTATGGATAGGCCACTATGATCTAGCACTTACAAGCAAGAAGCAAAGAAAGAGTTGAAATGAAATTTCCAAAGGGAAAGAAGAGCTCAGATGTCGTCACATGCAAAAACATGGCGAGACACAATATTGTCATGTGGTTTAGGGTTGAAGGGAGGAAAGTGAAGCTATGCTTTGGAGGTGAATGGTAATAGTGATAGTAATGAATATATATTTATATAGGTTTTCTGGAAATATATTGATAAATGACTGAGCAAGAGTCCTTGTTTTGACTATTTAAATACATAAACCATTGAGAGCTTTGAGGTAGAGTATAAGAGGACTGATTTATGACAAATGTGATCTGAACTATTGGACAAAAAGTGACATGCATGTGATCCCCAATGAACTTTTACTGGAGATTTAACTAAATCTTTTGAATCTTTCATTAACAGTTATAATCAAATAAGTACATAATTTGGATTTAACTTCGTGAAATTCTAAGTCCAGAAGCGTTTAGTTTTAATGCCGCTTCTATCTTTGGCTGTGCAGTCTTAAGCGGATTTACTATACATACACCAGGCGCTTGTAATGTGGTCTCATACAATGAGGTCAAATGATTTTGGCAATTCGAAACATATAAGCTACAGCATGACAAATGCAGAATTTGCATGTGAAACTGTGTTGGGTGGATTTGACAAGTTATAATTCTAATGCATCTTCTCCGAAATATGATTTCCGAAATATCACCTACTGTATTTAAGAGTTGTCGAATAAAAGAACAAATAAATAAATAAATAAATAAATGTAACAAAACAAATAATACTGTTACTTAGGTCTATCAAAAAGAATAGAATATGTACTGTGTCAATGCCCCAAAACTGCTTTCCAAGATTTCATGAAAACATACTGTAACATCCTGCAGCAAGACTCCATAATCAATGTATATCTTTATCGTCATTCGTAAGTACTATCAGCTAATCATATTTGTTCACTCCAATGCAAACTCCTTCTCCACTAAACCACTTTCAGGGCCTTTTGAATCATCGTCAGTATAGCTTTTCACCAGTGAAAACGTATATGATTTCTCATTATGCATTGCAATGTCACATCTATTACCTTCGTTCTGTAAGTCAACAGTATACACATTCAGCCATGATAGTTTACCAAAACTTACTCGCGAGTGGTTACCATGATGAATCAGATCTTTGATTTCCAGCTCGAAGATTATTCTGTATTTTCTCTTTGACATTCCCTTTGAATTGAACAACGACTCTATTTGTAGTAACTTCCCATCAGGATCCATTTTCCATTTAGCTAATGTTATTTCATCAGCAAGATTTGATTGATCTTTCATGCTGATAGCGGGATCAGTTGGACTTTGCATAGTGGCATAATTGGTGTTGCCTCCTGAAAAAGAAGGGTTCTCGCTTCCTGTGTCGCTTCCGCTTGAATTTAAAGACAGTCTAGCTAAATTCTCTGAGTTTCTGTGTTCCTCAGATATTGATTCAATCAAACTTTCGTCATTACTACTACCCCAATTTTTCAAAATCGGTAGTACTACTTTTGGTTCTTGCGTGCAAAGTAGCTTTAAGCAGGTGCCGTTGCGAAAAAACCTCAAGTATCTATAATAAGTTACCATATGGACGGGCTTGTTGATAGCAGATATATTTAAGCCCTGTCGGATATARTTCACAACGCTGATGTATACGCCATTGAATTTTATGAAAGGGCGAGTGAAATACATTGTTTTCCAATTTTTTCCGTAATAGCGAACCATTATTTTCTGATCTCCACATATGCTCTTCATACTCTCTGGATCATACCTAGGACGAAATATACCTCTACCTGAGTGGGTTGAGTAGAGATTCACTCTTCTTTGAGGTCTTTGTTCAACGTGGGGATTTCCACCATTTCTGTTATCTCTACTAACAGCTGTTCGTATTGGCTCTTCAACTGGAAGTAACAAGGTTTCTTCTTCTTCACCTAAGCTGTGAAGTTTAAATGATGGGAAATAGCTCATAGACGGGTATTTCTCTTCACACAGCACTCTCCAGCAGTCTTGTAAACCAAATGCTGCAAAAGCAAACCTCCTACAAGTTAGCCCAGCTTTTACAAATGATGATGGATCATCTCTAGCCAATTTCTGTAAAATCTCTGATAGTATTTCGTTAGGGAGAATATTGATTGAAAATGGTTCAGACTCGAGCTCTGGTTGTATAGGAGAATCAGCAAAATCCCTTAAATTGATAGATATTATKGCAGATTTAGATATGTTAAACCCATCATTCTTTTTAATGATTCCTTTAGCTTTTGCAGTGGAAGAAATTTTAGTCGATGACTTTGCTGTACTATTACTCTTTCCTGATGCTAGTGAAGGGTAGTGTCTTTCTCTGTACAGTCTATCAACTCTCTCGTCAAGCTAATTGATAACCTGTTAGTTAACCACGCTTATAGAGTACTAACACAAGCACCACCTGGGATATCAATGACTCACCTTAAAAGCTCTTCTATAATACATAACAGCATCAGACATAAGTCCGACCCTTTCTTTGGCTACAGCATTCTCAAATGCCTCTAAAGCCAGTTCTGATTTATTTCCCGAATAATTGGTACCAACTGAAACCTCTGCCATTTTCTAGTTAATATATATTCAACTGCCTCGAGGTACTAATCGGTACATTTCTAATACCAACTGACATTAATTTGTTACTGTATTGCAAGATTAATTGTAAATAATCAAGTTAGTATTCAATCACAAATTACTGGATGAATAAAGAAGAATAGAAACGGAAAGGAATAAAATAGTCTGTTGTGGAAACAAATGCCCTGATAGGAAATAATGGGGAGGATAAGTATTCTTGAGAAGCACCCCCAAAAATACAAATCGGAAGTTCGATATAAACGGAAAAGATGATCAACAGAATTGGAGATACGGAATTCATCCGAACCACAGGGGTCAGATTATGGAGATTAAAGGCAAACAAACGTTTCATATGTTGAAATCAATCAGTTGAAAATAGGAAATCATATATAAAGGATGGCTAGTTGAATTGATCAATAGAKGCTGAATTGATGTTTCTTGAAGAATTGTGGTGAATTGGTATAATGATAGAAACGTTATGGCGTGAATCTATATATCTTAGGGAAACAAGAAGATAGTGTACAGATAGTACTCAATGAAGTACAGTTCGGGGGATCAAGAATTTAAGCATCAACAATATTTGTATCAGGGGAGTCAAATGCAATGAGGAGTCGATTATCCAGCAAGAAAGGATTCTTCCTTCTTTCTGTGGGTTTAACTCTGGTACTTGTTTTGGTACTGGCTCTTATCAATTCATTGTCAATCCAGACCATCTCAGCTAGCATTCCGTCATATACTGACATAAAGGAGGCATCTGCAGCTAAGTTTTGCAACAAATCATGGAAAAATGAAATCGATGATCACCTCTATGGTTATAAATACATTGAGTCTTCTAATAGTTATAGAAAACATGAATATAGGATAAAAGAGACAGCTGAATCAAAATCACCGAAGGTAATGATTCTTAGCTCTATTGCTGGTCGAGATTCTTATGGAAATGGGAGAGATTTCTTATCATTACTGGATCTGATGAGGTCTTTTGATTATGAGCCTAACAGTATATCTGTGGGATTGTTGTTCAAAAATCAGGATGAATTTGAGGAAGCCAACGCTTACTTTGATGAACTCTACAGTACTGAACTACAGGAAGCTGAATTCACTAGAGCTGTACTTCTCCATGCTCCATTTATCGAAAAACATTTTGAGAAAGAACAATCTAATGGTAGGCACTCTTCTGATATTCAGAAAACAAGACGAAGGACAATTGCCAGAGCTAGAAACTTTTTACATAATCATGCAGTTGAGGATGAAGTTTTCGTATTGAGTATCGATAATGACTTAGTCGAAGTCCCAAGTGACTTTCTTAAAAGGGTCACTACAGAAGATTTTGATATTGTTGTTCCACGTATAGCTCAAGTATCAAATCCTGATTATGACTTGAATTCTTGGGTCGGACCACGGAGAACTCCAACAGCTGAAGATTATGAACAAATGAGAACTTCGGAAGATTTCTTTTTCGAACCGAGACCCGTTAAAGGTAAAACGAAATTTTTGAGAGATATGATTGATGATACAATTGAAGTCAATTCTGAGGCAGCCTACAAACATACAGTTGAACTTGACTCAGTAGGTGGTGCATTGTTGCTTTATAAAACAGAGATATTCTCACAGGGGATTCAGTTTCCTCCTTTCTATTTGATAGGTTCTGAATGGAACAGGAAAGAAGGCTATGATGGAATAGAGACTGAAGGCTTATGTTATCAAGCTAAGATTCTGGATTATAAATGTTTTGGGTTGCCCAATGTTGTAGCCATGCATGCTGCTAGATGAGAAATTATACTAGAGAAGAGTTAAAAGGAACATAGAGAGAACTGAATATGTATTTGAAGGAAGGATTTTTGGAGCTTCTATAAGAATGTAGCAGTAATAAATGTGGTATTGGTTTAAACGATATACAAGAAGATAGTACAAGGAGAATAGATCAGTTGTTTGGCACATTCGAGCTTTTCAAACAGATTTCTACAGCTCTAGCTATAAATCCGTTCATAGAGTAAATAAGAAAGAAAGAATCTAAAGCTAATGGCCACATACATTCTATGTTTATACTCATATGTTAACATAAAAATCCCGACCATCCTGGTTTACAAATTGAGAACCCTATTAGGATAAATAAGAGTAAGAATGGAAAAGAGTAAGAATTCTAATATAATTCTTCATTAATGTCTTAAATTTATTTATATATTTTACTGAATTATATACAACCTGACGGTAAACTTCTCAATTAGGCGTTAGTGGTTTAGCGGTAAAATTCTTCGTTGCCATCGAAGAGCCCCCGGTTCGACTCCGGGCTGACGCATTCTTTTTACCCTCAAATATTTTTGGCGCTTCTTATATTTCATATTCTTCATCTTTAATTATAATTTATATTTTTCTCTCTCATCCGGTTTCATCAACTATTCAAGTATTTAGACATCAACTTAAAGCGATGCAAATTTCTGTAATTAGATATTTATTATAACTTATTTTGGACAATAATTCTAATAGGATCAGTTTGATTTTTGGTTTACTGAGTAGTAAACTCAGTTTCAGTTCAGTTTTCTATGCAAAATTTAGTWACTTTTTTCTTCAAGACAGACTGATAATAGATCAGATCAATCTTTAAGTTTATCGTCAAAATCTCCAAYTGTTGTGGGGAATATGTGAACGTTGAACGAATTATTTCCTTTTTTTCCAATTGGATAGAAAACAAGCAAACTTGAGTGATTAAATGCCTTAACCGCTACAGCTATTCCTTATACTGTTGCTCTATTACAATAGCTTGATTTTTTAAGACATTTAAAAAGGAGAAACTAATTCCAGCTAACTTTATTTAATGCTTGGCATCTATTATTTTATGTGAGCCAAGCACTGTAGCAAAAGATAATAATATGATACAATAATTCGGCTCGACGACTCTTCATTGGTTTATTGAAAGAAAAAAGACCATTACGATGAAAATAAGAGTTCAAAGTATCGGTCATAAGAGGATGAAGAAAACCAATTCCCAATTCATTGTGAAACTTAAATATCATTCTTAACTGCTTCGGTTTGTATGAAATATCTCTCAGTGACAGACTATTTGACTCACATACTTTATTCAACTATTCATGCTTTCTTTGCTTTTTCTGTACTCATTTACCTAATTATGAGTCAGTTTTCAAAATGGTTTCGATTGTCGGCTGGTAACTCTATAACTCAAAGAGTTAGGTTTAGCATACTAATGTGGTTTCAGATCTGTTCTATCGTAAATAAGGGTACGGCTCAGAAAAAGCTGATAGGTTTTTGGTTTCTCAGATCCAGGAACAGCTCTTACTCTGAAAACTTACAAAATAAGAATAAAGTTGGGTGTCAAGAATTCAAATAAGAGGTTCGTATTCTAAAAGAGAATGACATAAGTAGGGACTGAAATAATAACGGTCCAAAGTGGTTTAATGCTAAAGTTAGTAAGCAAGGATCCAATTGAACCAATCACCACTTGATCCAAAATTCGCATTCAGAACTGRTGTATCTTCAAATGCCGTTGCTATATATTCTAACAGAATAAAATATATATGAATGGCTGATATAATATTTTRTGGTCCAATAAAATAAACTAAAATTCCAACTTGGTACGGTGTTGACAGCAAATTGTTCTTGCTTAGAGTCCAGATGCCAAGTCGTAGTAGTTAACAAGCAAATCTTCCAGCAGAATCATTGTTATGACGTCTTGACATCTTGAGGTATCCTTACTATTCTCGTACAATGCATAGCCAATTGAAGTTTCCTTCATCAGAATCAAGGCTTGCTTGAGGTCCGAAGGGTAGGTAATCTTTTCTTTGATAAGTTCTATTCAGCGGTTGAATGAAATATATTAAGTGTTCCTCTAAAGGCAGTGCCTAGTTCACCAATTCCAATATTTGAAAGAGGTCGTTCTAATTCCCAATCGTCCCTAAATTTTCATAATATTCTTTTACTAATGCTTACTTTACTTTACCTCTTCCTCCTCTTGAATTGAAAATCTTTCTCAAATAATAAACTCTGAGATAATCTTATCGATATGATCAACAGAAAAATGCTAATAATAGTTTGATAGGGTATAGGGGTGATCAAGTTGAACCTTAAATGATACTAATAAGGTTTGACCTCAACTCGAAGGAATCTTACCTCATTCAAGCTGTAGGCAAAAAAGTTCGTCAATGAAACAAATTAAAATGTATATAATGAGATTGGTGTAGGCCAAATTTCATGGTTGAGCCAATATCTAGTTACGAAAATAGAGAAGGAGATGTAATTGATTAAGAAAAAATGAGTTGTGGAGTGAAATAGGAGCAAATTTCAAGTATGTATACAATGTTGTGCTATAGGCAACATGAAAGAGGAGGTAGAAGGGATAATACCTGGTGGAAACGAGATTTTCAGCTTGAAGCTTTGAACATAGTGCAATGAGCACAATGTCATTTTCATTAGTAAATATTAGCCATGAAAATATAGATTTTTAAGACCATATGAAGTAAAACATATGTGTGAATTCACTATTTGAGATCTGTCAAGTTGGAGAATGGGGAAGATGTACGCAATAGTACATATTTAGCTGTACGGCACAAGCTCATTAACTTAAAATCGTTTTACCTTATGCTAAACTCTTGTTTTAATTCATAATTCTGTCTTTATTAAGTCTATTTTGCTTCTGCAAAGAATCTTCATCCAGCATATCCTTTCTCTTGAGCTAGCACTACTGTTGAAACTAAGGAATTCTGTATCAAACAAATCATAGAAATATTAATTGAAATGATTATTAGTAGATCTCATCCCAATTGAAATGTCAATCAGTTTATAGCTGAAGTTAGGAAATGAGCGCTAGCTTATAAGGTTTAACTTTTAACGTTTGACGTTTAAAGTAGATAAGGTTTAAGGTTTCAAATTACAATACTTTAATAATCTTGGTTTTGACAAGTTAAGTCCGTGTTATAAAACATTAAATAGGAGAATGTCAATGGAACAATCAATTTAATGCCTTTCAATAAAGAAATTTTTTTCATTAGTTGAAAGACTCTAAAGAGAAGTTTCTTTTTATTTTGGWAGTTTTACCCTGCATTACGTTGTTACTTTCTATCAGATGAACTCAGTAAAAAATTTATAAATTGGGTTAGATCTCTTGCATATTTAGTCACTGATCAATCTGATAACAACTGATCTATTCCGTGAAGATATTGGCTATATCCCTAGTGTGTATGCAATAATCAATATATCATTGTATTCAAGTAAARGTTTAACATTTAGTCAAAATGTCAGAAAAAGATTCTCAGATTGTAGACACGGAAGTTGATGGAAGAGCCGGTGTTTCTTCAACTATCATTAAAGATAGTCCTGACAATTCTCTCAAACAATACGATTTATCAACCTATAATGAAAAAGATTTAGAAACAGGAAGAGATGAAAGTTCTGTTATCAAAGATCCGATTGCACTGGCAGAACCTGGTGTTAGAAAATCAGAAGTTATTGCAAGGCATTATCAATCAAAATGGTTAAGAATCATTCTCTATATCTCCATCTTTTGCGTATCGTATACATATAGTTTAGATGGTAGTATTCGTTATAATTTTCAAGCTCAAGCAACTTCCTCATACTCCCAGCACTCTTTATTATCTACCGTTAATGTTGCTAGAAGTGTCATGGCTGCAGCAACTCAGCCGTTGTATGCTAGATTGTCTGATGTGTTTGGTAGAATGGAACTTTTCATTGTTGCAGTTATATTCTATGTCATTGGTACTATAATTGAATCTCARTCTCATGGTGTCTCATCTTTTGCTGCTGGTGCTTTACTTTATCAATTAGGCTATACAGGAAGTCAATTGATTTTAGAAGTTCTTATTGCCGATTACTCTAATCTGAATTGGAGACTGTTTGTTTCGTTCATTCCTGCTTATCCCTTCATCGTTAATGCATGGATTGCTGGTGACGTTGCATCTTCAATTGGTATGGCAAATTGGAGTTGGGGTATTGGTATGTGGGCCTTTATTTACCCAGTTTCCGCCATTCCGTTGTTTCTTTGTTTTATTCATATGATTTGGAAAGCAAAACGTTCTGGTGARCTTGATGCCTTTAAAACACCTTCAATCAAAGACCTTGGGTATAAAGAATATTTCAGAAGAAAAGGGGTATTTCTTGTTGAATTATTCTGGAAATTAGATGTCATCGGTTTGATTCTATTGGCAGCATTCTTGGCATTGATCTTAGTTCCTTTAACTCTTGCTGGTGGTGTTTCTTCTGAATGGAAAAAGGCAAAAATCATTGCTCCTTTAATTGTTGGTGGACTTTGTCTCCCAGCATTTATTTACTGGGAAACTAGAGCAAGAAATCCAATTGCTCCTACCCAATTAATCAAAGATCGTGGTGTTTGGGCTTCTCTTTGTATTGGTGTTCTTATCAATTTGATCTGGTATATGCAGGGTGATTTTATGTATACCATTCTTGTTGTTGCAGTCAATCAATCAAATAAAGCAGCAACAAATATCACTCAATTATATTCTTTCACATCAGTTATTACTGGTGGTATATTGGGTTTGGTTATCTCAAGAATTAGAATTCTCAAGCCTTTTGTCGTATTTGGTACATGCATATGGTTACTATCAATGGGCTTATTAGTTCATTTCAGAGGCGGATCATCAAGTGTCAGTGGAATTATTGGCTCTTTATGCTTGCTAGGTTTTGGTGCTGGTTTCTTTACCTATCCTGTGCAAGTTTCAATTCAAAGTTGTACTAAACACGAGAATCTTGCTGTCATCACATCATTATACCTTACTTCTTATCAAATTGGTTCAGCATTGGGAAATTGTATTTCTGGTGCTATTTGGACTCAAGTGTTACCTGGTCAAATTGCTAAAAGAATTTCTGATCCTGCTGTTGTTGCATTAGCTTATGGTTCACCATTTGAATTCATTCTTGAATACACTTGGGGGACACCTTATAGAATGGATGTTGTAGATGCTTACAGACACGTCCAAAGATTACTATGTCTTACTGGTACATGTTTGTGCGTGCCACTTATCGTATTTGGATTATTAACAAGAAACCATCGATTAGCTTCTGTTCAATCCTTGGAAATGGCAAAGGAAGGAGAATTAAGCGATGCTGAAGTTCAAGAACATCTTGTCAAAGATAACACCCCATGGTGGCAGATTTGGAAATAATCAAGTTATGCATTTTTCTTCKTTTATATTTATACAACTATATTCAAAGTGATTCACTAATTTTAGTAGTTCTTAGTTATAAGATGATTAGTAGTTGTTTGTAGGTTCGTCTTTCAGGGAATGTAAGATATAGCTTTCTTTTGTTTTCTTAGGTTTGCAAATTAACTTACAAACCATATATTTGTAGATACCTCATCAAATCTTGGAATTTCATAATATTTCTAAAGGATCAGAATCTGTTTCACTGATGGTGATATCAATATCTAAGTTACTAGACTTAAACACGTCTTGTAGTTTGGCCTTCATCAATGAAAGGTAACCCCTTTCAGTATTTGAATGACCACATAGAATTGCACTGCTCCCATTTTCATTCATTCTTAATAAATCATGATGAGAAAGTTCACCTGTGAAAAATAAGTCTACAGTTTGATGTGATTCTGAGAAAACACTTGCACCCGAACCTGCGCACACTGCAAAGGTCTTGATTGATGAATCATTTGGATTTTTCAAGTGTTTTTTGGTTCTTGCTGCTTGGACCAAAGACATATTGACTCCTTGTTTGACTCTTTTCAATGCTTCATTGAAGGATATAGCATCTTTTAATTCGACTACTTTTCCAACACCGGCACCATCAAATCCATCAGGTGGATTAATAGTTTTCGATATCACGTTCCTCGAAACTTCATTGGACTTTCCTAATGAAACAATGTCACATAGCCAGTCATTTACTCCTCCGGGGGTTGCATCAACAGCTGTATGAGGACAATAAACAGAAACGCCTTCGCGGATTAATTTCAACATTGAGACATGCTGAGGATTCGATGTAGTGATAGATTTGATACCTCGGAAGATAAAGGGATGATACGCGAGGACTAAAGCAATTAAAGAATTCTCTTCTGATTTGTTATGCTGAATAACTTCGTCTACAACCCTTGTTGTTAGATCAATTGTTAGTAAAACTGCAGCTTTCCTTTTTGTTGTTGCCGTTTCTGTTAATGAAGGACAATCGAGCAAAAGTCCAGTATTATCCCATGCTGATTCAGCAAGCACTTTAGGATAAACGGTTTCAACTGTTGAATACGTTAGCTAATTGAATCAATTCAAATTAATTGAAAAGAAGCCCTTGAAATTGTATTCAGATAGCGGCCCTTGATTACTTTTCTTTCATCAACTAATAATCCAGAATAGAAGGTTGTAATATTKTATTACATACCTGCAGAAACAATTGACTTAACTAGACGAGGATTTGACATTCTGTTCATTCAGTAGGTCAACTGTACGAAAGTATCTAAGGATCCAWCCAATAAGTATATACTAAAGTATATACTAAAAATATATTGCTAAATTCTCCAAAATCTTTATTTCACTGCCAAATAAATATATAGAAGCTCAGTCAATGTTCTCTTAATCATTACTTGTTTCTAATCGAAAGGAAGAAAAATGATGTACATAATCAGCCAAAAAAGCAGAATTTGAAATATGACAATGTATAATCATGCTCCCTCATGCATGAGAGACATCAAGTCTCATTTTGCCTCGAAATACGTTTGTACTCAATAATAATGTGGTCACACAAAGTCAGTCAATTTTTGGGCAGTGGAAATACAAGTAAAAAGGAACTCAGATCTTATAGATAATGAATCGAGAATGGCTAGCTGATTTTAGATTTAATGTATGTGGACATTGATGGTATTCGATATTATTTGATGGTTGAAGAGTATACTTTGGTAATATTGCTATAGTATTGTTGGTTCTGAAAGCAAAAAAAAAAACATTTTGAAGTGAACAGAGTATCTAGCATTAACTAAACTTGTTCTTTCCTGTATTATCATTTCGCTCAATGATTATTAAGCAGCGATTGTTGAGCTAAAGATTAATTGGACATTTATCTACAAGGCATAGAATCGATTATACAATGAGTCAAGTGACAGAAGAACATCTACGGCAGATGATAACTGAAAAACTGGGAGCCCAGTATTTGGAGATTATSGATATGAGTGGTAAGTGTGACATATATTGGACAAAGATTCRACGCTTCGCAGGTGTTATTACTGATATATAAATGTTGATATTGATTCTAATTGACCCGTGCATTCAGGTGGTTGTGGACAAGCATACCAAGTGGTGATAGTTTCTGATGTGTTTAAAGGGAAAAATAAGCTCGTGAGGCATAGGCTGGTTAATACTGCTTTGAAAGACGAAATCGCAGCAATACATGCCTTCACGCAGAAATCATATACCGTTGATGAATGGCAAAAAGCTCAAGGTGAATGATTGAGAACTATATATTTTGATTAATAGCATAAATTTAACATCACCCTGATAAACGTGTATTATTATTTTTAGTCATTTTTGTCTATTTTCATGCAGCGCATAAGACCTACAACTACAATTCCGTTTTACGTACAGGTGACAGACAGGTCAAACATAAAGACATAAATTCGTAAACATTTCCCATAAAAACCAATAAAAGTATAGGTAGTACACATAATAATATAAGATGACAGGAGAAGAATAAACAACACGATGAATGAAATCACTCATTCAATTATTTGATTCACTTGAGAAGGTTAAGTTTGAAAATGCTAATAACTGAAAAGCCACCAAACTGATTCATGCTTGATACGGTGGTGGTGAATCAACTACATTGGACTGGAAGAAATCAATAATCTTTTTCCGATCAAATTTGTTTTCTCCCCATGTTGACGACAATCTAATTCTACTGTTGTTTTGATTATTACTATTGCTTKTAGAATTAGAACTCGTATCGCTCATCAAACCAAGAATATCTCTCTTTCCAGATCCTAACAAAGAAGCAAAATTGAAAAGGGTATGCTCAGGTGTTAATTTGTCCGAACTGCTATTATTAGTTTGCATCTTTTGAGGTTCAACCGAATTTTTGGTTGGTTTCATTTCTGGGTGGTTTCTTGTCTTCTTCATTCCAGCAACAGCTCCAATTTCATGCTCCACTTCTGATTCGCTACTGCTATCTAACTCAGAAACATCACCACCAAATCTGAAAACGGCTGAAGGTACTTTCTCTTTTCCRGGAAGTACACTGGGGTCATTAACATTCATTCCAGGTATATCATCATTCAACTCATCATCAAAAGTACCAGTCGTATAGGTAAACCTTGGTGATTTGACATAGTTGGATGAATGTCTTTGTCTGTTCTTGGTATGTGTAAGGCCAAGAGTTGTTCCTCCGTTCACATTGAGATGTGATCGGGTCCTAGGAACTTCGAAATGGGATTCCTTGTCAACTTTTTGTAGGTTAGTTGAGCCATTATATGTTTGAGATTTCATCATTTCATGAGATTTCAAAGAACTTAATAATCTTGCATTATCGTTTTCTACAGCGGTGGCATCAGAATTAACGGATAGAGTGTCAGAAGTTTCCAGTTTCATATCCGCTGGTAGTTCAATAGGAGGTTGTATATCAGACTTAACTTTAGTACTTCCATCCCTGTTTCTACCTA
Source organism: Sporopachydermia quercuum (assembly GCA_001599295.1). Classification (NCBI taxonomy): domain Eukaryota; kingdom Fungi; phylum Ascomycota; class Sporopachydermiomycetes; order Sporopachydermiales; family Sporopachydermiaceae; genus Sporopachydermia; species Sporopachydermia quercuum. Next base: position 1,926,138 of record BCGN01000002.1, on the reverse strand, counting down.
GTGTCAAAAYTCTTCTTCTAGGTTTTTCATGTATACTTCTATAATAAACCTTTGATTGCATAGTAGCTATCTGTTTGATATATTGTTCCATTTGATGATAGTTGTCTCCGGACAAATGTTTCCTATCCATGTTCAAATCTTTCAACTTGAAGAACAATTCAGATTTATTTTCAAACTTATCCATAGTTGATCTATAAACTACATCGTTAATTGCTGGAGTGAAAACAGATAGGGTATTTCTGGATGCAAACAACATCTGTAGCTTAAGCATATTGGTAGGTGATAGTTGAGGTAAATCAGGGTTGATATCTTCAAACCCATATGAGTTGGARCCACTTGGTTGTAGATTGTTTAATGGTGAGTTATTAGCGCGTAACAATTGATTATGCAACTGAACAGCCATTAATCCACCATTTGCAGTAGTGTATCTATGGCTAAGTTTGTGTAGAATTGTAGGCAGYTCTTCTCTGAATAAATCTCTGATTTGATTCTCAATTTGAACCTGTAAAAACTTTGCGAGCACGGGTAATTTATTGAAAGTAGATGACACAGAAATTGATTCTAAAGGGTCATTCTTGAATACAAGTGTTAACCCATTCTTTTTTGAGAAYACCATTATAATGATTCCTGATAACTTGATTTCTGAAAGAGACAGGATAAGTGGTATTGGAAATGTAGCATCAGCCATAAGAAAATCTGGCATTGCAAAGTTATTGGTTAAATCATTGTTATAAATAGTTGAGTAAATGTTCAATGGGTTTGCCTGAACTTTTGTTGAAAGAGTGATTGCTGCATCTCCTGAGTACTTAATTTTAAATATACCTTGAAACCTTTCTAATCCTATATCACCAATTTCTAGAATTTCGATATCTGGCGATTGGGTACCTAATGAAAGATCTGATACTGTAATTTTATCTGCAATCACTGGAGGTTTTTGACCCATATTGAGAGCATCTGTTAGCAGTGTCTTTGTATAAGACGAGAACTGCTTTTGCTCGATAGACGACCAGTCAAATGCGAATGACATTGTGATAYTGTTGTTTTGTTCAATGATAAATCAGTTGATGATATTTCAGTGAAGCTGAGAACTTGTACGATTGGATTCTAAAACTTCAATTCATAGTATAAAACCGGATATTGAAGTGGTTTCTAAATGAAAAGTATGATCCTTGTATCCTTGTATCCTTATAACTGTGTACTATTCCTTGCCTTTATCATTCTTTGCCAATTTAACTAAAGCGACACAATCTAAAATCTTCAGTTGCAACAGTGTTTTCTACTACTCAAGAGTATCTTGAAGAGTTCGTATCATGAAACACAATCTAATGCTAATTCGTTTTACTGTTCTTCCTGATAGCAAAAACCTGCCTCCTTTAATCTTATAAAATTCTTATAAACAGTAAAGAAATTTCCGTTGCTCAGAACTGTTGATCAACTCTCTCCACACACTTGGTACTACTATCTAGGTGAAATAAATGTAGCTTCTATTTTGAAGATCTTGTGATTATTATAATGCAAGAAAGAAAGAAAGCTTTTCCCTATTATATTTTGTATCCGTGACAGGTTTTCTGGTTTGGATTACTATTGTATTATGGAACGAACTTCCTATTGACCGAACTTACTGTATTTTGTTGCTGCTGTATTTGCAGTGCCTAAAAAAGTCACTACCATTACTGGAAAGGGAATATTTTTTAACGTAATCTTTTAATAACGTGATCTTTAAAAGGTTGAATGTGCCTGGGGAAAAGATGTGAAGATTACATTATCGGACAATGATCATGGAATGAATGGGACATGTATGTGTTATGAGACGTAAAGGGTGATGTGGGATGGTTGATGAGGATTGTGATGGAAGGAACGATGATTTGATCGTTATGTTAACTGCAAGGATTATTAGGATTATTATGMTTACTATTGGCCATTATAAAGAGGATCTAATGCTTACTCGTAGTATAATGTTGCTGTGAATTTGGTTAGGCTATTAATGCTTTATGTATATATACAGATCTATGATGTATGTGGGTAGTGCAGCGCAATCAGTCATAAGATATCGCCAGATGTGAGATATTATGCTAAGGAGAATTGATGAGTTGATGAGCTGAATGAAAGRTAAATTGTATGATTTCCAAAAGTTGAACTTTCAATTGCTGGATACTGTTTGGCTTAATTAGTAGAATTGTAATTTGACCTTGCGCGGATCTGAGCACCGTATTTCAGTATGATACAGGGTACGGGAATCATTAATACAGCTATTCCACCTAGGATGGAAGCAGCAGACCCAATTCCAAGATTATCGAACATAGCTGTGGCAAATAAAGGAAATGCAGCGCCAAATGCTGATCTTGTGAATGTCAAAACTGCTAATGCGGATGCTGCGTGTTTTAAGTACATGTCAATGCAATAGCTATTTGATATAGGGAAAATCGTTAGCATGGAGAATCCAATTGGAATTCCTCCAAAGAATAGTGGGATGAATGGTGAAATTACATCAGGTTTATTTCCTGTCCATCCCAAGATGAATAATCCTATAGGAAGAGATATGGCCCCAAGAATCATCACTGGTATTCTTGCTTCCGGCTTAGCTGTATTGTTATTCTTCTTCATCATGTTATTGAAATGTCGTTCACCCAGTAAACAAGCAATGAGACCGAAAAAGGTTCCCAATATCAACCCTAGATATGGAAGCATACCAACAGAAGTTCTCATTGCATAACCACGAATAAATATAATAGGATACGCCTTTAAGATTAGGTACATCAATCCATATAGAAATGCATTGTACATTGATATAAAGAACAGAATAGGTTCTCTCATCAACATCATTATTGGTCTTTGGATGTTCTTTATAAGCAAGCTTGTGAATTCCATTTCTACCTCTTCAATCTGAGAATGAACAGCCCAATTGCCTGTTAGAATTCGCAAAATTCTGGCCTTTTCAGATAACACGACTGGGGCATATGATTCTTGTTGAAATAACTGAAGCAACGCTGTGATCACCAAACCCATTATACCCGTTGAATAATTGGTCCATCTCCAGCCATATTTTGGAATATATTCAACCATTACTCCACCAATAATTGGTGATAGTAAAGGACCAAAGAATACACCAAAGAGAAAACACGCCAAAGCAGCACCTCTAATTCTGATGGAGTACATATCAGAAAAGGTAGCCCCAGTTATAGTTATCGGTGATGCACCAAAAAATCCTCCAAAGAATCTGCATATAAGCAACGTTTGAATGTTTTCAGCAGAAGCAGTTGCAAATTGAAATATTGAAAAGAGAAAAGTGCATAGAACTATTGGCATCTTTCTACCATAAACTTCCGACATTGGGCCCCATAAACAAGGACCTGAAGCAAACCCAAGGATATAAAGAGAAAGACCTAAGGTTGCAACGGTTTCGCTCACTTCAAACTTTTTTGATATTTCAGTGATAGTAGGAGCATACACTGAAGAACCCCATGTCACAACTATAGTATTCAACACTAGTAAAAGAGTTGTGAATATTTTTTGGCCTCTTGACCAGTTCTGAGGGAAAGCTGGATCTTCAGTTCCATCAAACTCCACAGTATATTTCCAAGAATCTTCAGGATGATTTGGAAAGGGTTTCCCACCACCAATTCTTGGTACTTTTATTTGAGTACCATCTGGCTTCATGTATAATGAACGATCACTACGAGAAAAACTACCTAGCCTTCCTCGACCCATTAATGAATAATTCCTAGGACAGTAGTCTCCTTCTGACATAGCTACATCCTTTACTGATTCGTCTGGGGCTATACTTTCTATATCAATCTGTGATTTGGTTTCATTGTTGGAACTGCTGCTATACAGTGATTTAGAGTACATGTCGAACTGCTTTTCAACGTCACTCGAGTGGTGATCGTTCGATGTTCCTATTGATATCGATGAGCTCCTACTGGAGCTTGTACCTTCACTCATATTGATTTATTTTTTTGGTGCTTGATAATATCCTAAGTTATCCCAATAGTCTTCTGGCTTACTAGTAAAACTACAATACAGATCCTTCCTATCAATAGATTTATGGAACTGTTTACAACAAAAGCAATAAATTGACTGTCTGAAGATTCTAAAAGGCGTGGTACTTGTATTCTATATATAAATCAAGATACTATGAGATGAACAACTATTTTAGATGCTTTTAACCCCAATTGTCGAGATTTTTATCCGAATTTTGTTGATCCCTTTTATCGTGTTTAGAAACCCATCGGTAATGTATGGTACAGTAAGGCTACTGACGGCTATAGACGTTTACCGCGGGAGGAATGTACCATCGATAACCGAGATGATGAAGCCGCCTTTCGCCATTAGCCATATACTCCTTCTGGATAACGAAATGAAAGCCTTGTTTAGGATATGATCGTTTCAATAGCGATCTTTKATGAGCAAATATTTTCATTCGGGGTTTAAAAGTAATCATAGSTTCTTTTTGATTCGCAAATATTTTTTTCAATTCTAGCAAATAGATACTTACACTTCATTTTACTGTATYTGCAGGGAAGAAAGATGATTAACGTTCATGATGCTCTGCATATTTTTGCATTACTTTTTTCTAAACGCTAGCGTCATGAACTTTAATAGAATCAATTTATACTCGAGCTACGCTTGAGCTATCTAGAAATCTTAAGAAAAATGACATTTGATGACATGGACTACCACCACCAATGGTTCCCAATAAAAATTAAATATATAGATAGTATCCTAAATTTGTGAGTTTTCGCCAAATGAGTTGCAGCTGACTTACAAATATTTCAAGTTTTGTAGTGTTGAATTGGAAAGAGCATTGTTAGTAAGTAGCATATACAATAATAACTAGATAAATAAGCAAACATTTGTGGATATATGTACAGTATACAATACGTAGCAGAGTCTTTCAGCTAACCTGTTTGACAGTTTTACATATAGCTTGAGATATACATACATATATTTATTCTATTAGATTATCAAACCTTCGAAAGAAAGAATTGAGACTTTTTTCTTCTGTTCTGTTAAATTGGGTATTAATGATTTGAGAGAGTTCAAGAATCATCAAAAAGAAGATAGTTTGCAACAATTCGCAAACTGGGTAATTATTTGCTGCTCTTAGTATCACACACCATAATTACCTCCCACTATGCTTAAGCTAGAGTATAGATATTTACGAGAGCCAATAACTGATAGCAAGAACTGTTATGGCACGGTCACTTCTCATAGAAAATGAGTGAATCTTCGGGTCAAAAGCAGAAGTCTGTAGCGATTATAGGGGGAGGACCTTCTGGACTCATTACCTTGAAAGAACTGAAGTCAACAGGATTAGAGATCACATTGTTTGAACGTCAAACATGCATTGGGGGCCAATGGAATAGATTATGGAATCAAAAACCGTCATTTGATTTTGGGGATGTATGGGCAACCGAGAAGAAATCAGATATCTATTGGTCCTGTGGAATATATGAAGGGATGTATACCAATATTCCTAAAGTATGTATTGCATAGATATAGTGAAGCACATTTCTATTGCTTTTTCTCTATGCTAAAAGCACTAACATTTTATGGACATTAATGTGCACATCATCGGAAGCAACGCCAAATATTGGTTTGGAAGTRAGAGAAAGCGTTGATCCTTTTGTTTATCACGATCAAGTGACTGAATACTTAGAACAACTTGTACAAGAAGCAGAACTGGGGCCTCTGATTCAATTGAATACAACTGTTACCCATCTATACAAGAATTCTGAGAGCAAATGGATAGTTGGGACAGTTAAAAGTGGGAATGAGAAGAAACAGGAATTTGATTATGTAGTTATAAGCATTGGTAACTGCAACATCCCTTACGTACCGGTGAGTTACTTCACTCTCCATATTATTCTTCTGATGTCTATGTCTCCATCTTATTAACATGGTTTAGAATATTGAGGGTTTGAAGGAGGYGTGGAAAGAAAATAATACTTTATTCATGCACTCAAAATCATTCACGAAAGCTGCTTTGTTCCAAGGAAAGGTATGTCACAGTTTAAGAAAGCATTTCCAAAAGTACCACCAGTATAATGTTTAATACTGTATTATGTTTCTAATAGTATCAATCCCTAACGATGTGAACAATAGAATATTTTGATTGTCGGATGTAATATAAGTGCAATTGACATTCTGCAGTATCTTCTTCCAGTTTGTTCATCTCTCACAATATCTTGTTCAGAGGCCATTTCAGATAAAGAGATTGGACCTCTTTTGTCATATTGGTTGGACCAAAGGATTGATGCCGCACTTAATTCCCATTACAAGAAGAAAATTAAATTCAAACCACTGATTCAAGAATTTAKAAAGAACAAAGCAGCCGTTGGCAAGGAATGGTTAATTCAGTTTATTGATGGCTCGGAAAGCAGATTAGACTCATTTGATAACATTATCTTTGCTACAGGCTATCAGTTTAAGGTGCCTTTTGTTGAAAACTCACTATTTGACCCCATTACTTTATCGACAGAAAAGCTAGATCAGCACATTAGAAACTTATATGGTAATGAATACACTGGAGGTACAATCCCAGAAATACCTAAGCAATCACTCTCGTACATTCCTAATTTATTTCTTGATACTTTCTACATAATTGACCCTACAATAGCCATCACAGGATTAATTCTTCCTAATCTTGTATTTATGGGCTTTGAATATCAAGCTATTGCAATAGCAGGTATTTTCAGTGGAATACGARAGCTTCCGAGCAGAAGCGAAATGTGTGAATCAATTGTTTCACGATTGAAGAATATACTTACTTCAGACCGCAAGTTATCCATTCAATCTCTCTCGCCAGCTGCTTACCAACTGATTGACTATGATTTCAGTGACATAGATTATCCCCATCAACTAGGGCATGTCTGCTACCAAGAAAAGATAGGAAGCTTCACATTCCTGGGAGGTAGTTATCATTTTTATCCAGTTGAAGCAATATCGAGTACCATCTTCAAGGCACTTTTTTCATTCGGAATGCCTAAACGAACCAATCCTATAAAAGTGTTAAGAATCTCAAACGCTTCWAACAAGAATAAAGCATTAGAGCTAGATCCTATCGAGTTTAGTTCGTTCATTGATAAAAACAAGATATGTGCTGAAGATCATTACATAGGATCGATTTATAGGATAATAGAATTATTTCGAAGCAATGTTGAACATCCTTAATGTTACGATCGCGAATTGCTGTTACAACAGAACGGACTGTTTGGTAATCAATGCTCGAATATATAATAGAACAATACGTGAGAAACAGTACTTACATTAATACTATAGTTGATTAAAATATGAGGAAGAGAGAGAGAGAATTTATACAATAAAGTAGATTAATGAAAAAAATAAAAAAAATAAAAAAAAATACAAGAACCCCCAACGTCGAACAACAAGTCAATAATAACACCCGAAATCAATCCAAACCAAAACCATTCTCATCAAAAAATTATATACAAAAATTCATAACTAATTCATAACTAAGTCAACTGCCATGAGTCTAAAATTAACACGTCATGATAGAAGGGAAAAAGGATAATATAGTCTTCTTTGTCTTATTTTTCCATTTCCTTCTCTTTTTATTCTTACCATCATTACATTTACCGTTGTTGCTTGACACCTTACTCATAGAATTGTAGTTAGCCGAAGAATATGGAATAGGTTTCCCAGATGTGATGAGGGAACTCAGGGTATGRACACTTTCAATGAGACATAGACCAAAGTAGAAGCATCTCTTTCTGTGAATGATTTTTTGACGATGCTTTTCAGCAACGATAGCAGTTATCAAATCAATACACGAGCAGAAGTGATATAGAGACAAAGCCCCTACAAGCTTTAGTTGAGATAATACAGTTTGAGGATCAGTGCCATTAATGTTTTTCTTTAGGGATAAAGAGTACTGGCTCAAAGACTTACGAAAAGCAAGAAGTCCACATTGTTCCTCTTCTTCAAATAGAGATTCCTGAGACAATTCCCGTTGGTATTTCTTAGTTATACACCTGAAACTATTTGAGCATGTCATGAATGAATCATCAAACAGGATACCCCAAGTAAACGGATCCAATAATCGAACTTTCTTTAATCTTTGCATATATCTTTCGCAGCCACATCTTCTATGAGAGCGACTAGAAGATTCACTGGTAACCCCTACTGATGAGGTTGAATCACTGTTACCTGACTTTGATGAGAAAGATGAGTCCGAGCTTGATGTTGGCGCTGAGTAAGAAGCAATTTCATCACCATGCGATAGTAGATCTCCCGATGAATAACTTGGTAAACTTGACTCTCGATCAAATCTCATATCATCTGCATGTATCACATTACTATTGTCATAACTTAATCGAAAGTTAGTATGTACTCGTTTTTCCAACAGTCCAACAGAAGTTACGTCATATTCAAATAGGTTCAAACATCAATTATTGTGCTATGCAAATTGAATGCCCCTAAATAAACTTTTCAAATCATACATACTTTATGAAATCAGACATGCCAGGCAWTTCTGATCTGAATGAGTCCAGTTCTCTTACATTTTGTATAGTATCATCTCTCAAGTTCTCTTCTACACTACTGACCTGACTCTCTAAGTAAGACATCAGAAGTGACAAATCCCCCATAGGCGCATTCTTCGCCACCAATTCATTATTGCATTGTCCAGCAATGTCAAGATTTAATTCAATTGTTTGGTCAATCACTTCCCCCATTATGCTAATACTAACTATTACTGAATGCTACTTTTCTTCAGTGTGAATAGGCACAATGACGGTGATTAGCTCTCCCATTCAAAGGAATAAATGGCAATTTTCATTTACCTTCAAGTAAATGCCTTCAAAATATATCTCTTAATTCTTGAATTTTCCTGGTTCCTTTAAGCAACCGAGAATAAAACACGAGAATTAACGTTTCTGGTCATTCGTTATATTTGTTCTTCTCTCTGCTTGTTGTCGTTTTCTAGGTAGTTTCTTAAACGCAAAAGTAATAAGAAAAATATTTAAAGAGTGGCAAGTTTGATGCATTTATATTTGAGACTGTTTTCGGATAAAGTTAAAGTTAACTCCGGAGTTTAAAGTTCGAAAGCAAAATTTCATATAAAAGAGCTTATTGAAGGAGTTTATTGTAATTGAATTTGTTGAAGCTATCTACCTGGTTTCTATTAATTGATAGCGGATATTTTTGTATTTACTCTCAATTAATAGATATACATAGATACATACTACTATTTGATTCCCGAGTGGTTGTCCATCAGAAGAGTAACATAGAATAAATAGTATATTWATCAATTGGAATTTAGTGTGTATCGTTGGTTATTGGGCAGTGTTCTAGATGAAACAGAGAAAGCCACTAGTTGCTCCATGAACTTCCAAAAAGACACTTCTTATGCAGTGGTTGGAACTTGCATGAAAGGTTTCAGAATGTATGATTAAAGTACCTCAAAAGAACCAGAAATAGCCAAACAAAAACCAGCAAAACATCAAAATTGATTCTGTCTGATTACATATATATTCTCAACTTACTACTTCTCTAAAAGCTATTGAGAAGGTCTTGGGAGTTACACATGTTCGCCCCCCCCCTGTTATGTATAATTGCTGTATCATGCATTTATCGCTTGAGAGACCTGCATATGAAACATCTCGGAGATAGCGACCAGATACCTAAGAAGAGACATACTCTTCATCTTCTTCGCAAATTCTACGGAGTATCACAGCCCTTCAATTATAATAAAATACATTCAAGTAGTATTTTTAATTTTCTTTTCCTTATAAACTGGTATAATGATACATAAACAAAATTGTCACAATATTTTAGTTAAGGAAAAACAATTAGACTGGGATAAATTTAACCTTATCACAACTAACTTTAGACAGTCAGAGCAAAGATCAAAGCCACAAGAGACAACATCAAGGGAGTACTAAAGGACAATGAGATAGCTGCATTTGAGCTATCGCTGCTAGTCTCACTAGAACCACTTTCATTAGAGCCAGTTTCTCCAGATCCGGAAGACTGGGGCTCATCACTTTCTGTTGAATCGGATCCTGTTTGAGCTTTTTCCCCTGTTGTAGTATTAACACCATCAGTAGTAATAAAACTTGCCCCAGTTGGAGTCCAATAAACAAAACTTGAATTAACAGCATAATCTACGGTTTCACCATCCCAACAATATTCGTCGAAACAGTTTTTACATTGGTCTGTTTGAGGCTGACCTGATCGTTCTAATTCCCTTTGAACCATAGCACACGCTAAACATGTTTTCCAATCTTCAACTATAGTGAAATTATTACGCGAAGCAATCTCAAATCCACCAGTAACCATAGACACAAGTTCATCCGTATCATAACTCATTTTAAATGTAGATGTGTTTGTATCATAAGAGAATGGCCTGTTAGCCACGTAAGCGACCAATGGTGGGACAGTATCAGTACCAAGACTTGTAAGGTTACTTGCATAACAACCAAAGAAGGTAGGTTTTGATGTGAGATTACGAGCCAAGAAAGTATTAACGTCGGGAACATAAGGGAACGCAGTGTTATTTCCCTGTGGACCGAATTGTCGTTCATACGTAGCAACTAATGATGATCCATTGGGCCATGATAAATCTGTGTCAGCTGAATTATCAAATGCTAAAATCAGATCAAGATTTCTAGTAGGTTGAATAAGAGGCACCAATGGAACATTTTGATTGTCCATACCACCATCAACTAGAGCTAAGATACTGGATGATCCAATACTGCTTAGCTCTGTATTCACGTCATAAAATGGATTGGGTCCATATACAGCAATATCGTTTTCATCTTGAGATAAATCACCCAAAAATGTTTCAGCTGCCGTTAAAAGTAAAGAATCACCATCGTCTGTTCCATTTAGTAAAGGAAGTGCACCTGAGAACAATGAAGACGATGTACCCAATATAAAACCAGCATTGTCAAAACCTTCTATACAAGCAGAATCATTTAGAGGAACACCATCTGAAACATTAGTACCAATGTATTGAACATCAGTGAAAGCAAATAGAGAAGGGTCCCAAGATCCCATTTCAAAAGGATTGAATTCAAAGACTGTAGAGTTCAGATTAACAACAATCGTATGAGGGTACCTACCTACAGCAACAACGATAGGGAAAGGAAGATCGTAGTCTTGGAAAGGCTTTGAGTCTTTAATAGTGCTCCATGTGTATGCTGCCCCAAATTCTGGTAGAGTAGGGAAAAATTGATAACTCAATGCTCTACCCCAAGCATCAGTTAGAGAAACATTGAAACCTGCATCCCTTTTGTCACCCACATTATCTCTAATTGTTGTCCAATATCGTGTAGTTTCAATGATGTTACTTCCACCAGGATTAAACATTGAATGATCTAAATCCCAAATTTCATCATCGCCAACTAAGTCGGGAATAGTAGTCCAGTTGTTCAAGACAACTGAACCTAGCATCCAATTACCTCCAGATAACCCTGAGATATAGGAAGAAGCGTCCAAGAACCCTCCTAACCCATTTTCAAAAGCCCCATCAGTACGGTTATCCAATGCTGCAAATTGGCCCGCACCCACAAGCATAGCTCTGTATCCACCACCCGAGAAAGCTGCACCATAACTCAACTGTTGAGATGCGTTTGATAAAAACGTATCAATATTGAAATCAGTCAGGTTGGCAGTTTCTAGGAAACTACGGATAGCTATTTGTGTTTTCTTGTGTCTTTCTTGAATGTATTCCTCCTCATTTTCTGACAATTTGTCAGCAGATCGAACAAATGTTGAAACATCTGGACATTTAACAATACCAGGAGCATATGAGTTTGTCGGTGACCAAGCCGCTACTCCCGTCAGCAGACTTGGTAAAAGGAAGCTTAGGTATAGCAGTCCTTTCATTTTTAATGGTATATCATACAGTTCAGATATCAGTCGAGATCAATCCTTCGATAACATTAGTAGTGTAACTAACTAGTAGTATCAGTTGATAGCATCAACATTCACAGCTGTTCAATGAAAAACAACATGCCGGGTTTAATATGCCTGATGCCATGACTAAAATATGCAAGTCTAGCGCATTAATCCTGCAGTAGTTTAAAATCAACTTCCATTGGAGTAACTATAAAAATAGAAGCTTCTTAATATGGTAACTATTTTCCGTAGCAAAACCTAAAAGCGACATTCCACCGGCAATGCAGGGTTATATAGTTATCTAAGAATACTTTCGGAGCTGATGCTCATTTATATGAAAGAGATTTGGGCCTCTCATAACTGTAGCTGTTTGTATTGGAGCAATGAATTCAGCTCACAATTTTTGTCCTATCGTTTTGTATGGATGATTACCAAATGGGAGGCAGGATAAGCATATGGAGAAATAAGCAGTTTAACGCAAGTTTTAGCGAGAGAATGCAACATACGATCTAATATTAATATTCAAGTCTGATCATGAGAATGGCAGTTCGAGCGAGGAAACAATAGACATCCTAGTATCCTAGTAATAGGTGGCAAGCATCAGATAATGTAATCAAATAAATGCGTTCTAATAAATATGAAAACTACTCACGTAAAATCTATTCAATATTGACTGCGAAGGGTATCTTCAGCTAGGATACAGTGCGGTACAATATTGTATGTAACTACGGATAAGTGATGACACACTGACGTAAGTGAAGTTGGTTGCAGTTGAAAATAGGAGGGTATTAATAATTGCTGAGGAAGGCATCTGGGAACAAACCTGGTWTCTTAGTAAAAAATGAATTTGCATATTTTTCTGCGATCAGGAGCAAAAAAACAAAAAAAAAAAATTATTGGATTGTGCAGTCAGTTATCGGTTCTTTTMTCCGAGATAACATCCAAATGGGACGGTCTTTGGTCAACTTGAAAACTTCCCCAGTAACAATGAAAGCGTCTCATAATTCTAAAACCCAACCCTTTCTCAGACTTTAAGATAATTTGCCAAAACAGACTGATTGATTCTTGACCGTAGCACACCATTTTTTTCCAAAGTATACTTTCATTTGGAGTTTTTCTTTTCTTTTTTTTTTCTTTAAAGAAAAAAMTGAAGTTGACAAGATGAATGTGATGATAACTAAGCAAAAAGGGCTTTCGGCTTGAGATGTTTTCTCATTCCCAATAAGAGTTCAGAAATATGATGGAATCATTACCATATCCCTTATCTTTTCAGAATGAATGATTATTCTATGGGTGAAATTTTGTTGGGTAAAAACAACAGTTGTGTTTTTTGTTTGGACTTCCAAAAAATTCTGTTTGACGTATTTTACGAGTCGTGATGATTCAAGCAACGGCTGTAACGCATGTTGGAAACCTTGCGTACATCATCAACAAGCATCGTTTTTTGGTATCAAGAGCTCAGGATCAATAGAAGTAGCAGAACATAACAAATGGTTATTAGATGAAGTAAAAAATCGTTATTATTTGATGGTATACAAAAGTTGGTGTAGTTGATACCTGGTATAGTTAGTAAGAACCAAGGGAATTTAGGTAGGCAAAGACATCATGTAAAAGATATAACATCAAGGAAGGCTCGAAAGTAAGATAATAGATTGAATGGATCATTCAATATATCAATTGCCTATATTGACAACAATAAAGGTCTTTGATATTAATTCATTTCGTCATCTTGGATAACAAAAGTCAACACTGACTATACTACATCAAGATGCTAAAACTTCAACATCCCATCAATCAAGTCTTTGAAAAGAAGTAATCAAGGAGTTYCCTAGTTTATATAGCATTTCGCAAGCAGTTAGTTTACCGGCAATCCCACTCTTGCTAAATCTTATTGAGTAGAACATTTATTGAGTTGTCATAGTAGATAACAGCGACTTCCGAATAGAAAGTTTTGACCCATGAATCATAACCCTTAGTTCCCTGATTCCATTAGCAAAAGCTCCTCAGTCCATCTGTTTCTCCTGCGAACAATGTGATAGCTTTCTGAGGATTCTACTACTTTAGTTCAATCTGCTATCAAAATTTCTTCTCCTACTCATTATATAAATCTTCTTATCTCCATTTGCACATAAKGTACACAGCCGGCAATATAACATCAATACGCGAAGGTCCTTTTTTGCCTTTCCCCACTAGCCAAGACCATCATCACTTGAGATATAATAAAACAATGATGACAGTTTTGCTGACACTACAATTGGTATTGGTTGTTCCTTCCTCATTTACCTTTCATTTACTAGTTACATTTTAATTAGAGAACTACAATTATAAGAAATGATCTTCATTGTAAGACACCGTTTAAACCTTTGATTTTAGTCTATTTATTCGCTTCGATTGATTATTTATGATCACTAGACCCTACCAGTCAATAAAAAATGATATAGTGAGCGAACTCTATATAAGGAATAAGGCACAGCTAACCAATTTTTGGCCCATTTTCTAATAGTGATGAGGAACAGATTTTACAGGGAGCTTAAGGTATTCGATTGAGTTCAATGATTTTTTCTTCAACACATTCCAAGTCTAATCTATTAACTGATCTCATTCATTTTAGAATTCCACTGCTATTGGCTGCTTTTTACTTATCTGCATAGTCCCAATATTAGATATCAGCATGATCTTTATTTTATCATTTCTTCTACTTGATGTAATTCCATTAATTGCTACAATAAATAAGGACAATGGCACTTACAAATCATATTTTTCTTCTTCCCCACCTTCTTACGTACGTATACGCACTAAAAAGGCTTTAATTCTGTCAGTTAAGTGTCTGTACCGATTGGTGAATGGCAAATCCAATCTAGTTTCCTAATTCCTGTGTTTATATACGTAAAACAAGGAGGCCAAAACTTCGGTATACCACAATTAAGTCTCGGTTCGAAATAAATAAAAAGACCGAAAGAACCAAGAAGAAGAAGAGAAAAAGTGGAGTTTCAATAGTAAAGAAAGAAGGATCAAGTACCTGAAGCTCATTATCCAGATAATTGTGAAAGAGAGGAATCTAGCTGTTGCTTTCAAGAAAAGAATGAAAACATAGGTAGGTTCTTGTTGAATATTTCAAAAAGTTGACGACGTTTAAGTGTTTGTTAGCTGAAGTAACTACATTAAATCTATCGAACAGTGAGTATTGAACTGAGAGCTTGAGCTTGTTGAGGTGGACGAATGAATAATTGTTATACAGAGAATAAATTACTGAAAGTAAAGGAAAGACGTTGATTATCCAATACAGATATTAACTAAGCAGTTGGAAGATACAATTATTTGCTCTGCTGAGTTTTACCGCTTAATTCTATTAGTCTCAGGGGTCATATCAAAACACATCTGCTCAATAAACGATAACAACATCATCATTATTTGTTCATCAAAATGGGGAAATCATTAGTTAATGTCCCAGTTGGAGAAGCCAAACCTGGCGAAACTGCACCAAGAAGAAGTCATAAGGTAGTTGATCAAGCAATCACCATCCCTGATGAGTCTAAAGCTACAACAGTTTATGAACTATTCAGAGAAGCAGTGAAAAGAAATGGCAACAGAGACGCTGTTGCTCAAAGAGATCTTGTTGATATGGTTGAGGAGAAACGCATGATCACCAAAATCATTGATGGTAAGGAAACTCAAGTTGAAAAAATCTGGAACTATTTCCATTTATCTGAATATAAATATATCAGCTATAATAAACTAGGAACTCAAGTTGACCTTTTGGGCAAGGGTTTAGTTAAATTAGGAGTGAAGCCTAACAATGAGGAAAAATTACACATTTTTGCCTCTACAAGCTCTAAATGGATGCAAATGTTTCTTGCAAGTACTCATCAAGCAATTCCAATAGTTACTTCTTACGATACATTAGGAGAAACTGGTCTTGTTCATGCTATTAATCAAGCTAAGCCCAGTGCTGTGTTTGTTGATAACTCTATCCTTAAAGCTTTAATCACTCCTCTCAATAAATCTGATTCAATTCGCTATATCATTCACGCTGAACCAATCGATGAAAATGATAAACGAGATAATGGCAAATTTTACGCTGAAGCTAAGGAAGCCGCTGATACCATTTTGGAACAACATCCAAATATCAAGCTTATATCATTTGATGAACTCTTGAAATTAGGTGAAGAAGCTACAGATATTAAGAATTATTATCCTAAACCATCTGATTTAGCTTGTATTATGTACACTTCTGGTAGTACAGGAACTCCAAAAGGTGTTGTGCTTTTACACTCAAATGTTGTTGCTGGTGTTGCAGGTGCTGTTAATGTTGTTACACGCAAATATATTAATCAAAGCGACAAGTTATTAGCTTTCTTACCATTAGCTCATATATTTGAGTTGACCTTTGAACTTGCAGCTTTCTATTGGGGTGGTTGCTTGGGTTATGGTAACCCTAGAACACTCTCTGACCTTTCTGTTCGCAATTGTTTGGGTGATATCAGGGAATTCAAACCTACAATCATGGTTGGTGTCTCTGCAGTTTGGGAGACTGTCAGAAAAGGAATCTTGTCTCAAATCAAAAAACAACCATCATTTACTCAAAAAGTCTTCTGGGCTGCTTTCAATACTAAAGCCACTATGGCTGCTAGAGGTATCCCAGGTACTGGTATCATCGACTCGTTGATTTTCAGGAAGATTAAACAGGCTACAGGAGGAAGATTGCGATATGTATTAAATGGTGGATCCTCTGTCTCGTCAGACTGTCAAAAGTTTGTCACAACACTTATCTGCCCTATGTTGCTTGGTTACGGTTTGACAGAAACCGTTGCCAATACTTCAATTACAGCTCCCGATAGATTTGAATTCGGAGTTGTTGGTCAACTTACTGGTGCCGTAACYGTTAAACTACGTGATGTACCTGATGCGGGTTATTTTGCTAAAAATGATCAAGGTGAAGTTCTTATCAGAGGCGCACCAGTTACTCCAGAGTATTTCCTTAAYGATGCAGAAACTACAGCCGCTTTTGACGAAGAAGGTTGGTTCTGTACTGGTGATATTGGTGAATGGACTACCAGTGGTCAATTGAAGTTGATTGACAGAAAGAAGAATTTAGTTAAAACCTCCAACGGAGAATACATTGCATTGGAAAAACTTGAATCAGTTTACAGATCAAACGTTAATGTTGGAAACATATGTTGTTATGCAGATGAAAACAGAGTTAAACCTATAGCCATCATTTACCCTAATGAGGCCCATGTTAAACATCTCGCRGAAGAATTAGGAGTTAAGGGTGATGATGTTAATGATTTAGTTGCGGATCCAAAGATCCATAGATCTATTCTCCAAAGTTTGATTGAAACTGGAAAATCCCAAAAACTCGGTGGTATCGAATTGATTTGTGGTGTTGTATTTTCTGATAAGGAATGGACCCCTCAAAATGGGTTCGTCACCAGTGCCCAAAAGTTGCAGAGAAAGAAGATTTTAGCTGATAACCAAGAAAAAATTAATGAAGAATATGCTCGAAATAGTTGAACCAGCTTTAATGTTTGACTGGTTTTCTGAAGTTGATTCAGTCTAATTTAATTTGATTTTTACTTATCTGAACGATTTGGTTTTATTTAGTGATGAAGGTAGATATTCCTTAATTGTATTTTATTATACTTTACTATTCCTTACTTGTTACATCTGTTGCGTTTTTAAGTAGGACCTCAGGTTTTCTTTTCTGTCGCTTGATTACATACAGAAGAGAGTGTTAAATATGGCCATTCAGTTAGTAATGTGTTATGATACTGGCTCCATAGTTTTCATAGCAGTCAATAACCTTACATTTTTACTGTTCCGCATCTTAATAAATAATCAATGCACTTTCATAATATTAACAAACTAACACCTATCTATACATAATTCACTCTTTTATTCATAACATCTTGTTCAACTTGTTCCATTTCTTTCAGTACCAACTCATTAAAGTATTGATAATTATCCAAATAAATATGGTGACCACATTTTGGAGCAACATCTAATCGACATCTTAATTTATGCGCTTTATCTCTATGTTTATTCTCTTGTTCTATCGCTTGCAAACTATGAATACCCCCATTGATATCTATCCAGTCTTTCTCTCCGTATATCCAAACAGTATCACAGTTGATATCTTTAGCCCATGTTTCTAAAGGTCTCCTCGAAATAGCACCGGGTCCCAACAAGAAATTCAATGCATATTCACCAGAACCAAGAGCATTGAATATTCCATAAGTATATTCATGAAGAACTTTTCTTTCACTTTCTGGCAAACGAGCGAATCTTCTTGCTGACCAACCGGATACAAATCTAGGCCCAAACGGTCCAGTATTCCGTACCAAACTGAATGGTGAAACATGTTGTTCCCATAAGAAGTTAAACCATGCTGGAACTGATACACTTTTATCTGGTTTACTTACACCAGCAGGTGAAACCAAAATCAGCTTTTTAACATGACCTGGATACTTGATTGTATATGCTGATGAAAGATATGCTCCCAATGAGTGAGCAACAATGGTGAATTTCTTCAGACCTTTGGCTTTCCTGTATGCTTCAATCGAATCAGTGAACCAGTCTTCAGCTAATTTTGCTTTCTCTTCTTTACCCAATTTTTTGGTTAATCTTTCCCACCAGCTTCTCTTGTCATTTAAACGGAACTTTGGTCTTGATGATCTACCATATCCCAATAAATCAATTGCATGCAAAGTCCAACCAGGACGAGACGATAATGCATCAAAGTTCTTATAAAAGAAACCTAAACCCGCTCCATAACCATGAATAAGTAGTAAATGTTCCCGTTCACCATTTGTAGCTATTGGTTGAGTATTGGTTACTTCAAACTCGTTTAAGTAATTTTTCGATGAAATAGGAACCAAATTGCTTGATACTTTCCTAGTGTCATCAGGGTGCAAATAGAACGGTAGTAATTTGAATACGTTTTCTTCCCATTTTTTCAAGTTTTTCCTATTTTTCCACTGCTTGAATGCTTCGCTATATGATAACGGAAAAACATTCGTCAATAGTTTTGATAACGGTAAACCTGTAGGTGCTGTTGGTGGTCTGTATCCTTCTGGTACGGATACCATAGGTGAATCATCATCACCAGGAGTTATATGACTTTTAGTAGCATGTGAATGACTTTTCACGCTGGTTGAGGAAAACCTCAATCCTAGAAAATATTTCTTCACTACAATGCCATAATTCCTATTATTTTTCACAACTGTTGATATAGACATCATGTGTTTACCGTTAGTTTCGTTAGTTGGTTAAACAGAACGTATTTATCTAATGGTATTCCATTTGTATGTGATAACCGATAGGACCGCCTCAAGCAAGCAACAGTGATGAGGGGATTGCCGTTGCTGTTGCTGTTGTAGAATTTCTGCTGGTTTAAAGTAATTGGCGAACTGTTATCTTGTAAATATTCAATTCCCACAGCTTCGAGACTTCGGAACAACTGTTTCTTCCTTCAGATAGCCGAATTGGGGTTACTTTCTGATCATACATTTGTTCATCCCATCTCCACTTTTTTTTCGACGCTGACCACTGAATGGTGTCGATCTCCGTGTCCGAGAGTGAAAAGTGCATTGTCCGGGAAGACAAGAACTCAGTTTCAACGGTTATCCAATTGGGAAATAAAGTTGCACAGAGATCGAGGAGGAAGGAAGAACAATAATAAACTGTACAGAAAGCAGAGAGAACAGATGAGTGGTCAAGGCAGTAACAATAAAGAGAAGGATAGAGACTTAAATGGAATTTGAATGATAATGAAATTGTTTGTATATAAGTGCTAGATTATTTTTAGATGTACTGGTGTTCTGGTGCTTGTAAGAGAAGATCAGATGGGATTCGGCGACTGTGTAATGCACCACCAGCAATTATTGTGTTTGGGCTACAAGAAACTCGACATTAAGGAGAGATCAATGTTATCCGTAGTTCATTTAGTATGAAGAAATGTCTTTGTTGATTGCTCTTTGATCCATACATTGCTCAGTTATTTAGTCACGTGATACAACAATTTTTAGGTGTCTCATTTCCCATAGTACAGTGCTCTGATTGTTGAGTCCATCATCGATTATTGGCTTCGATGACAGGAAGCAAACAAAGGTTTTCGAGGGCAAAACACTTTAATATCCTTAGAAAAACTCCTAACTATAATTAGTTCCCATATTTGATCTAAGAGTGCTTTAATCATTCATTTATAAAACATTTACGTAGCAAAGTGACTACAAAATAGACAATAGTGGCAAGGAAAGAGAAGCCTTAAAGTTGGAAACCTTAATTAAACTCCAATTTGACTTTACAGCAGGTAATTTCATTACCATTTAAACCTGGGTATTATTGTCTAGGAAAACTCTTCGTTGTTCAACGAATTAAAGAAAAATTACTGCTTCTTGTAACAATCTTTCACATCTGTTTTATAGTCAATAGTTTGTATTTTATCAAAAAGAGCATTAAATAGCCGTTTTCAATCTCCTAATCTTTCATTCCAAGTTCAATAAGACTCAACTCTAATTCCATCCTTTCAAACCTTATTTCCTACTTTAAACTCATCAACTCACTAAACTAGAAAATTCTACTTTCTATGTAAGATTCTGAGTTCTGAAGGCAAACAGCTCATTCCGTTATCTAAACTATTATGACTAGCATTATTTTCTCCCTCTATTTAAACTAACTGCAGTGATTATGATGGCTAGCACTTTTTAATGGTAGATTTCAAAGAAATTGACAGTTAATGCAGTAGGTAAAGCTACTATTTAAACGATAAGACAGTAGTTTCACTATATACTATTACACAACTAGTTAGATATATCAACTGTTCATCAAATATTGCATAGGGCAGGTTATAAGGCCATAGAAGATTGAGCATTGAGTATATGTTATCGATCGTTTCTTTGATTTTGGCTTTTGGCATAAGGAACTTAACATGTGTACAGATAAATCAAAGAGCGATTCAGCATTGAATAAAAGCAAAAACAACGGAGCTGAGATCGACAGTTTTGGTGAGGTTGATCGACAATTGAATGATCTCCAAAGGCAAGTTGCTACAAATGTATCAACAATTAACGACACAGTTCACAAAGCACTTAATTTAACATCAAGCTCATTATCAAATATTATTCAAACAATCAAAGATGAAGGGAAAAGTTGGACAGATGTTTTCACTTCAGACAAATATGATGATGAAATAAATGACTGGTTAAAAGAATCCGACAAGTTCAGTACTTTTCAAAGATCAAGCACCTTACTTGATGATTTTGATGAAAGAAGAACATCTGCACCTTCATCAATTACGAACTCTAATAATGGTTTAGGTGAAGGGAAGCCTTTTGGTAATTTCATTCCTTTTAATGGGTTTGGTTCATTTGGTCCTTCTCGCTGGAGTAGAAGAATAGTGAAAGAAGGGACAACAAGATCAGGTATTTTATGGGCATATCCGGTTCCAAGTGTTGATCATTACGATAAATGTAACGAAATCAACGGTACTGGTGTTTGGAATAGACATGGAATTTGGAAATGTTTATTCCCTAATAGTACTGAAGATACAACTGGATATGTTGATTTGAATAAGAGGGATGAATATGGAAAATCATATTTCACAGCTTTTGAAGAATTGATGAACTGGAAGTCATCAATGAAAGCTGTTATCAAAGAGGAGAATAGGAAAAGGTTAGCCTTATACAAGAAAGAGCGAGAGAGACGTAAAGAGGAGTATAAAAATAAATCTCATGGCGCAACCAGTGCGTTGACATCAGGTGAAAATGAGAAGAGAGTAACTGGCACTTCTATTTCGACTGAATTGAAGACTTTACCCGATGGTTCTATCTATACCAAAGAAACTAAAAAGAAGTGGTTCAATGATGGAACTTGTGAGACCATTGAGAATGAAAATACTGAACCTCCAGGAAGTTTTGAGAAATTGAGTAATGATACATCTTTAGACTTGACACTATTTGATGAGGATAATAGTTCATCTAATTCGAAGAAAGGTGGTGGTTGGTTCTGGAATTAGTTATTTAGTTGATGTGCTTTGTTTTCTATTAACTCTACTTTGTTTTACTTATTTTACTTTACCTCATTTTACTTCATGATTGGTTTCCCTATGTGTTATGRATTTTTATAAGAAATGCAATTTAATGAAAGTCGCTAATTGTTTCAGCACTTCATATTAAGTCCAAGGAACATGTTTTACTGCCAGTTGCGCCGCCATATCTAGTAGAAAGCATCGTTTCCCGTCCGATCAACAGTAGTTAAGCTGCTAAGAGTCCAACGGAGTAGTGTAGTGGGAGACCCCATACGCGAAAATCAGGTACTGCAATCTTTTTTTCCCCTTCCTCTTTCTTTCCTTCTATCAAGAAAGAAAATAAACTATTCGAAAACTGACTTTTGATTATATATTTATTATATAATTGTTTATATTCATATGTAGTAAATTGGCGAAGTTGTATTATTCTGGTGTTGGTTCATCATTGTTGCCTTGTACTTAGTATTCTCTTTCTGATCAACAACCTATTGTCTACTTACTTTATAGCATTTATGTCATATTGTGTCTCTTCACTGTACGAGCTGAAATGGCTTATTTGATAGCAACATCTTTCTTAACAAACTTGGATTGTGCTTATTTTATTTGATCTAAAATCTAAACTGATATTTACTTAACAATTACCTTTATTTTTTTCATCTTCTCATTTCACAGTATCTTTTGGTAAGCTGTTTTCAACTTCCCTTCCACTGCTATCACTATCTTCAGAATCAGATAAGGTGAATTGATTTGTTCCACTTTCATTATTTCCATTTGAGTTTTTACTGTTGTTTTCCGTTGATAAATCTCCAAGTTCAAGATCAGTATGATTACTCAACATTAAATCGTTATTGGAGCCTCCTAATGGTCTATATAGATTCTCAGGAATTGCTACCCTTAATCTTCTAATGATTGGTGATTTCAATAGTGAATTCCATAAGCTAATACGTCTTGCTTTTCCTAGTAGTAGCCATATGATCGCTAGTATTAGACCAATGAAAACCAAAAATCCATAGAACCTGTTACCTTTAAGTAATTTATCATTCCAACCATCATCATTATCGTGATTGTTTGATCCATGAGTTTCGTAATAGACTTCATAATCATGTTCAAATTGATTATTATAATCAGTCTCCTTTGGGTTATCTAACTCTGTTTTATCAAAAGATGGCCTACTAGGCAACCCCGGAATCTCACCCCCATAGTTAAACTGATTTTCGTTTCTATTATGATAGAAACCAACTGAGTCAGGATCTTTGGCAACTTCTGATGAAACATATAGTAGAGCTCTACCTAGAGTCCAGGATAATTCGGTACCATTCACAGTATCAACACCTTGGAAAGGATCTAAGTATGTTCCCTTTTGGTTATTATCTTTCAGATTTACCCTCGGGAATCCCAATCCTTCATGTAATACGGACAAAACCCAAGATGCTCCAAAACAAAGATTCTTGAGATCATCCTTCTTATATTCTGATAATTGAATGTCCCAAGAAGAACTATTATCCTCAAATGCCTTTTGTTGATCATATATTCTTTCAATTGATGACCAATCAGTTGAGCAAAGGTCTGATAATCTCTGTTGTAAAATCAGGAAATTGTACGACTCCTCTTCCGCAATAATACCTTTTGTTTGATGCCAATAATTGGATATTCCAACAAAATGATTGATATCAAAATCTAAGGAAGGAACAGAATTTGGATCTAGCAAACAAGAGCTCAATTCATCATCACCGTCGTTGATAGTGCATTGAGTGTTCGATGAGGTTGAATTCATGCTATCGATTAAAACAGGAACAATATTATCAAAGCATTGAGTAAAGTTTCCCGTTCCTAAAAACTTTGTATTTAGTTTTTCATTATTAATCGTGAGAAGCGGTTGTAAGCATGGATCCTCTATTGCTATTGGTTCTGACGCTGGTTTCTTTTCTTTCACCTTTTGTGTACCTTTTTCCTTTTGTTTCTTCTTACCCTTCTTTTTATCGTCATCGTCATCGTCATCGTCATCATCGCTATCACTATCACTATCATCTTCATTATCATCAAGTCTGAAGTCAAGTCTATTATTTGCTCCAATTACATCATCATATAGATATTGTTCATATCTTTCTCTGGCCTGATTTAACCCATACCCCAAGAACGTGGTAGAGAAYAACTCCCATGATTTCGTGTCTGCTGGTTGTGCATTTGATCCCATAGTACTCAAGTTAACAGTGAATAATGAGTTTTCATGTTCAATGATTTCTTTCTTGTTTGGGCTAAACACTATTTGAGTGGAAGCTCCACCCATGTCTAATAAACCGTAAGTATAATGATCCTGCCCGTGATCATGATCCTGAGGAAAATCAAAGGAGCCTGTAAGATAATTCAATGCAAGCCACGCGTATATTCCTTCTGTTTCACCGTCAATAATATTGACATGGGTTTTACAGTCAGGAAGGAAAAAATCGGTCTTCCTTTGAACGTATTTACAAGCTTCATTGAGTATTTCTTCCTGTTCATTTGGTCTCAGTAATCTCATGCCAGCAGTGGCATGAAGGAAGAACGGCGTTCTAGATATTTGTGAACTGGGAATAACTTCTTTTGCTTTCTTCAATAGTTTTTTCAGATGTTCTTTCCCTACTTTCTTCGGCTTGTCAGCAAAAGTTGATATTCCTGGTCTGACTTTCTTGTGCCAAGTGTCGTAAGTGTTGACTCTTGGTAGTTTGTATTTCCGAATATTCTCATTAGCTTCTCTTCCCATGAGATTAATCTCATTCAAAAAGTCTTCTTCTACTGATTCATCGGTCGATTCGYTATTACTGCCATTGTCAATGTCATCAGTTGAACTATAAACAAGATGTTGTTCTACTGGTAATTCAATAAGAGTATTTCTCTCAAACACATTTGATTTATTTTCGCTGTCATTTCGAGTCCCGTTTATCTTATCATCAGGCAAAAGATAATTATAGACATATAGTCTTGAACCTGATGAACCTGCATCCACTACGACAATGTAGTTATAAGGTCTTCCATCTGATGATACTAATGGACCTTTCACAGGAGCACCATTCAATTTCCTCTTATCGAATCTGCCCATTCTTATTTGATCCTTTTAAATAGTATTTCAGTGTTTTATTTTCTTTATTCTCGTACCAAAAAAGTTGAAAGCAATAAATAATAAAATAAGTAGAAAGTGCTTTGCTTTATCAATCTCAATTTAAMTTCACTTAGCTAGCAACCAATAATCAAGCTTGAAATCTGGTTGATCATCAAACTTGCATTGAAACGTTTCTATAAGCTGTAGAAAAGTGTCACTTCAATCCACAGTAGAAAGCATATAATCAATATCAACAATAGCAGGTATGCTTAATTCAAAGCTATTGTAAAATTCAGTAGTCCATTTATGGACTTCCTATGAAGTACATCAATCAAAATATATCTGTTAATTCACTTCAATTGAGTGAAAAATTAAGTCTTATCTCAGGTAACGCGTCTTGTTTAGCTAATCAATCCATATTGGTCTGGAGATTAGAGAGACAACTTGCTTATTAGAATGTGAGAGTGATGTTTCTATGTATGTCAACAAGTGTTTTCCCTATAATGAACGGCCTAAAAAAATGTAGGAAGTATATGCTATCATAAATAAAAGATTGGAACCTTTTTATTATTTTAAGTTATATTGATTGATCATGAAAAGAGAAAAGAAAAAAATTTGGTCTCCCTCACAGGGGCTCGAACCCTGGACATTTCGGTCGACTTTTGATGTCTTAAAAGCCGAACGCTCTACCAACTGAGCTATGAGGGACTTCTTGTAAACGGTAAGGAATACCATGCATAAACCAGGGGACAATGTTTAGAGTGGTTATAACAATTGAGTTTTCTAATTCTGGTTAGGTGAAGATATAGAGACCTAATTAAAAAGATGTAGTTAGAATAGGTCGAGTATGTTCAGAAGCCAGGATTGATATTACCAGGAATCCTTAAGATGATGATCTCCTATACATACATACTATCGCTTGACTCGAATACAGAATAATTGATGAGATCAAACTTATGCTGGTTTTTTTTCTTTTGATTCGCTAATGATAGAAAACCATTCTCTTGCCGGCCAACAATTTCAGCTTAAAATTTGATTCTTGCAAAAACAAAATTTGAAGAATAATGAAAGCAAAGAAAAAAAGATACGGAAAGAGAAAGTGCATTGACATGATAGAGCAGCCTAAATCACAGCCCCTTCACAACTTGCTTAGTTTTCTTGATGGRWCAACTTCGTACCTTGCAGGTATTTGAACCTCGCAAACCTTACTGATTAAAGTTGCACTAACCAAGAACTTTAAGCGGCTGGAGGAAGATGTGATACTAGAACAATAACACAACGATATTTTTCATTATTGTCACTAAATAGAACTATATTAGCAAAACCCAACCTGAAATTCAAGCTCCTAATCATATAATATCCTAGTTCCTGGGTTTATAACGAAGAAACCCCCAGAATTGGTTGAGATGTCAATTGTTGAATCCCAACAGATAATGCAAGATAATGTATAAAAAAAGCTTCACTTGCATTGTGATAGTTTTGGGTAAAAAATAGTGTTCTTTTAGTTATTCTATACAATAAGTACTGCAATTTCTTTCATGGTATTATATAAAYCAATTCTTGGCGGTTTAACCTTCTTCTTTATCTACCGAAAGAAGTAACTCAATCAATGTGGGATTTGAGTACTGAATTCAATTGTTCTACAGTAAGTAGTGTCTCGGAGACGTAGAACTGATAAGATTAATCAACTATACATTGATTACGACTAACCACTATCAATCTATCTTCTGGTCATGTTGTTAAATATTTTCAAATAACTCTTATGACTGTTAATTGACCGTTCGCTCCAAAAAAATAATCAATTGGTAGCTTCATAAATTATTCCATCGATCTCCACGATTTACTTTTCCATGCAACCAACTTGTTTATTATTCAAACCTTATTTATTAGACTTTGAACTTTATTCAAATACCTTTCTCATTCATTGTGAAGATAATATCAAATGAAAATTCGCAATCCATAGACTGTCAATTGCCAAAATGCATTCTACTAAATATCGGATTCCCCCAAAACAATGCCTTATCYTAAATAGTTTCCTGGTCTTTTCAACCCCACTAAGTTCGGGATCTTCAAAACTACTCACTTCTTAAAGAGTTTGAATTGAAAGACTCAAATAGTTAAGATGACGGTTAAAAAGAATTAGGTTTAACAACCTTAAATAGACTTTATCATACTCAGTTGTTCTGTCTCGAGAGAACTATCAATCAGAACAATCAAAACAGTTCATTCAAACCTCTTTTTTGAATAAGCAATTTCTCGTTCCCTTGAAGGATATTACATTGAATAAATATAAAATTAAACGATTAAAGCTGACAGGTCTCTTATCAAATGATTTGACAGTCTCCAAATACACGATCAYTCGCTAGGACTAACACGTTCCTTCCGCTTCCCCTACATATATATTCCGCTGGTCACCTATTATCTGTCATATTCACAATGAGCACTTTATATCATTTGTTGTTTAACAAAATTCCTTCAGAGCTTGGGATTCACACGCTGATCAATTCACCATATGATATTCATCTTCTTATTCTATGTAGATTCATCAGATTGGTTTCATTTGGTCAGTCTTCTCTAGTTCTAGTCTTATTTCTTGATACATCCGGGTTTTCTCCAGAACAAATAGGCACATTTCTTACCCTCACATTTATTGGTGACCTGATAGCATCATACTTTTTTGCCCTTTTGGCAGAGAGAATAGGAAGAAGATTAGTTCTTCAGGTCAGYTCTTTGCTGATGATCTTACCAGGATTGGTATTCACTTTCTATCGGAACTATTATATATTACTGGCGTCAGCAGTATTTGGTGTGGTGACACCAACAGGTGGAGAGGTCGGTCCTTTCAGATCAATCGAACAAAGTTCAATTTCACTAATTGTTCCTTATGAGAAACGGGCTGATGTTTTCACTTGGTACACATTTCTTGGACAGTTTGGAACTGCAACTGGATCTTTCATTGCTGGGGCAACAGTAAATCTTCTATTGAAGCATCATTATTTTGGGGTAACATCAATTGTTGATGCATATCGTATTTTATTTCTAGTCAACAGTTTTACTTCAATGTTATTATTGGTTTTGAATATGCTATTAAGTGGAAAAGTAGAACAGGGATCAACTAGACTTCAACAAGCACAACAACAGCAAAGGAAACCTGACCTTTCCTATTCACCTGTAAATAAAAAAAGGACCGAAGTTGCCTATGACAGAGAAGCAGAATCGATAACATCAGCAGAGACTTCGTTTTCCATAGCATCGGCTATAGAAACAGATAATCTGCTTTCAGGTACACCTGTCAAATATACAGAAGAAACCCCTGCTGCCTCAATATCTGTGCAACAACACCATAGTTCATTCATCGAAAGAACTATTCAGTGGCTCATCCCAAATCTATGCGAAACTACAAAACTGTCCTTACTGATTCCATTGACATTATTTTTYGCAATGGATTCTTTCTCTCAGTCACTATCATCTAACTCATGGAGTTCGTTTTTCATTTCACGTAAATTTGGAGACCATCTGAACCATTCACAACTTGGAACTATATTTTTTTGTTATAGTATGATCAGTTGTACTTGTTCACTGTTAGGAACAACCGTTACTCGTCATTTAGGTCCTATTAAGACAATGGTTATTTCTCAAGCGTTTGCTGGCGTCTTTCTGATATTAATACCAATACCCTCAGAAAACCAGTTAGTATTCTCACTGTGTTTTTTATTTTTGAGATCTATAACCTCGGCCATGGATATAGGACCTAAGCATGCGTTTCTATCAACTTTCATAGCACCAGAAAATAGAACAAGTGTCATAGCTTTTGTCAATTTGATTAAGACACTGGCTCAAACAATTGGACTAGAAGTAATGGGTAGTGTATTAGCCGTTCATGGGTTGAAGTTCGTTGGCTATGGATTTATGTTGAGCGGGGTTGTGAAGTTTTTGTATAGTTTCGGAATATGGATTGTATTTGGAAAGGTGGATGTAACAAACTTTCACTAAAAGCAAAGGAAAAAAATTAAGACGGCTGGTTAGCTAGGATAGAAAAGAAGTAAAGGGATGGAATAATATGGTGTTACCGTGTATCATTTATCTTATAAAGCTTATAGTAGGGTCTGATGAATCTTACAGCGTTTGGTTCTTTCACCCATAAACTTGAATTCAAGTTATTAAAAAGATTTTGATATTGTTTTTGAATGTATTACTTCTTATTGTTCCTATCTGCTTTTAGTTAATTGATGCATTGGTTTCAGGACTCCACTATTGTCTATTCGACTGACATAATCAACCAATACTAATACTTATATTCGTCAAGACTGTTCGACACCAAAAGATTTGAACTTCTTAAGAAGAGCAAAAGATTGATCCATTAATTCAACAACAGACTGAGGTGAGTACTTGGCGAACACTTTACTTTTTACTTTAGTCATTCCTTCTTCAGCGACCAATTCTTTCAATTGAATTAACAGCCTTGGAGAGAATTCAGTGTACCACCGATGATTCCAAGCACTGAGTTTTACTGTACAGTCCATTAAAGCATCAGCCAGAGCATCAGATTGGTTGGAAGCATAGTTTTTATGTTTCCGATTATATTTCTTCATGTTGATGTAATAATCAAACAGCTTCCAAGTGACTCTATGSGAGAATCTAGCAGTTAAACTGGAACYGAAAGCTTCTGCCGCTTCTTCATAATGATGCAATCTATAAGCAGTCATACCAAGAATTTCCCATTCGATTGCGCTTTTTCTATATTGTAATTGTTGAGCCCTATAGTGTTGCATTTCTGCTTGCCAAATGGCGAATACTCTGAGGTCTTCATATAAAACCATGAATAGGTTATCCAACCACCTTTCACACAATCTCTTGTTTTTGAATGATTCAGATACACTATTAGTGCTCAATGATCCTCTTGACCTTAATCCTATACGAGAAGCGTTTGTTTTCAAAGAACTTCCATCTTCACTGATTTTCTCAGCTCCAGAGCTACTCGATGCCTTCTTAGCCTTTTCTGGAGTTGATGTATAGTTCAGCTGACCATCTAAAGCTCTGCCATTCGTTGACTGTTCACTCTCTAATGAACCATTCGCTGTTTCTGCATCATCCACTACGCTTTCTTTTCTATATTCTTCCTCCATAACAAAAACGGACGATCTACATTTCAGGAGAACATCCCATCCAATTTTAGAGACAATTTCTGTTAAAAGTTCATAAGCTTTTGCAAAAGTTGATCTTAAACTAGGCGCAGGAAGTTTTAACAATGCTTGATCGACACTTTCTTGAAATGCTGTACCAGCATTAATATCCCATACTTCATCAAGGATTCCATCGGCTGGTAATGGAAGATGCACTCTGGCCGGTGTGGGAATCTTTTGAACATCGTTTTCTTTATGTCCATACATAGGACATGAGTTGAGTGTCAAAAGAGCACTTTCGTAGTCTCCAAGAGCAGTGTAAACTTTGACTAATGTTGCCCAAGATCTAAATTCTGAAGGAGCCAAATTTACAGCTTGAATAGCTGGCGGTAGAGCCAAATCAGCTCTCCCTTTTTCTAAAACATAAGAACCTTGTAATGCTAACATATCAGCATTCTGAGGGTCTAGTTCGATGGTATCATGCATCAACTTAACTGCTGCAATCTCTTCGCCCTTCATTAACGTTAACTTCGCAACTAATGTGACAAATGCAGGTTCACTTTCCAGTAATGTATTTAAGATTTCTAAAGCATCGTCGTACATTCCTGTTAACTCAGTAAATCTAACAAATGCATCTACAAGATGATTTGATACTACAGTTGGCACTTGAACATCATTCGCCGCACCTAGTTGAGAACCCTTAAGGAACAAGACTTTGAATGCTTCATATATCCTTTTAGAGTCAGTGGGATCAACTAAAGGGTTCAATCGTCGACATCCCGTAATGTAATGCGTATCATCTTCTGTATATAAYATAGCCCTTACAAAAGCTGAAATAAATGTTTCTAACCATAAAGCATCAGTTGCTGGTTTCTTTGTTCCTTTAGAGTCAACAACATATGCTTCGACGGAGCCTGGGATCTCTACTCTGACACGTAAATCAACTTTAGAAAATACATTATAACAACAATAGACACCAGCGTTGATTTTCCATTGTTGAGGTTTACCAAACCAAAGTTGATTTTCTCCCAGGATATATGTCAATGTTGTTAAATAAGCCGCTAATGGAGCTGATGATGATGCATCTAATCCTGTTACAAAATGGTACGTTCCGTTCTAAGCTCGTTAATATCTATCTTATTTGAACACCAATGGGCCCAGTATCATGATAGTGATACCATTCTCACCGCTTAGTGAACATAATTCTTATTTCTACATAAATTTCAACATACCTTCTTCCCTGATTGCTTATGCACTTTTGTCAAATGAACCAAATCCGGAGGACCTAACTCTCGGAATGTAATCAGTGAAGCAGTTCTTCCTCCCACTGATTCTCCGATCTCTGCTTCCAGTAGTCTAAATATAATACAAGTTAGGAWTCAGCAAAAACAACAGTTTRTCCGATTAGCTAACTAACTTGATCTACAATTAAATCCGTATAACATACTCAGGAACAACAACCTTGGCATGGTTATGAGGATGGGCTGAGTTCATCCTTTTACTCGCTATGAATTAGCCTTACTTTGGCATGTATTCTATAATCTCCCTTCTTATTCCTGTACTGACAAATGAGGCCCACCTACGTATTTAAACGTTTTATTGTGTTGAACTAGCTCAGCCGTTTGATTGTAGTTTCAAACAAACAGTTATTTTGGAATAACAACTTGATTACTATCTCTAGCATTAACAGGATGGGATAGAAGAGTAGGGATCAGGAAAGTTCAAGTGATAACTGATTTACCTACCATACAACTCCCTTATGTGCAAGAACAGAAAAGTCAATTGAATACATTTGTGTGCTGAAAGACACATACATATTAACATGTGAAAAGCGGGCAGTGGAAAGATCGAGGGTTGGGTGTAAAAGGATTTATTTGTTCTAGAGGGTCTAAATAGGAACTGGGGATTGATTATGTATAAAACAAGGGTCTAGATTATTCTGATAGATTGATTTATGGAGGTGACCATGAGATGTGTGAATTGATTTACACGTCCTTTGAGTAGTGAATATTCAAGAAATGCTGGGCTTTGATCGATGCGAGTAGTCTTAATATCTGAATATCATAATTAGAGTAGTAAACAAAATTACATAGGAATATATATACATTGACATGGATACAGAACATAGGATAAACACCCTATTGGATTCTATATCACTCTTATTGCTATTATTATTGTTCACACCCACAGAAGCACATACCACAATTAAATTCCCCTAAACTCACATAAGACCTTGAATTACATCATGTAGCTCAACATAATCCTTATCCGAGGCCGACAAAGGCTTTCGCTCTAACTTCTTGTAGACGAAGGCAATATCATCAGTAAGAACAACCCTATGGAGTAATTCAGTACCCCAATTCACAACACTATCATATGACAAAGCGTCATTAAGAACATTTATCAATTGAGGCAATCTATCTTGTAAAGGGCCAGTAGAAATACGTTCACGGAATTCACCAATAAGATCAATAAGGAAGCTACTGAATGGTTGTGTGTCAACTTGAACAAGACCTTGAACAGATTTTATTTTAACCCACTCGCCATTTTTAGGATTTGGCAAAATTTTTGCTGCTTGTTTAAAATCAGCAGCATCAGCAAACGCTGAAGTAACATTCTCTGGCATTCCGTTATTAACAACAGTGATCAAATAGTCATACGAGTCCCATTGGCCTTGAATTTCTTCGTATTGTTCAGCACGATCATAATTAACCGTGATATTATGCCAACCAGGAATGATTTGATTAAACAATGTAGCACCTGTCATACAAACAGGAACGTCCAAATGAACTGTCACTTCTACTGGAGTAGTGCTATTGCCATAAGTGTCAATTATGTAATTATTGAATGCAGCTTCAGCAGTTCCACCAGGATAATTCCAACTTGAACAGTACATCATAAATAAAGAAATAAAATAGGAGGAAAAAGTTAAAATACCAACAAAGCCAACAATTAATTTATGGGCAAGACTAGTAGCAGACTTCTCAGTTAGATATGAGGCTCCTTGAGCTGCAACCATCGTGAATACTGGCACAGTATAGATAATAAATCTCCATTCTTTGTGAGGTAAGAAAGAGAAAATGAAGACAAATAACAGAGAGCCAAGTAACAAGACTCTGGCATTGTTATTTTGAGACTTATCCTTGATATAACCAACAACGTTCAAAGGCATCATAGCAGGTGAAATCATGAGGGTTGGTATGTATCTAACAAAGTAAGCAATGAATGGTTCGACACCCCAATTTGAAGAGTTTCCATCAATAACGTTATAAATATAAGCATGAAACTCTGGAACCATAAAAGTAGTGCTCCAGAAATGAGCATCGACAACTAGACATGCTAAGACTCCAAGAGAAACGCCAGTGAACGCATACAACATCATATGTAGGATTCTTATTCTATTGTTCATAATATAGAAGAATCCAATTGAACCAGCAAACAGTAAAACTTCAGCTCTGAAAACTGCTCCTGTGAAGAACAGTAAAGTAAATGCTGCTTGTATATGATCATACAAAAACAACGACAATGCTAAATTTGTAAGAGGCAGGGCAATGAAGTTGGGTAAATATCGAGAGCTATAGTAAATAATATGGAATTGAGAGAATTGCATGAATCCATACCAAAACTTGACATATTTACCTTCAACAACTCTTCCCTCTTCATCTCTTCGAGTACATTTGCTTCC
This sequence comes from Sporopachydermia quercuum, assembly GCA_001599295.1. Classification (NCBI taxonomy): domain Eukaryota; kingdom Fungi; phylum Ascomycota; class Sporopachydermiomycetes; order Sporopachydermiales; family Sporopachydermiaceae; genus Sporopachydermia; species Sporopachydermia quercuum. The sequence goes on along the minus strand of BCGN01000002.1, from coordinate 1,892,362 downwards.
AATAGCATATCTCAAGTTAACTAAAGCAATTGCATTACTTACTCCTAATAATGCTCTATAGTTCATTTGAGATGTCAATTGTGTTGCTTCATCTTCACCAGCGAAGAACTTAGCTACAAGCCAATTGAAGAAACTGAAAAAAGTTGCTCCCACAAACGTTCTTGGAACAACACCCGGAAATTTAAAATGGTCAAACTTATACAAGTTGAAAACACCATAATTTATCAGATCATATCCTGCTTGCATGTTGAATGATTCTTCAACCTTGGTATATGGGGTCCAAACCATATACGATTGGATTAGAAGAATAAGGGTTGGTCCTAAAAAGTCAATCATCGTGGAACTTAATTTATTACTGATCCAAAGTTGATAGACTACTTCTTCAAATTATTTAGTTGGTTAGTTGATCGTTGGTTCAATACACTTCCGTGAATTGCAAACAGAGAGCTCGACCCTTTTGCTTGTGACKGTAGAAAGGAAGAAAAATTAAGTATCCTGCTGGTATTTCGGATAAAGTATCCTATTTATTTGAAACTGCAGCTGAAACCTCAAAGCTAATCAGAAAAGAAAAATAACTGCTTCTCCCCATTAACCGAATTTTTCCCTTATCTTTGTATCATCACAACTTTACTATATGATAAAATGACAAGCAATGAATGAAAAAGCGCGGGCAACTGCTGGCTAATTTCTGGTTACGTGATTGATAATACGCYTGTTAAGCAAAGTTGGTTCCGGTAACCGATATTAGCTCGTGTACTGTAGGAATATGCAGGTGGCGTAGTTTTTGCATGAGAGAGTACTGGAGAAACGGATCTTCATTAAAGTTCAATGAATATCATGCAAGTTTGATTTAAGTTGATGCTAAAAATTCGTATTTTGCTGAAAGCTAAAAACTAAATAACTTTAAAATTGAAATTTTGCTATTCCATTTAGTTTTATTCCTCACTTTACTTCATCTGATACTATATTTTTTGTTAGATTCCAAGTTGTTGTTATAATAACGAAATGAAGATAGGAAACGCTATGTTATCAATTGGAATATTGAGATTAATGTTAAAAGTAGATTATTATAACAATGGCCGACGATATTCCTGATCTCGTCGAGGATTTGAACGAAGTTCCCGAAGACATTTTCATGAATAAAGCTTTCTTACCTGAAAAGAAGGTGATCAATTCTGCTATAGACAGACCTATCGGGTCATCTGCTGATGATGATAAAAAAGTACCTTTGACAATAATTACTGGGTACTTGGGATCAGGGAAATCTACGCTGCTTGATAATATTGCAAGAAAGGGCGGTAAGAAGATTGCTGTTATCATGAATGAGTTTGGTGATTCAAATGATATAGAAAAAGCACTATCTGTTCGTGATGGAGAGAAAGTCTATGATGAATGGTTGGATTTGGGCAACGGATGTCTATGCTGCGCTGTGAAGTATGTACTTACTTTTCTATTATTAGTTCTAATTTAATTAGCTGAAGATTTCGTATAATAATATGATCTTGTTTATCTTTTCTTTAAGATATCATCGTTCTTAATTTCCTACTAACAGAACTAAGAGATGTTGGAGTGAAAGCAATTGAAGACTTAATGACAAAGAAAGGAAAGTTTGATTACATTTTATTAGAAACAACAGGAATTGCTGATCCCGGTCCAATTTCTAAGATGTTTTGGTTAGATCCTGGTTTGAAATCAAGTATATATTTGGATGGCATCATTACTGTTATTGATGCTCAACATATTCTGAAATGCCTGGATGATGTCAATGCTGGGAACGAAGAGGAAGATGACCAAAAAGTTGATAATGATTATAAGCAACAGGGGATATCAACTGCGCATCTACAGATTGCGCTTGCCGATATTATCATTATAAATAAGATTGATAAAGTGAATACTGACAATACTGTCACAAAAGAAGAAGTGAAAAACAAGATAAGGAGTATTAACTCTGTTGCTACAATGATAGAATGCTCTTATGGAAATGTCGAAGTGGAGAAATTGCTTGATTTGAATGCTTATGATGATTTTGATTACTATGAGAGAAGTAGTGATGATAGTAGCAATAAGTTCAATGTCAAGACTGTGGTTCACGATCCTGTAAGTATGGAAATAGGAAGAGAGATTGCCTGGGTGAGCCTATGATATTTAAAGTGATGAAAAAGTGAGAACAAAGTGAAAGTTACTACTTAACGAAATTGCTCTGCTACAAAGAATGAAAATGTGCGATTCCTGGCTCAATAGCTTAAAGATATAGCAGGTCTTCCCTTTCTAATGAAGCCAACAGTAGAAAGGAAAGATARTACGTGGATATATCTTCACCAGAYCTGTCATTCTCTTTGTTGGATATCGTTTCCAGAGAGTCTTTTTCTCTATTGATGTTCTAAGATAGCATTAAACCATTACTACCGTGTTGTTTCACGCTTTGGTGTTTCTGACAGAAGCTGTTATAGCTTCACAATTGCTCAATGAGTGAAATTATCAGCAATCATCATTGAAGCTGCAAATACTCATGGAGAATCAGCTAATAGAAATAGCCAAAGACAGCAGGAAAAGGAGTGGCTGCTATAATCAGCAAAATTCAGTAATTTACAGATACAATCATTTTCACAATCTTTCTTTTTCACTACCTCTCGAAAGATTAACAAAGAACAACTGTAGTACTACCTACTTGCACATTCGAGATATCACCAGATTATCGAATATTTAGACCAGTCATTTTTCAGTCTGTTTAGTAGGACTTATGAGCCTCCCAGTTAACAAACCCTATTAAAATTTCGTTAAATGCACTAAAACTCAACTCACTAACAACAACTCATTAATCGCTAACTATCACTGGTCATCACTAAAACCTGTATTTTCTGAACCCTATCATACTCTATGCATTTACTAACAGTTCTTCCTTTATTATAGCTTATTACAACATTGAATATAAGGCTTCCTTCACTGCCTGCAGCGACAATTGACTCAATTGAAAGATTCTTGCAAAGAATTTTATGGAAAACTTATGGCGATGAAGATGATTTTGCCAAAAATTTAGACATTCACAGGGTGAAAGGGAAACTTGTTAGTAGTAGTAATGGTGATAGTAATAATACTATTGGCGATGCTAGTGGTGGTACCAGTGATGGTACCCCTAGTAGTTTTGTTATACAAGGTGTTAGAAATACATATGATGTAATACCAATTGAACAGAATGAAAAAAGACGCGAACATAAGCATCAGCATATGCATGAACATGATTGTGAGCAGCAACATCAACATGATGATAGTTGTAATTGCGATGAAACAATGAACAAAGAAAATCTACCATCAGTGCTTGTGTTCATTGGTAAAATACCAGACAGAAAGCATTTTATCAATGAGTTCAGAAGGAATGTTGATATCAACGTTGATGAAGGTTTTCTTGCTTACTAGTGGAGATTATTAAGGAAAAGGAAAGTAAAGATCTAGGAGGATCTTATTATAGGTGTAATCTTTTTGATGCAAATAAGGGTTAGAGTAAAAAGGGGTTAGAATACGGCAGCAATGCTCACAGCTAATCGAGAACTGTTTATTAGAATTTTCGTTGCAATACCTGTTCTCAATAGTGAATTAAGAGAATGCATCGAAGGAGAAAAATGTCATTTAGCAAGTGATATACATATATATTGTATGCTGATATCAGATTGCTTCACCGAAGCTTGGAGCATAATTGAATGATTTAACTCAATAGTTTCACAGTTTTGTAAAGCAGTTAGATTAGTTTTCATACAGCGTTTATACAATATGTATACAATATGTATCGTTTCTATTACCACTATTTACAAATTGCACAATTACACATTATATACTACATATATACGTTTCATAAATTAATGGTTCTTATTGGACTTCTGGCATGTCTACCACCAGATATTCAATATATAATACCATAATAGATCATAACTCATTTACTAAATATTGTTTCCTGTGTATCGCTTTTCAATGCAAATTATATTATACTTACTCAATATATCCCATCCAGTTCTTAGTACATTCATATGTTTTCCAAACCATATAAATTGCAAGAAATGAATTTCCTTAATATTGTGGATAAAATCCAATATAAACATTATTAGTTACAACAAGGGAAATAAAACTTTTCTGTGCATATTTGTTCTCTAKTTTKCTTTTAGATAGCTAATAGCTTGTTTCATTTATGGTATTATCAATAGAGACAACACAATGATAGAACAAACCTAGGCACCTCTTCAATAAATACACGAAATGCTTCCATCAGTCAAGTTCTAGTGCTTATTGACAAGTCATAACCAATCCAAATTACCAGTATCTTGAATCATGAGATCAACATAAGGATCTCTTAACAGCCAATCCCTATCAACATCTTCTTGTCCTCCTTTCCCTGCTTCTTGAAACGCATCATACCAGAACGAACTGTTGGTCCAATCAGTAACCAAATCTTCAATACCCGATTTCACCGTTTCTACGTTTGGGTAAAAAGCTGGCACAGGCTCATTGTTAAGATTATGGTTAGGGATGGTATTATTAGTGTTGGAAGCATCAATTCCGGAACTACCTTCGTATTTCGGAAATGGCTGATCCTGAGAAAACGGAGAAGACATGGAACCAAGATTAAAACTTCCGTTATCTTTAACTTCAAACGGTGGTTGTACGTTCACACAATCATTGATAGAATGACTATCACTCTCTTGTAATGGGAAAAATCCAGCATTTGAACCACTTACAACATCAACGGGATTCGCAGTATCAGAACATGGATACTGATARATAGATTCAGAAGCATTCATTTTAGCATCACCAGACATAGCAGCAGTAAAACTCTGAGTATTCGTTTCAACATCAACGTTATATCTCATTCCAAAATTATCACCAATACTCCCACCAATATTATCACTAAAAGTATTGCTGAATTCTCCATCTCTCGTTTTATCTCGTCCTCTATATTTCGTTCCACTATTACTACTATTACGGTAACAATCAACGCTGCCATTATCCTCTTTCATACTTCTTTCCCTGTTTATACTACTATCACCCCAATTCTGCTCATGCACTACGTTGCCATCAACAAAAATACGTTCATCAACTTTACATATTCCTGGCAAAGGATTCACATTAGAATCAGTTAGAGTAGGGGTCACGTTCTCCTTTAAATTGGCTATTTCTGTCATTATCACCCTCATTATTATAGTCACCTGATTAGTAAAATTGTAACTTTTACCCAGCACTTGACAATACTCATAGAATTCTCCTATTCTTGCTAATAAAAATCCAAGTCCTGTTGATTCTTCACTACTTCTTGGACTGTCACCGTCCAAATTGCTCCATAGTTCGTCTAGAGGTGGAATAGTTTTACACAACGTCTTTGATTTCGATCTCGCAAGAATTGATATCAACAGCTTGATAGGTCCTTTGGCATTCTTAACGAAAATGGGGGCAAGAAATGAAAGGAATTGCGATCCAAATATTGAATGTCCATTACGGAGGGAAGCATCAACAATCGATAAAAACATACAGGATACTTTGATGGCTTCTTTGACGTATCTACCAGTGACTTCAGTGGATAAATTTTGTCGTTCACAGTTAAGAAATAGAATATGATACACCATATAGTTATGCAAGAGTAATTCTGTTCTCATGAGAGTGGATCTCACTCTTGACAACTTTTCTAGGGTTGACTGTTTAGTCTTGCTGTCTTCAACGATTTGTTCAAAGGTAGGTAATAAGYTATTTAGAATCTTATTAACTTTTTCGCATTGCGCTTCTAGTTCTGAGCATGTTCTTTCTCTCTTTAGATTCAAACACATTCGCATTGTTTCTCTGAACGTGTTTGTCCAAGTACTAACATTACGCAATTGTCGTACTTCTTCAATAGCAAATTCATCTTCCGCATCTTCTGCAAGTACCGTGGGAACCTTTGTATCGCAGAGGTAACTTTCTGTGAAAGCTGGTCTTCCCATACGAAAAACAGCTTCAATTTCCAAGTTGCTTAATATATGCCATAATTTCCTCCACACGTACTTCAAGCGCTCATCTTTGATCTGAGGGAAGTTATCAGGGTCTCTATTTAAACCAACTGAAAGAGCAAGTCTTGTGACAACACCTTGAATGATAACTGCATCATCGTCCTCATTGAATTGGTTCTCTGGAGCAATATAGAGATATATTCTCATATATAGTAAAAGTTGAATCAACGGTATACTCGCTTGCAGTTCTATATGGCTTGCCTCTAATACTTGGCGGATCCATTCAGAATACTCAGCGCCTATTTCAACATTTCGTGCTTTCAGGAATTGTAAAGTGAGTGCCCTGCGTTTGTTCTCAGAAGAATCGTCGTTTTCAAAAATTAGTGAGTTTCCTTCCATGTACGCACCTAAAGCAACATAGCCTATTCGTAGAAAAATTAAAAATAAACAAAGAGTGATAGCATCACCACGTCTTTGTAGAACAAGATTGAAACGGTTGTTTCGAACTGTTGCTATACGAACTAGTTCTTCTTGGAACAGACTTTTATCAATTATAGGTAAAAAATGATAGTATGTTTCAAAGAAACATTGCAAGATAAGAAAAGCACAGTCAGCTTGTGGGAGCAGCGATTCAACCAGCCGAAAGATATCTTGCTGGTTCTCGGTATAGCAATGATTCTCTGCGGTTGATTTGCAGCTGGCTCCTTTGAATTCAGTATTAGATTTTGAATTCTGCATGGAATTGAAAAGTTTTAGTAGAGCTTTGTCGTTGAAGAACAAAGATTTACGAGAAGTGGCGCCAAAAGATCTAGGATCACCATTAACGATTTTCAGCAGTTGGAATTTCGTTGGTAAGGGCAAATGAGGGTCATGACCAAGTGGATCACAAGCAGCCGAACTGCTTCCACTTAAATCACAGGAACTCAAAGCACTTCCATAGGCGTTCCCAGAGAGCTGTGACGAGTTAAGACCTGGAGATAACATACCAATGCCTCCAGTATATTTTTTACTATCAAATTGAATGGAAATACCCTCAGTGGAAGTAGGAGAGCTTCCATTCGAGGTAGAACTTGTTAAGAGGACACTGCTATATCCTTTTGGTTGTTTCGATACCAGTTGAAATTTTAGTTTGCTGATTTCAGCTCTTAGTTGATTATTCTCATTGATAATTCGTTCGTCTTCTGTTTCTAGTTTCCCATTCTTATCTTTATAGGTACATAAGTGTTGTACTTTATATTTGATACAGTTTTGACATAATGGTTTTGTTCGGTCACACATAACTTTTCTCTTTCTGCAAACACTACAAGAAGAGCCTATCCGTCTGGTAGACTTTGTGTGCGGTTTTGAMGAATTCTGCTTCTTTTGAGTGCATTTTTTAGGCTGCTGTTGACATTGCTGTTTAGAAGTTGAGCTTGAAGATGACCCATCAACGTCCATCTGCCGATTGGTCAAAGAGTCGTTGTTGGGCATAATGGTGTTAAAATGAAGAAAGAGGATAGTTTATAATTTACAACTGATGTATATAAACTATCTTTTCTCCGTGTTGCTGTTATTATTGCTTTCTGAACTATAGGTAGAATAAGATTGTTGATTGAATGTTATGATTAATTATTTCAATCCTTTGATATTCAATGTACAGTTTTAATCTCTTCTAGTTGACTTGCTCAACACGATCCCCTTTAGAAACCTATAGGAGTATCTCAATTTACTCAATCAAATGTTTTGAAGAACTGAAAGCTTTTCCACCATTACCTTGCTACTAATAACAACATACTAGGAATAGAGTACAAACAGTAGAAATTGACTGAGTAGTTCAACTTCGCTGTTCGGTGAGCGGTCGCCAGTTCCTATTTCTTTTGTTGGTAAATTAGATTGCAACCGTTTAACCTCCGGTATCAAAATAACAGAGACTTCTGCAGTTGTAACAGCTTATTGAATGAATACTCAAAGCATATGATGACCTGTAGATAAACAACACTTCTGTGTATGGCTGACGTATGGCTGACATATAATCATGTAGTAAATACACTTCTAGTAACAGTTCCACTTCAATATTACGTAAATATTTAATTGATTTTGAATCTGCGCTGGCAGGTCAAAAAAACTGGAATAACGCTTTGATAATCCTCTAGATATCTAATTTTGATCCACTGTAGGTCGTCCTCTGTTCAGTATCTTATCTGGTGGGCTTTCATCTCAAGATGCTCTTGGTCCGAGGGAGTCATCTTTTTGTATTATTAGAGATAGTACAAATGAAGACAGATTATTACAAAAAGGTACTATTCAAGATGGGAAATAAGATTGGAACAATAAGGTTAAAATTGAAGAATAAAGGTTTACATGTATACAWTTTACAAACATTAATAGGGTTTGAGTTATAGAATAAAGTTGGTGGCAAACAAGTAAGAGAGAAATCTAACGTCTAAGCGGATTGGGAAATAAAGTTGCAGCTTACACATCGCTATAGATCTTCTGAAGGCCAGAGCTTGCAATTGCAATTTAGGATAAGGTAGGCCTGATGGCAAAAAGGAGGTGTAGTGAATGGTCTACGGGCTGCGTATTCTGATTTAGGACAGTGCAACAAAAGTACTTTTCTTACGTTGGATAGTGGTAAAAAAGTAATTATGAACTGAATTGTTATCTTTTCTACAAGAGATGTTGATCTGTACAAATATAAAAGAGGGCAATGAATAGAGAGTCTAAACGCTATGCCCGTTTTACATGATATTTCATTAATATACAGGACGTTGCATAGCCATGCATTGATTGGCCTTATCATATGCCTTTGTCCTTCTTTCAGGTACGACAGTGATAGATACATAATTGACGTCTCAACAACTATCGTTGTTGTATATATATATTGATACGATTCTAAAGAATATCCAAATTCAGCCTGCTGAAATCGTTATGCAGGATGTCTGATGGCATCAAGCTATCCACTGCAGGTAATCATGTGGAAAGACCTGGTTAAGCTGAGTAGTGTCATATTCCACTTATTAGATTCTTCTATCAGCAGATTTTCAGTAAAACAAATATTTCCACAAAATTTCCAGTTTTCTAAAGTTTCCTACTATAATCTATACTCTAATTAAATCACGCCCTAACCGCAGTTCATGCTGCCCATTTAGCTTTCGACTTAGAAGTAACGCGTCTCTTACGTAACTTGAAAAACTTGATACCAAAAAATACTCCAACAACACATACAATCAAGGAACCAACGATAACAAACGTACTATCAAGTTTTGCGCTTACTTTCTTCTCTTGAAGATCGAACTGTTCAGCTTTCTCAACTTCAAACTCTCCTGCTTCAACACGTTCTACCTTCAAATCGGCCATATAGATGTTCGTTAAGGGCCTATCTCTCTCATCAGTAACAGTATTCTCAATCTTATGCACAAAATCCATTCCGTCTTCTACTTGACCAAAAACGACATGACGACCATCTAGCCATGGTGTGGGAACAGTAGTAATAAAAAATTGTGCACCATTAGTATTGGGACCCGAGTTAGCCATACTCAAACGGCCTGGTCTATCATGTTTTATACGGAAGTTTTCGTCATCAAAATAGCGCTCACCCTTGCGATCCTTTGAGCTGTTCTTCTTATGAGAATTCACAGCTTCAGCTGAGAATTCCCTCAATGGTGAATATCCTCCTGTTCCATCGTGGTTCTCAAAATCGCCTCCTTGAATCATAAAATCTTTGATGACTCTATGAAATGTAGTACCAGAGTTTTTGAAACCAAATCCCTTTGAGTTTTCGCTTAAAAGTACAAAATTTTGAACTGTACGAGGCACAATTGTTCTGAAGAGACCGACCTTGACAGTTCCTAAATAGTTTGCCTCAAGGAAAGTTTCACCCTGTGTTATGTTTATATACACATAGTCTGTAACAGGTGGGTCAGCTGGTAAATTTTCTCCGCTCTCTTTCTTCTGAGGAGGAGCTGGTGCAGGAAATGAATATGATGTTTGTACGAGCGTTAACACTACAGTCAAAATGAGTATTAGTTGATATCCTTTCATTGTGTACTGCATTGGATTCTAAAGGCGAGTGTTGATCTGTGGGTTGTATTATAGAACGTGATTAGAAACACACACATACCACATGCAATAAAAAAAGAAGATACTATTTTGATGCTATCTATTTGTTGGCAAACAGGGATATCTAATATGATGATGATGGAATTGGAATCTGGYTGCAGTTTTCCTGCTACTAGTCTTCTGATCTTTTAATTAAAGAACCTCTTTTGGGACTATTTTGAAGTAAAACTCAATTCTTAGTCACGTGGTATAGATTTAATGTTACGTTATCATTAATATCTCAATTGATGGAATGGTGATAATGGTGACAGTGGGCTTGTATCTTTAATGCCTTTTATTGGTATATAATGCTATATTATGCTTTTATCTTCAAAATCGAGCAAGATGATTACTAGTTATCATCTCAGAAGTGGACAGGTTTGAAAATATGTACAGAAAATATGTGCGATCTGCATCCAGTGTGAACATAGGATGCATCTTCTATCTTTCTGATATTTAGTAGATCAGAAAAGCATTGATGAACTAAGCCACCAGCCAAATGTCGTACCAAAAAGGGTGAAAACCGAGGAGGTGAACATAAATTCTGATTTAGTTAAGGTGAATGTATTTTGATTGTGAATATAATGAGCTTTGCAGGTRAAAATAGACCATATGCGAGTCAGAGTTAAAATCGAGTTCTGATACAGCATTTCGAGAAATTCTATAGGCTTTTGAGTGAGAAGATCGACTGATAAATTATTACATAGTATTGAGACGAGATCAGCTAGTAGTGTTAACGAAGAAATAGGTGATGATGGTGATGTTGTTGTTGTTGGTTCGTTGTTCAATTCTTTGGGCTGTAGATCAACCGGTTCTGTCGTTGAATCTTCTTTAGAAACAACCACACTCTGCAAGTCATCATCTTCATACTTTTCACTTGCTGCTATATCGGTTATCCCACCAGTGGTGGCTCCACTTTCAATTTGAGGCTTCATTTGTTCCGCTAAAACATCTAGCTTTTTACCTTCTGTCTCTAAATATTCTCTTGTTTTATTCTCAAACATATCAACAAGTCGGCGTCTCTTTCTCGGCTCTAAAATAAGCTGTACAACAATGAATAACAACAAATTAATGCCCATAACCACAAGAGTACCCCATGTACCAATTCTTCGTATCTTATCACTCCAAATTTGTTCTTGATGATACCTATCTAAAATAGATTTCATTAACAACGCTTGTGCTTCTTCTTCATCTCGTTCTACTGTTTCTAGTAATTGAGCTGATTTTGCTTCCAGCTTTTCATTGCTGTGATCGTTCCTGTACAATGTAGTAAACCTTTCTACATCACTTGGAGTCCAAGCATGTTTTCTTTGTAAAAGCTCATTAACTTCCCTTTGAGAAGTTGATCTATTTGCAATGGCTGTTGAGTAATTCTGTTTGGCAATACGTACTTGAGACTTCATCAACTGCAAACGTTCTTCCTGGTTTTCTACATTCTCTTTTAGTCTTTGAATATGGGTATATCCCGTCAAATCATTAATTAGTTTCGACAGAGTTACAACATAGTTATTTATAGTTTCTGCCGTTATAAGTGTTGGAAATGTTAGCTGAAATGTGCTTGAGGAGCCTTTTGTTGCACCCGCTGATACGTCTTCCTTCCCATTGATACTGATATCCTGATTTTGATTGGCCATTGTAGGTTTGCTGTTCATAGATTGGGTTACCAATGCAACAGAGCCTTCATCTTTTCCACTGGTTTCTCTCAATTCACTTTCCTTTATCAGAGGCTTCGTGCTACGAATAATTGCTGATCTAAGGATCTCCTGTAGTTTTAGTTCTTCTTCCTTTGGTAGTTCTTCGGTGGATTCTAATTCTGATCCTGATCCTGATTGCGATAGCGATAGCGATGAGCTTGCTTTAGTACCGTTGACAGATTTGTTTTCACCAGAATTCACTGGGGTCTCAGATTTCTTTCTATTTTCATGGGATTCAACATGTTTGTTACCTGTAGTGGAATAAAACGTATTTCCAGAGTAAATATGCSGGATACGAGCAAAGCTGTTCCTCAACCCGACATTCCGAGTAATTAAAATCGATATCGATTGAACTGTTCTTCGGGTTGTTGCATTGCTTATCAACAGCTTACAAAACATTTCCTAGTTTCGGCACTTAGTGCAGATGATGAAATACGCGAATGAGTTTCACTTAGCAATAAAAGAATGTTAGGGAGTATTCCCAGTTACATATGAAGAGATCTATATGTTATCAAYAATAGTACGACTCCTTTCCCTCCTTTTAGAGATGGTCAAAATAACAATCAGCTTCATATCCATTTGCGGTACTCGGAGTCACATGATGGAGTATTAATTATTTAGAGAATAAGATTTGGAAGTATATACCACCAGAGGGGATATAAGCGATAAGTATTGGAGTTAGCATGACAAATAGACGCTGGAGTGATCAATTTGCGGAAAACAAAACTAGATAAAGGGAATTATGTATGGAAAAAATTGTTTTGATTCTTGAATAAGATATATATGTATTTATGAGAGTATTGTTGTAATTAGTTTGAATGTATGGTAATGGCATATACGCATGGTTCATGTATTATTCTGTAGAGAAACTTAGAATGAAGCACTGAGGTATTCTTCAAAGAGCAAATAAATTGCTATTTGAAAACAAGAAGGGTATCAAAAATATATATTTACTGCAATCTAATTGAATATTTTTTCGTTAATATGAACGAAATGATTGTAAATATATTTAACTTGTCAATCTCATTGAGAAAGATGACTTCATAAAGTTCTAGGAATATACCTGCTCACGCATAAACTCTAACCTAATTACTCTTCATCTTTCAGAATTTCGATCATTTAACAGTATTGGCTATTTATCGTTCACTTTATGATGTAAATATGGCAGGATTCTAGTTTATCAAATTACTGGAGATTACTTAACCACACAACATCTGTAGGCCTCTGTTATAATGTAGCCGATAACCAGTGCTTCATTTTTATTCCTTATGTTCTTATTCTATACTGTGTAACGCTACTCATACAGGCCTCAACCATTCCATATCTCAGTCACAGAGACTTTAATACTATACCTACTTCATTTACGGTATCAGGAAAACCTGGTATATCAGCGAAAGGCATTTCATGAAATGTCAGGATTTACGTTGAAAAAAGGCTTTAATCTAAGCCTTAAGAAAAAGCAGTCAGAGAAACCAAAAGCAGCTCCTTCACCAGTAGTGAAAAGTCTTCTCAGTGGCAGTACAAACGAGGAAGATGATAACGAAGGCAAATCTATAACTATAACGTCTTTCAATGCAGAGAAAAACGAATTTGATACAGATGACCAAGAAGAGCTAAAAAGAAGGGCATTGGAAGCAGAAAAAGCTAAACCATTAGTGATTGTACCAGAAGTGCGAGATTATAGAGAAGACTTAAGGAGACGTGCTACAGAAGTTCAAGCAGGTAATAATGATAATGAATCAGAATTGAAATATGGATTGAACACTTCAATCAAAAAAGAATTTGAAGATCATGAAAATCACAAAGAAAAAAATTTGTCAAATGACAGTTCTAGAAGTACTATAAGGAAACTAATCACTGAAGAGCAAGCATACAAGAATGATTTAAAGACAAGGCCAGAAGCTCCTAAGATAGAAGTGTATGAGAAAGTATCAGTAGATCAATTTGGAGCTGCACTATTAAGAGGAATGGGCTGGGATGGAAAATCAGAAGTAGGAAAAACTAGTGACGATTTTAACGGTAATGATAGTAATAACAGTGGCACAGGTTCAAATGGTAGTAGCKTTTTTGCTGACAGGAAACCAAGGAGTGCGTTTCTAGGTCTTGGAGCTAAAGACGTACCCGAAGTTCTAGGAACCAAACAGAAGAAAAAGTCTGCATACTCACCTATAGTGTTGAAGGCTAGAGATACTAGAGATTCTTTTGCACCCGTTAGGAGGAGACAAGCGGATAGTAGAAGTAGAGATAATGATAGAAACAAAGAAAGGGAGAGAATGAATGACAGATCAGGTAATGGTGTTCGTGACCGTTATGATAGAAGAGAATATAGAGACAGAAGGTAGGTACATTGTGGAAATGGTATGAATCTATGTAAAATATTGAAATTAATGTATACACAAATACAGATACAGAGGGCAATGTTTAATCTGAGAAACTGATTATATGAAACTGAATGTAGAATTTAGGATCAAAGATTGAGATGTATTATATGAGTACCAAATTACTGGTTTAAAGGAATRTGTAGATGAGAGTATTACAGGCAGTTTTGAGATTCGTTTCGGCCCAGCTTCAATGCAAAGATCTATATAATCAAAGCAGGCCTTTAAAATTTTGCAAATTGACACCATTAACAGCAGCATCATCAACAAACCAAGTTACCCTATTTCCACCATAATAATTGACTAATGCTGAAGGATATTTCAAACGAACTGATTCATCCTTTTCATTGAAAATCTCTTTCAAAACTTCTGATTTGCTTGAACCTTCAGCAACAAACGCAATACTATATAGAATGCTCAGTTAGTAAAATATACTGGAAAACTATGCTTCAATAGTATTCATACGGAACAAAAAAATAGACGTCAAATAACAAATAAACATACTTTTTTGCAGCCTTCAATAGAACAAATGTAAAAGTTATTCTTCTTGGTGGTGGCTTTGGTGAATTTTCTATTGATGCTATCAGTCTGTCATCAACTTTTAGTAATTCATGTCCAACAAACAAAGAACACGTATGTCCATCAGGCCCACAGCCTAACAGCACTAAATCGAATTCTGGTATCTCTTTATCGGAAATATTGAATCCTGACAATATCGCCTTTTCATATTTATTTGCTATTTCCTCCGCTGTTGATGTTTGTAGTGAAGATTCATCAATTGCAGTAACTCTTGGAAGAGGTTTTGATTGTTCAGAAAGTTTAGATAGTACATTTTCATTGAATAGCTTATAGTTGGAATCCTCGTGATCCAAAGGCACCAAACGCTCATCAGAGAAATAAATATCCCAAGTTTCCCATTTAATTTCTTTTGTTATTTCTTTGTCCGCGACCAAAGATTGATGGAGCATTTTACCCAAACTTCCACCTGATATAGCAACTGTGAATCTTCCGCTATTGTTATTAGATAAAGCTTCGTTTTGTTTCTTGATAACATATTTACCAAACTCTTCCGCCAACTCGCTTGAGTTTGGGAATGGAAATACAGATGTTGTGCTCATTTTGTATAAATGACTAAATGGCTAGTGATCAGGATAATTAAATATTAGTGTAGAGATTATATTGTGTTGAGGCCTAAGTGCATAATAGCATTCACGACATAACGCAAATTACACTTTCTCTCTCCATGAATCGAAGAGAATTTTCAATTCCTTCCAGTGGTGCACTTGTTGATCAACAATGATAAGCAAGCAATCTTTTAATTGTGTAGGAAGAAGGAGAAAAGAGTGAGAAGCTAATCTGAATGAATGGGAAACCGTCCTCTTTAATTCTTCATTCTCGGGCTAAGAAAAGAATACTTTCCTTCCCAACAGGGCAAAGTTTACTTAGAATGCCGGTTAAATCAAAGTTTCAATATATGTACATGTGAGAAGAATAGAGTTTTGACCTTATGCATCAATGTTCTATTTGTTGCATATTCGGTGATTGAATTTCGGGAGTACTCCAAGCGAAGAGATAATGGATGGAATACTATGCATTATTTAAAGAGTGTATTGTACTTTGGTTGTTGACAGTATTGAGCTGTGAAGTTGTCAACATGAATATCACAATCTTTTTTTCCTTTGATTACAAGTTTTGAATTTTTCTTTTCGAAGTGGCGGTTTGTACTARTAAATGTCAACTGATTTTGACTACGGAAGGTAAGATGTGTAACTCTCCCGTTATAGAGTTGGCGTTGGGAATGGTTCTATGAGCTAAAGAGACATGAGGGTGTAGATAGAGTGGTTAGGAGCAACAGATAAGAACTGCCTATTTATGGTGATACATACAATATATTTTGCGGTAGCTCATTTCAGAGATTATATTTGTCGACTTGCTTTTGTTTGCAYTGGTAATGGCTGTATAATAATAGATTATGTTATTGATTTTGAAGCAGCTTCATTCTGAATAACTTTCGCTAGTGGGAGAAGTATTGATGCAGCGAGTTAACAAGCGTGAACAATCGAGTTAGTAAGGATTTTGAAATTGAAATGAATACCTCCCAGCTAAATTGAATATATAGGTTAATGAAGAATCAGTCTGTTCATATATCRGAGAGCAAAACAAAAGCTCAAATAGATTAATGTGTCGCGAGAAGGGATAGTACTTAATAGTTTGGTTATGATGCAARGAGATCATTGCCAGGTAAAGAAGTGCTAAAGAGTTCTTGATGTTACTGAATAAACACTTACAATATTGGACGCAATGCCCGTGACAATTGAACGTTAAAGAATCAGCAAATTTACTCAATGAACTGAGRAAATAGTGAATTATCAAGTCATAGAATTTACTTGGCTCAGGCACATACTTCCTCGTAATATAAAGTTTGCTATGACGCATACAACTGCAGGAAAGCTAAACCTTAAATACTTCTCAGAAAGTTAATTGCTGTCTCATCATTGTCTGTCGATCCATATTATCTCTGTTTACTATTACTCTGAGAATATGTCAAAAGCAAGAGAACTCCAATTATTATCCAATTAGWAATATATAAATTCATTACCTCAACTGCTACACAGCGTTGGGCCCACAACTTGTCAATTGCGCTAGTTCTCTCATTGAGATTCAGCCAGCCATGGCCTCATGAACATAATAACAAACAAATATACTTCCAGCACATTATCTTATTCTTCTTTAAAAAATAATAACAGGATTAAAAACTTAGTAACTAAACGTCAGGATCTCTGTAGGAGACAAAGCCTTCTGCTTTGCCAACTTTAGTGTACAACATTTGAGCCCTATGATTGAAGCTTTGAGTATGCCAGTACACTTTAGCAATTCCTCTCTTCTTCTTATCAGCATATACAAATTTGATAAGTTTACCGCCAATACCTTTCAATCTTTTACTTTCATCAACGAACAAATCGTTCAAATATATATTATCTCCCACTGACCAGGTTGATCTATGTTGTAACCAAGTAACAAACCCAACAATACTGCCATCTTCATTATTTTCAGCAACTGCACACCATACTGGTTCTGACTCATCAAAGAATCTAGTCCAGTTTGTTTCATCCACAATTGCTGGTAATTCAGTTTTATAGAAAGTTAAATATTTATGCCATAGTTCAATCCAAGCTTCTTTGTCTTCTTGCTCGGCGTATCTAATGGTAACACTCATTTTTGAAGAAGTAGTACGTATTCTTGGGACTACAGTTGGATGACTAGTCGCCGGCCTATAGTTTATTCGCTATCAGATCAGTGCTATAAAATAGTAATTCAATCAGTAAGTGCTGTTTGTTCAACATACCTACAAAAGAAAACCTGCGAAATAATATTCCGAATCAATGACAGGAACGAGACTTTTTATACTATTTTACCCAATTGATATCTAAAGAAATAACATAGAAATAAATCATGTTTATGGAGATTTCTTATCTAAGCAAGGGTTAGGAAATTTTCCTGAAGCGGYAATAAAAGTAGGAAGAGAAATGACTTGGATCGACACTATGGGGATTAAGGATTAAGATGAACCAGTTTATGTGTGTTCGCGACAATAACTAGGAGAGGAATTGCCGAATGAGGAATAAAAGAGTGGTTAGGTTGGCTATGAGTAAGTACCTTCAAACGATAAGGATACAAACCAGTGAATGACTGAGGAAGAATCCTAGTGATGGGTCCGGTGGGTCTGACGAGTGACTCATTTGTTAAGCGACTCGTTCAGCAAGGATGACCAACCAATTCACAAATTGAAGAAGTACATGACAAAATGTAGATACAAATGAGAACCTCAACAATAGGACAGTGATATTAACACAAGAAATACTCAATAGATATACAGATAACGATAACTGATTATATCTGGTCTCGAATCATCTATAATGAGTCAAATTGAAGAGATAACAAAACGAAGAGAGAGAAATGCTAGTGAAATTGACTGTAAAAAGCAACTTAGAGTTTATGTAGGACAATACAAATTGGGAAAGGCGGTAAAATCTGTTTCCAGCTAGGAAGCAGTTATTTTTATAAGACGCCAGATAGCCACTCTTGGTGATGAAAGTAGCAGCTTTCAAGAAGCAGAACATAATCTTATTTCGCTTTTACAACAATTATATAAAATATAGGTAACGTAGAGTAAATTTACCTACTAATAATTGTAAATCATTGGAATGCTACTGGAACTGTCCTTTGAATAAGGTTCAACCTTTAATAGAGACTTAAGTAATTCAATTGTACTCAAAATTTGTTAACTTTAACTTTTTTTTAATCCTTGATTCCTACATGAAGAAAATTTTACATCCCGCTCTACAATTCTATAATTCTTATTAAACAACTATTCGACTTATTAACAGAATGCTCATTGAAAACAAAAAACACGATTTCACTATTAAATAAACATTTAAAGCTTATTTGGTTCAGGAAATTCAGGTGCTGATTTTCTACCAACGTCATCCTTTGTAAGCTCCCATCCTTTACCTCTATAACTCTTTGGCCAAATGCCGCATCTACCAGGAGCCAAAATACCATTGGGATCTAAAGCATCCTTAATAGCTTCATTAAATCTTCTGTGAATCTCACCATTGAAACCATAGGTGGCTAGAACTTGGTCTTGTAACAACAAATGAGTTCTGTATTCACCAAAACCTTCCTTAGCAGCAAGATCAACTAATTCTCTCAATATAGCATGAGCATTCCTCTTGTTCTTAGCATCATATCTATTGTAAACAACATTAACAATCAAATGCATTTCTTTGGCTCCAACACAGAAAGCTGGCATACAATCAATGTCATACTTCTGATGAACTTTATAAGATAAATCTAGTAATGTTTGGGCATCTTTTCTTGTAATTGGTGAAATAGGAGCGAAGAATAAATGAGCTCCATTTGGTACCCAATTCAACCATTGCATTTCCCTCAACTCTGGAACACCAGAGCAAACATTAACTCTTGAATGAATATAATGATCTGCAGGTAAATCTTCAGGTAAAAAAAACCTGCTGCCTTTAATCTTACCGAACTCAGCTTTAACCAACTTCCAGTTATATTCCAGGATTTCTGGTGGTCCATAAATAGTGCCGTAGAATACCCAAGAGCATGAACCAACTGGAGTTTTCTTTGTAAGCTCTTTAACTAGTTCAGGAGTTAGAGGTTTAGATGGATCAACATAATCAGATCTAACCCCTGTAGTGGCTAATTCAGAAATGCCATGTCTCAATTGTGGGACATTATTAATAGCTTTACATAAGCAAAGTCTTCTAATGGCTTCAATTACTTCTGAAAAATCCTCCTGCTCTTGGAAAGTAACCAAATAAGTACGATGTCCACCAGGATTTGGCATAAGATCGACACCTAACTTGGTGACGATACCAAAGTTACTCTGAGTAAATAGACCATCAACATACGGGCCAAAACCATAAGGAAACAATTGCCAAGTGTTCGAATTTGGCAAAGCACCCATACCTGTTCTATATAACTCACCGTTAGGTAAGACAACTTCCATTCCGCAGTGATGGCCAAAATGATCGCCGTATGGTGTATAACCGACGCCTCTATCAAGTGTATTACCAAGAACTGAACCGCCACCAAGATCAGGTACATCAATCCAAAACTTGTCAAGCATATTCTTGGTTTTCAAAGTTTCATAAAGCTTGAAATAAGAAACACCAGGCTCAACAATAACTGTTCCATTTACCTCATCGACCTCAAGAACTTTGTTCAATCTCTGCCCCATGTCAATGGTAACAGAACCACGAACTCTTGGAGCTGATCCTCCATATCCAAAATTTCTACCCATTGAAACAGGATAAATTGGAATCAGATGTTTATTAGCCCATTGAACAATATCTTGGACTTCTGATACTGATCCGGGGGCTACAATAGCTGAACAAACCAAATCATCGTGTTCAACAATTGAGTAAGCATCATGACTAATAGGGGGTTCCATATACCAACCATCAACTAAAGGTTTATCGTTGAGAGTGACATTCTCGGAGCCAACAAGAGCACGTAATTCTTGAATAGCATTATTGAATTTTGTTCTAGAAGTGTTTGGAGGTAAGACTGGTAACTCCTCCTTTTGCTTGTATGGTTCGAAAACGGTCTTTTGTTCCCAATGGGCATTCTTTGATCTGTTAGCATAGTCAAGGAAAGAGGATGGGATACCTCTTGGGTTCTGTTCACTCAAAAGTGGAGTAGGAGTAGCCTTGTTAGACATGATGAGTAAATAGCTTTATTAAGTTATATTCTGTTTATCATTAAATAAAGAACTATGGTAGTAGAGTGATCAGCCGAGACAGATACAGAATTTATATACTATCTGAATAGGATGACAGCTGCTTTTATAGATTTCTTGGAGATGCAATCACTAAGCAGTGAGCATTAAGAGCCATGTGTGTAGTCCGATACAATATTAATGAAGGACCCAGATAATCTTAATGGAACGTCTCCCCTAATCAAAACTGAAGTGAAATCAATAGAAAAACAAAGATCAGATGGGCCAAGAAGATATGTGTATACAATTAAGGTAGTTTAAGCCAATGATACAGAGTGAATCCCACAGTATTATGAACAAGAACCAACTTTAATGCTCTAGATTTATATTGATGATTAATAAAAAAGGCTTTTTAGTGGATTATTATTGTAAAAGACAAGAGCGTGGTACTTATCAATTGAGAAATCAGATGAGAAGGGAGAAAAAGAGAGGTTAGAGCTATAAAGTTAAAGTTTTACCCCAGGATGTTTATTAACTTAAGCTTAAGCTTTCTGTTAAAGTTTATGGAAACGGTTAATTTTGTTTTCGTACACATAAGAGATCCCGGGGAAACTCTTCGACGGTAGAAGTTGAGGAATGAGATGGAAACGAAACGAAACAGAATGGGGAAACGAAAAGGTGAGTCGAATAAACTGTTCATGATGCTACCTACATGCGTTGCATGAAATAAGATCAAAGGTTAAGAAAGAGAAAGAAAAAAAGTAGTTGTTCGTTGGTGTTCAGAAAAGGATCGATGAGATAAGCTAGGAGATAGACAATTTCTATTCACCTTGAGGCTGTCCCTCAGGGAGTATGCATGTGAAGGAAAATAAAACAAGAAGTATATTATCATGAAATCCTGAAATAGAATAAAATTGAAAGCATACACTTGACATTTTGTATATTTAATTTTCAGGTCTTAAGTTTGTATCTCTACTCTCCTAAACAACTGACTAGTGATCGTTATCCATGCTTGAAGTTGGAACGTAATCACCATCTTCACATACTACTCCAGAATGCTAGATGCCAACTAGTGATGTCTCGACAAAACCAACTTCTTACTTTCCTTAACAATTAATAACAGATTAACAACACATTAATAACAGTGAAACAGTCCAGCTCATAGATAATGGCAATCGGAAATTTGTGGGGTGCAAGTAAATGCCATTTTAATGTGAGAGTTTCCTTCCTATGCAAGCTTACGAAACTCTGAACAGATCAATATCCTCGCAAATAAACTGAATGAAGTGGTGTTCAAATTGATTCCATTCGTTCTCCTTTGCAAGCTGTACTTCAAATTGTAGAAATAAACGTGCTGCTGTATGAACAATCAATGAATACTTCGATAGTTGTTGATCTAATCGTTCCTACTGGCATAGAGTTTAGGCAGTCCAAATAACCTTCGATTTTTTTTTTTGTTGTTTGGCTAATTTCCCCACCGTGAATGAATGAATACTTTAAACTTTAATTATCCATTATATTGAAGGATTGAAATTTCATTGTTCTTCATTATAAATCAAAGAATATCTAGCTATTTCATGTAGGTTTCCAGACAATRAAGCAATTGATAAACAGCTCCAGGTTCACATTTTGTGAAAACTGAACAAAGAACTCTGGTATGACATTATTATCAAGCAATTGCAATCAATCCGATCACATATATTTGACTACTCTGACGACTGATTATAACCACCTCACTATTAAGTACAAGTTAAATATAAGTTAAGTATCTCTATTATCAACATAAGATTATCATGTCTGAAATAACTATCAACCATCCACAGCTTGGTACTGTCACGGGTATAAAAAAGATAGCTACAGTCAATCAATTCCTTGGATTAAAATATGGAACGGTGAAAGAAAGATTCGCTAAAGCTACTCTTCATACCCCAATCAACCCAATTGCTACATCATTTGGTCCTTCTTCTTACCAAGTGCCTGGTACTTGTTCAGGAGAATTAACATTATTACAGCATGAGCTAGAGCAAAATGATGCTTGCAACACTTTCAGTGAATTTGAATGTCTGAATTTGAATATCAGCGTTCCAAACGTCGAACCCCCAAAGGAAGGATTTCCTGTTTTATTCATTATCCATGGTGGTGCATTCATCTTAGGTGCCAATTGCTGGCCCCAGCTTCAAAGTGACAAGCTAGTTGAATTATCAGTGAAGAGTGCCAAACCCATAATTACGGTTGGTATCAACTATAGATTGGGATTGTTTGGTTTGCTTACATCTACAGAGTTAAGAGAAGTAGGTATTGAAGGCAATGGACCAATCTATGATGCAAATCTTGCGATTGAATGGGTCAAGAAATACATTTCAGGCTTTGGTGGTAATAGCAATAATATAACTGCAATAGGAGAAAGTGCTGGATCTGTTATTGTAACTGGTTTACTTCAATCCAAAGAAAAGCTATTTTCAAGAGCAATCACTATGTCTGGTGAGTTGTTTATGCTTCCCCCACGACCTATCAAGGATCATGATGAATCATTTGCTAATTTATTGAAAATATTTGATATTAGTCCAGAGAAAACCATAAATGAGAAATTGGAAGCCTTGAGAGCAATTCCTGCTGAAGAATTCATTGGTAAAACATTTGGTCAAGGAGTTTTAGCGGAAGGTGAATTTTTCACCGCTACGACTCTCAGCGATTATAAGTCTGATAGTAAAGTCGCTGGATATAAATGGTGCGATGCTCTAATGAAAGGATACGCTAACAACGACGGAGCGATCATCCAGTTTATTTCAGCTTTAAGGAAAGATGGTTATGTTGAAGAATTCAAGCAGTATCTCAATGAGAAAAGATCAGATGAAGCTAATAAGCTGCTCATTAATAGGATCCTTGACGATATTAAACCTATTGATGACCTTAACCCTGATGAGTCATTTGTCTTTTTATGTCAGTATCTTGGTGATCTGTTATTTGCAAGTTATGCAGTTGCATCAATGGAATTATCAAAGGACTATTTAAAAGTTTTTGGTTACGAATTCAATGTTGGTAATCCATTCGAAGGTCCTTTCAAAGGTAAAGCAAATCACATATTTGATATTGCAAGTTTGCTGCAAAATTTCAGAGATTATTTACCAGAGAAAGAATTGAAACAAATTACTGGCTTTGGCATTAAAGCAATTGAGTTCATCCATGGTGAGAATCCCTGGAATGAATACAGAAGTCGAAAAGATATTACTAAAATCGGATTTGCCGATGGGTATTCATTATTTCAGCTTGATCYTGATACAACTGAAAAGATTGGTAAATTAATCCGCCCTTACGTATTTGTATAGTGTAAATAAGGAAGTAGATTGAAGACATTAGTTATAGTAATTGTAAGTTAGATTAATTTATATATTGAAAATCAATACTAAATACGATAATAGTAAGAAAAAAGAATTAACCTATAATTTTACAACTCTAACAACCCTTCTATCTTCGTTGACAATAACTCTCAGCTGTAGTCCTGGATCAGTCATGATTCCACTTCTTAACTTATCAGAATACAATTCATAAGCGGGATAATAACTATCAACAAACTTCTTAACCTCTTCATCAGACATTCCAACTCCTTTTTCTTCCCTTAATTGTTGTTCTTGTTGTAATCTCCATTTATATACATATTCAGTATTTTCAGCATCAATATGAATCATAAGATTCAACCTATTGGTTAGAACATCATATTTTTTCAGATTCTCATTGATAAATAGTAAATCTTCAATACTATGTTGCCATAACGTTGTATATTTATATCCTGGTTTATCATGATTATCGACACTTTCTTTCCATTTCTGAAGAATTTCTTCGTCAGGTACCGCTTTAAATCCAACACACCATCCTTCGAAAATAACAACTTTTATTACCTTCTCTTTACTTTCATTGATTGGAATCCAATGGCTTTTGTCTAGTCTATCGCCTTGTCCATTGAATTTCGATTTATCGTAAACTGGTATTAATGACGGCTGTTGATTGACTAACGAATTGAATAGGTCTCCACCTAATTTCAGATCATGTGTACCTGGTTGACCTCTGTGTTGAACTAATTTATTCTGTTTATTCTCATTTGCTAATTTCACTTGTTCATCGTGAGTTAAATAAAGGTCGTCAATTGATAACACTGACACTGGTAAAGAATAAGGAGGTTTCGATAAAGTTGTGTATAGTAAATTAACAAGAGTTGTCTTACCAATACCTTGTAGACCGTTTATACCAATGAAGAATGTAGGAACATTATCTGAAGGATACTTATTTTGAAATTCCGTCAATTTTTCAATTATGAAAGGTATGCAATGCTGAGATTTGTCATCAATTATTTGGCTCATCATGGATAGGAAACGGTGTGAAATTTGATTGATGGGCTGAATGAAAGCTTGTTCGAAAGGATGAACTTGATGATAGCTGTTAAGCTTTAAAAAACCACAAAAAAAGATAATAAAACAATAATCAATAATCAATAACTAGAATCATCTAGTAGTTTATTAATCACGCAAAAAGGTGTAAAAAGGTAACGAGATCTTCAGATGCAATCAAACGAAAGAGTCCTGTAGATTTACATGAACAACAAAACAAGAAGACTTTTACAAAGACATTCTATTTTTATTGCTCAGTTTCAGAAGCTTAAATCTCTTTCCAATGATTCGGGCCGGGCGACCTTTTATGTCTTTATTTGTAACAGATGTTCTGTTTTTCTTTAGTAAGTAAATGAATGGATCATATAATTAATGAAATGATAAATTGAATAGTAGTACTGTCTTCACATAGAAGGTTTGATAGACCAAAAAATGAAAGGTGACTCCGAGATGATAAGTATAACCGAAATCAAAGTTTCCTATACTTTAAGTGCCTAAGCTTTCACTGAAAAGGTTTAATAGTTTCTCCGGTCTGATTCTGCTAATAGGAGTTATGAACACCTATGGCTGAGATTTTCTAACGTATGAATGAACTATACCTCCCAACTATAATATTATAATGGGACGATATAAGGAAAGAAAGATGGCACGGAGATTAGAATCTAATAGAAGAATTACAGTGAAAGGTTGACGAAACTGATGAAATAGTAGTAATTGAGTAGCATATCTTTTGAGATTCTACACAGTTCCTATTATTTAGTATGATTTCACAAGTGATTCAAGAAAACATCAAATATCAGACTGATATAATACGAAACAGTTTGCCGGATATTCCCCATATTTTTCCACTTCTTTTTGGTAAATCATATCTTCTCACTCCAATAAGAGCTCCACTGCTACCCCGTATTTTCGGTATACTCTAAAATTCTTAATGTAATTTTTAGTGACATTTCTCGTCGGTACATGAAGCTTTAGTCGAACTTTAAATCTATACCTATCTATAAATTCTTGTTTCGTCTTATAAAAGAAGGAACTCTGCTTAGTTTTGATTGCTCAACAACACTATAGAGCTTGTTAATTTAAAGCAATCTTGACATTTTAATAATATAATAGTTTACAGATTGATATCCTATTGTATTTACAACAGCTCGCTTTTGCAATCTGCTTACAATTTTCACAATGTATTTAACAATCGACGACTCAAAATTCGGCAACGTTAAGGATCAAGTTCTTGTTCTTACTGGTGGTGCTAACGGCATTGGAGCTGCTACTGTGAGATTGTTCCTTGAAAGTGGAGCCAAGGTAGTGTTTGGTGATATTGTAGAGAAAAACGCAGAAGTTTTCCTTGCTTCTTTACCTGCTGAATACAAAGATTCAGTTGCATTCGTGAAGACTGATGTTACCAGCTACGACCAAATCCTCAACTTATTTGATACCGCTTATAAGAAGTTTGGCAGAGTTGACCATGCAATCAATTGCGCAGGTTTGACAGAATTTGGTAACTGGTTTGATCCAAATCTTGATATTGAATCTGTCAAGACTCCCGAAACTAATATTGTTGCCAATGTCAATACTTTTGGTACTCTCTATTTTGCCAGAATCGCTTATGCCTATTTGAAACAAGGTAGAAAAGAAGGAGATAACAAGACTCTTACATTATTTGCCTCAGTTGCTGGTTTCAAAGAGTCACCTGGTTTGTTTGTTTACCAATTCACAAAACATGGTGTCATTGGTCTTATGAGATCATTGAGAAAATACCCTCCCGTTTCTGATATTATTAGAGTGAACGCTGTGTGCCCTTGGATGACATTAACAGGTATGGTTGATGGTATCAAAGAGGCTTGGGAAGCGAACAATCTACCTGAAAACACTCCTGAAGAACTCGCTRAAAATGTTTTGGCTTTAACACTTGATCCTACTGTGCAGGGTGAATCATTGTTTGTTGGTGGAGGAAAAGGTTGGTTGGTTGAACGTGGAATTGATGAAACCGAGAAGATTTGGTTAGGAGAAGAGAATTCCATTGCTTTGAACAAGGGTCAAGTTATTTTGGGAGATGGTACTGGCTGGACTGATCGTGATGAATGTAAGAAATAGAGCAAATAATTTTATAGAAACGAGAATGCATGGATTATATAATATGTCTATTGAGTCTGAACATGTTGTAAAAAAGTAGTGAAGTGATCAGAAAGGTATTTCCTCTGGTGTCATTAAGTTGAGTTCAATGATAGTATTGGAATCATCCCATATATTCAAAGAATTCGATAAAAGTGTATTAGTTGAAATAGCTTGAATTCGTTTTGAAGGTTAACAGTCAGGCTGGATACTACTGTCCAATCGTTCCATAAACGGCTTTACAGTTGCTATCTATCTATGTTCTTACACGAGCAGAGCATTCCTTGCACTTTTAGTATTATCAATGTATTAATAAGAGTACAGTGTGTAACTTAGGTGACCTAGAAAACTATCTGCAATCCCTCAATTTATTTACAAGTTTCTCATAACAATAATTTCATAATAACATTTTACCATAAGCAATATACATTACGCTAATAACTATACATGTTATAGGTCTCCTTCTTCTTGACCATAACCATTTGACCAGATTTTATCGCTTTCTTCAAACATCCATCGTTCACTTTCATTAGGGAAATCAATCATCTTGCGATAGAAAACATCACCTAAAGAACAATGGGCAACTTGACCTGTCAATTCACCATCTTCTTCAAATGATTGGAATGCCTTGATAACAGTTGACATGGGAGTGATATGTTCCTTAGGGAAGATTTTCAATAGTTCTTTTGGAGCCAAATTTGTTGGAACAAAAGCAGGACAAACACAATTGATAGTAATATTGTCTTTCTTTAAAGCAGGGCCTAGAGCTCTGACCAACCCAACAATTGCATGTTTGGCACTGGTATAGATAGGATTTGTATAAAGAGGGTATAAGCCAGCATTTGAACTGGTGATAACAATTCTACCCCCTGTGCCATTATTCTTTCTGAAATAATTTGAAGCAATGTAAGCAGAGTAAATTGGACCATATAAATCGACCTCTAAAGTAATCAAATTCGGTTTCTTCAATTCACTGATATCAACAGGATCAGTCAAACTAAATTTATCATCAATACCAGCATTGGCTGCGACATAATCAACACTACCCCATTTATCATACGCGGTCTTGAAAAGGTTCAATTGAGAGTCCCAATCAGCGACATTGGTTTGAACAAAAATAACATTTTCTCCTAACTCTTCAGCAATCTTTTGACCACCTTCAGCATTCATATCACCAATTGCAACATTGTATCCTTTTTCAAGTAGCATCTTAGCGACAGCTAAACCAATGCCAGAGGCACCACCAGTAACAATTCCAACAGGCATTTTGATATAGAATAACTGAATCCGAATATATGTTTGAATATAAGATTACGTGTGTGTGTTTTTATTTGTTAGAGTAGCAATTATACCTTCAAACTGTTTATGGTTGATGTTCAATCAAAACTAAAAAGATAACAATTAGTTGGAGATAGAATCAAAGAGATGGAGGAAATAAGTTCATTTATACGATAGTACCTTGTTCGTTGATTAATAAGATGAAGAAACTGTGTATAATCAAAACCCCGGTTTCCCTAGTAAAACTTTTTGTATTCAATATGATAGCAAAAGGGGCAATATCAGTAACAATAACTATGATGAATAGATAGGCTCAAGCAATGAGAGAGACCTGAAAAGTATTCGGAAAAACGAATGAATACACTTGGTATATTTAAGATTTAAGTTGTACTTTGAATTGAGTTTAAAGGAAGAWTATCCAAGTTCGTAAAAGCTTGCCGATGTTCAGTGGATTAACGAGAATTTGACCTACTGATGTAAATTTATATATTCTCTGTTTTCAATATCTATGGCTCAACTCCGTGGATAGTAAAGAGTTGAAGATGAACCGTTAAAAGATCAATTTTCACTTGACCCATTCTCCAATTATATTTTTGCCTCAATGTCTATCTAGTTCAAAATCACTGGGTTGTCAGTGTATCCCATCGAGACGTTTTCAAGACCAATCATTTAAAATTTGTGGGGTTGAACGGAGAATTAAAGTTTACCAGACAGCTTATTGACAGTAATTTCTCCACAATCTTATTCTCTGATTCAAATCTTATCTCGGAAAGAACAGTAATTCTTACTAATTGTTGTTTGAATGGTTTATTGAACGGAGGTTTCGGTGCTCAATATGGGAGAAGAGTTGTCTACAAGTTCGACTGTAAATAATATAGCAAACTGCCGTTTGAAGAATGGATAACGTAAGTACTGGTATCGAAAATAACCTTGACGGTGGTGATTGGTAATAAGAACTCAWTGGCTCCTGATTATACTAGAAGCACACCTCTAGGCTATACGGATATTAGTAATGAAATATTACATGAGCTGCCAAAATCAAATTCTTATGATTTTTTGGTTCCGTGGGGTTTATGGTTTATAATTATGATGTTTAGTTATATTTGTAAGTATCTACGATATAAGCGTCCTCGTTGATTCACCGTACTTATCATAGTTCTCTCATTATCAAGTAAATAATCATTATTTCATATCTTGTGGTACCAATTCCACAAAATATCCATCCTAAAATTAACATAGTTAGTAATGCTAGTATCACTAAATTAGTTAAAGCACATATTGTTAAATATGCCATTCACCTATGAGTTTACTTACAGGATCTTGTACAAATGCAATCTGTCTGAATACTTTGTTGTATTCTTCGTGTAAGCCTCCTAGGCCAATTCCTTTTTCCTTTTCATAGTCGCTCAGTGGAATAGTTTCCCTTGTTGACACACCCAAATCCTTAATAATGGGAACTCCATATTCTTTCATTCTTTCTAAAGCTTTAGGAACATCAGGCACGGTAAATCCTAAATGACCAAAGCCTAAAGCGGGCGGTTTGTTACCAGTTTGATAATATCCTTCTTCTTCTTTCTCAGTACCATGGACATGATACAATTCTAACAATCCCAGAGTATGTTGCATGACAGGCAAAGTATCAACAGCAAATTTTTCAAAATCTTCCTTGTGCTCTTCAGTTTGAGGAAATCCTAAATAATAAATAGTGAAAGGACCAGTATTCATGGTGAAGACTGTTCTCATTCCCATTATTTCCTTATAGAACTTCAAGGATCTTTCAGGATCTCGAATTCTAATCATGAAATGATTTAATCTAAAGCCTTTGGTTATATCATTGGGTTTATATGGAGGATCTGTATGATCACCATTTGGTGTAAACTCTCCAACGGGGAATGGAGAACAGGTATATGGATGGATTGGTTCATTCATTATTGACAGAACTGATTGAATATTGAATATCAAGTGTGAATCCTTTTGAGATAGTCTAAGGTCAACTCCTATGTATACGATCAATTGAGGCGCTGATARGTTGATTTGCACTTTGCTATACAAATCAGTTGACTTTAACTAGGATTATACTGGGAACAGAATATATTAAATACTTGTCTAAGCGTGAAATATTTGAGATGAAGCTTGAAAGTTTCTKAGGTTGACTCAATAGATGTTTTCAGATTTACTAACAATATACTGGCTTGAACAGAGTTTATACTTAATGCAATTATTTACCATTTGGGGGTTGGAAAACTGTTTAACCGGTTAAAGTTGAGCTAAAAATTAACTTTAAACTTTTTCATTTTCTTTTCGGTTTAATTTTTTTCGAGAAGGCTTAGATTGATAGAAGTTTCTATTGCCATTGCCAATACCGTTGAAATACGATCAACAAAGTCAGTTATTAGATATTACTGTTATTATTGAAATTTGCGCGGTCAGGGTTATATACTTATATCATCATATTCTCATTACCACCTAAAAAAAATCATTACTGAGTTATGACTCAAACTCTTTGATCATCTCTCCAATTGTTGCAGCATCAGATCTAAATAAATCATCATTCAAATCACCAAAGTTTTGTAAAGAATTAGCCATGAAAGTACTATACACAGAATTTATATCAATCGAAGAGAGTTCCCCAGAAAAGTCCTCTGTCAAGCCTAGAAAGTAATCGTATGTGACACTAGCTCCACACCAAGTGGTGGCCAGTCTTTTCAGATAATCTAATAATGCTTTAGCTTCAGGTACCAGTGAAAACATCTCAGCAAATGTTTTAAACTTATCCTTTGCTAATCCATGTTTATACAAAACAATTATTGCCAAGCTTAAGAAGTATTCAAAACTTGGCACAAATTTTGATGGGAATTTTGTGACGAAATTATTCAATACTGATAAAGTCATTGATACAATATCATCAACTGAATGAATATCGTTAGGAAGTATTGGATCATTGAAATCTTCTATCAAGTACAACATAAGGTACATTGAAACATAACCAAAGTAAAGATTAGCACGATGAGGTAACAACTGTAAATCATCTCTCCATGCCAATAAATCCAAAGGTTTGATATGAGGGGCCATTGAAGCTAGCCAATCTTGAGTATATTCTAAAGTCTCGTACAATATCTTCCTTTTAACTTCTCGTGATTGTTCACTATAATTCGCTTTATTTGTCTTTTGAATCATAATATTTGCCAATCTGTTGATCGAGTGGAAACCATTGAAGATTGATATCATTCGATATGGTTCCGACACACAGGTAGAAGATTGAGGCAAATCATTTGTTGCACTGGCAGGTTTCCACAATTCCCATTCTTCTGCCGTTTCTGGTTCAGGTTGTGAAAAGTAATCATCAGGAGAAACTTGCGGTAATCTCCCTAATCTGCCAGAGATTAAAGTATCAATAATGCAGCAACATTTCCAAGTTCTTATAGCTGTTGGACTTGAGGAAGGGGAGTAAACTTGCAAGCAAAGATCCATTGCCATTCGTACGGCATTTCCAACTATCATCCAAGCATTTGACCAATAACCTTGTCCCCAAAAATATAATGATTGAATAAGCAATGCTTGAACTGATTCTAATGAGTATTTACATTCTAACGTACATGTTGCAAGATCATGCATTACTTTAGTTTCAAATCTTTCATCATGGCCATACCTTTTAGTTGAATGATTGAAAGCTAGAAATAAAATTGACCATAGAAGACAAGTTTGTGATGTCTTCTTGTTTATATTTGGCGAATGCGCCAAACGTATTATATCGACATGATTAACCATTGGGAAAACTGGATGAATATATGTAAAATAAGTATCCAAAACATCAACTAGCGTATATGGTTCAAAATGATGTTTCCAAGGATTAATCTCAAAATTGGTTTTTGATAACTGATATTTTTGGAATGTTGATAATAACAAAACATTGAATCCTGAAGTTGGACCTAATGATGTTAATTGGCCTTCACTTGCTCCTTCTAATGTTGTTGTCGTCGTTGTAGTAGTTGTTGTTGTAGTAGTAGTTGCTAAAAGTTGAYTATTTGCATTTGATGMACTCAGACTGAATAAGTTAGAATCACTGTCACTAGTGGCGATGATATTACCATTAGCATCAACTTCAGTGATATTTTTGTTAATAGGATGTTGTGTTGCTAAAACTCTATAATCTTTGCTTTCCGATTTCTTCAATCCACTTCTGATAACTGATACATCCATATCATTGAGGCCAAGCTCATTTAAAACATTGCTATCCCGAATTATCATTTTATACCTAATGATTCTTTCATCATTATCCACATCAGAACTCATAAATTGAGCTGCTGATTGTAGTAATTGTTCTTTTGCTGAAGGTTCATTTTCCATTAAATAACCTAGTAAACTAAGTAGTCTATCAGTTGTTTTCTCCAAATTTTGTAAGTAACCAGTTGGAATACCTCGTTTCTTCTTTGGACTTGTRTAAGTGCATTTAACTCCCATATTTATACAATGCCGGCAAGGAATCTTTTCGTCACAGCGGGCTTTCTTGAGTCTACAGTTATCACATGCTTGTTTATTTCTTGTTCTTTTCTTTGGAGGTTTTTGTGAAGGGTCATCCGATCCATTTGAACTTACAAGGTGGTTGCCGTTGTTGTATTTAGCAGCGGTGTTGATATCACTGTTGTTGTGATTGTTCGTAGAACCATCTTTCAATTCATTATTAGCAAATTTTGTGACAGGAGATTTGGAATCATTTGAGGACATAGCACTTGATATTGAAGCCGAAGGTTGAATACCTACTGATGATAATCTAGTTGAYTCAGCGGAATCAGTGTCAATATCAATGTCAACATCATGAGAATTGGATTGTGAATGAGAACTTTGCTTATCAAGTGAAAGGTGACTCATGATTTATGAATTGTTTTTTGATCATACAGAGAAACAATACTGTAAAATAGCAGTGCTTATACTCAATTTTAGTGTCTCAGAAAATTTTGGTTGTTCACTGGTTGTTGCTGTAAGAACGCTTGATTAGTATGTACTGTGCCGTGTATAGTATTTTACTCAGAAAAGGAAATAGAAAAGTTTAGGATAAAAGAAAACTTCCCGGAAAAAAAGAGAACCAGAAAGAGGATAATCTTCTATTTTAATACAAGACTAGTATATTCTGATTCGCATATAACCTGCCCCGGATGCTTCACCCATCCGTTGTCCAAAATGGATTGGAATTGAGATAAAATAAGTTTGTAAAAAAAAAACGTAACGTTAGTCATAAATATTAAAGTATAATATATAAGGCAGAGTAAAACCTTATAAGAAAGATGAATTTCAGAAATTGTGGGGCAAACTGTAATAAGACTGGGGAAATAAGGGAAATAAAGTGGAGGCTCTAGTTCCTTCAAGCTTTCAGTTCAAGAAGGAAGAAACTTCTTAAGGAACTTTGATCCATCGAGATTATAGGAGAAATATTTGAAGCATACTAGCCTATTTCTAATTCTATAATTTGATTACATTATGGAGTYGATTAATGCCCCATCAAACACCTGTATAAACAATCCAAAAAAACYAGAGATCATTGTCCTGAAAACATCTATTCTATCTCCAAAAAGTTCTCGAAACTAGAAGACCATGTAAAGTTGAATCCAGTCCCCACATTTACAACTTTAATCTTATCAGAATGTTAACAAAAAAATCGACCTTAACTGTTAGTTGGAACCTTAAATTGACATCGGGATCTACTATGTTTTCTTCATGGCAAGCAAACAAAATATGAAAAAGAATGATTGATTATCTGACTGGTCTTTTACAAGCTAGTGTAACATGTTGTGAGGATTGTCAGCTTATAATGTATAAACTATCTCATACTATGTGTCATTTGGTACCATCTAATTTACTCGTTCAATTTTCTCTGACATATTCCTTCTGAAATCCTCGGCCCTTGGTTACGTACATATTCATTTTATTGTTCTTAGGCCGGTGATTCAGTTATCCGGTAGTAAGATAATTCAGATTGTGAAGCGCAATGTCCGCTAGTGCATTCTTGTGCAGAGGGACAGATTGTTTGAGGAATTGAGAGATTCATTATATATACACCTTGTACGGTTTGACAAGACAGATAAAGAAATGACAACCGTTTGAAGCGCTTTAGATCTTTATTTCTTTAGGGAAAAATGTTCCGTCGCCGTTGAGAATCTTCTACCTATAGAAAGCTCCAAGTGAAATAAATAGAACCTCATTGAGCAAGATAGGTGATGATGACTCAAGTAGACAGTAGAACAGTGGATTCCTTATGGATGTTCGAATCATGATTATGTTTCAGCTGCAGCTTCTCCATATAATAAGCGAGAGTATTCGTCAAGTTCAAATTATGACCGGAACTATGCATATATGTGTTTTTCATAGATCTAGGTTACTCCCATTCTTATATTTTTGTATTTACTACCTTCATTAACTAACCTCTATGATTCAATCTTGTTTTATTTGCTTTTGACTATTTATTCTTCTTTTTATTCAAGCTCATTGGTAGTCCTGACAGTCTCATAAGTAGTAGTGAGAAGATTACTAGGATAGTCTTAACAAATACTTCAGACAATCTTACATAAGTATGGCATTTCTATACAACTAATCTCCCTGGTTGAAGAATCCCATCGTCAGGACAATTACAGTGATTATTGATGAGCATCTAGTAAGTAGATCAATGTTGAAATATATAACAAGCGTATAACGATACAATAATATATTGCCTTCTATAATTTACTTCATTCATTCTTTCAATTTTAAGATATACATGTTTATTCGTCCTATTCTACGAACCATTTCTTCTTTTTCGACCAGAAAAGGAAGCGATGGGCTTTGGTCACGTTACTTCTTATACTTCGTGTCTCATTTCTCAATTCATTACTCACATCTCATCGCAGGTGTCATGTGAAGATTAGCTCAGYTCTAAGAATTCTACTGATCCATATGTTTCCAATGAAACTCCCATAATTAACCTCAACCAATTCATATAGTTTACTAAAATCGAGGCACATCTTCTTTTCCCTTCAATCTCCTGTCTATCGTCACAACTAAACCTCTTTGTCTCTACATGTACCCCCATTTCAACCAAACGAATCTCTTCTGATTATTGTCGCAATACCAGAAGTCTCCAGCCTCACCCCCGGAAACTTCATATGACAACCGATCGGCTCCTGATTAATATTATTACCGAGGCTCTTCACATTGTTTATTCTATTGGCAAACTTTTCCACGTGACTTTAAACACCATTTGTATACTAACCCAATTAATTCACCCCAGTTTCCTACAAGTATACCCCAGATTTTGCATGTGTCGGCGCATCTCCTCACTTATGCAATGAATATATAAAGGAAGGGGCAACTGTCACAAGTAAATCAACTTGTTTTTGTATTGAAAGAAGACAAATACGTAGCTTGGATTTTATGGCATTGCAGTTGATGGATTGTTGATAATTGAAATCCAGAAGTGCATAGACATTATAACAAATAGTAATACTTCTTTTTTGAAGGACTTTCGATATTATCATATTAATTTAATCATAATGACTGACCAACTTCGATACGATGGTAAGGTTGCTGTTGTAACAGGAGCAGGTGGTGGATTAGGAAAAGCTTATGCACTGTTTTTTGCCTCTCGTGGAGCTGCTGTTGTGGTGAATGATTTGGGCGGGTCCCTTCATGGAGATTCAGCTAATTCTGGTAAAAGACCTGCTGATATTGTTGTAGATGAAATAAAAGCTAAGGGAGGTAAAGCTGTGGCCAACTACGATTCAGTGGAATTTGGTGAAAAGATTATTGAAGCTGCTGTTCAAGCTTTTGGAACTGTTCATATTGTTGTCAACAATGCTGGTATCTTAAGAGATGTTTCTTTCAAGAAGATGACTGAAGTCGATTGGGATCTTATCTACAAAGTTCATGTATATGGTGCTTACAGCGTTACTCATGCCGCTTGGCCATATTTCAGAAAGCAAAAATTCGGTAGAGTCATCTCAACTACTTCTCCTGCTGGTCTATATGGTAACTTTGGTCAAACTAATTACTCTTCGGCTAAGTCAGCTTTAATTGGTTTCTCTGAAACTTTAGCCCAAGAAGGTGCTAAATATAATATTACTTCTAATGTCATTGCTCCATTAGCTGCATCCAGAATGACTGAAGGTCTTCTTCCAAAGGAAGTCCTAGAAAAGTTGAGCCCAGAATTTATCGTGCCATTAGTTGCATTTTTAACCCACGAATCTGTTTCTGAGACTAACGGTATCTTTGAGTTAGCTGGTGGATTCTTTTCCAAGCTCAGATGGCAAAGAAGCAAGGGCGCTCTGTTTAAGACTGATGAAACGTTTACTCCATCTGCTATTTTGGCTCAATTCAAGAAAATCACTGATTTTTCAACTGGTTCGCAATATCCTAACGGCCCAGCAGATTTCCTAGGATTATTAAAGGAAGCTAACAAATTACCACCTGCCCCTCAAGGACCTGAAGTTTCTTTGAAAGATCAAGTCGTTGTTATCACTGGTGCATCTGGCGGTATTGGTAAGGCTTATGCTTTGCTGTTTGCTAAGCATGGTGCTAAGATTGTTGCCAACGATTTAGGAGACAATGTGGACAAAGTTGTTGAAGAAATCAAGGCTAAAGGTGGAATTGCTGTTGCTGACAAACACTCTGTTGTTGAAGGTGATAAAGTCATTAAGACTGCCATTGATAATTTTGGAACTGTTCATGCAGTCATCAACAATGCTGGTATTTTAAGAGACAAATCATTCCTTAAGCTTGGTCCTAAGGAATGGAACGCTGTCATTGATGTTCATGTCAAAGGTACATATTCAATCACTAAGGCTGCCTGGCCATATTTCCTGAACCAAAAATACGGTCGTGTAGTGAATACTACTTCTACCTCTGGAATTTATGGTAATTTCGGTCAAGCTAATTATGCCGCTGCCAAGTGCGGTATTTTGGGTTTCTCCAAGGCCTTGGCTCAAGAAGGTGCTAAGTATAATATTCTTGTAAATACTATTGCACCAAATGCTGCTTCTGCTATGACCAAGACCGTCTGGCCAGAAGAAGCATTAAGAACATTGTTACCTGAATTCATTGCTCCTTTAACTGTTTTATTGGCATCTGATAAATCACCATGCAGTAATCAATTATTTGAAATTGGTTCAGGCTGGATTGGTAATACCAGATTAGAACGATCAGAAGGTGCAGTTATTCCTTTCGATAAAGCTAATGTTCCTGAATCAATTGCTGAAAACTGGGCTGATATTGTTGATTTCTCTGGTAAGAATTCATATCCTACTTCTCTTAATGAATCTAGTAAGCTTATTTTCACAACTATCACCAAAGCTGTTGCCACGGGATTCCAAAAGAAGAAGAAGAAGACCGACGGTGTTGGACGTGAAGGCAGTAGTACTTTCAACTATACCTCAAAGGACCTTATTTTATACAACTTGGGGGTTGGTGCTAAAGCAACAGAACTTAAGTACACATATGAAAAGGATCCCAATTTTACTGTTTTACCTACTTACGGTGTTATTCCTCCAATGGTTGGAGCTGATATCTTTGACTATGATGATCTAGTTCCTAACTTCAACCCAATGATGTTATTGCATGGTGAACAATATCTAGAAGTTCTTAAGTGGCCTTTACCTCCTAATGGCTCATTGACCACTAAGCGTAACATTATTGAGGTCTTAGATAAAGGTAAAGCGGCTGTTGTTATCTCTGGTGCTGATACTTCTGATGACAAGGGAAATGTCTACTTCCACAACGAATCAACAACATTTATTCGGGGTTCGGGTGGATTTGGAGGTCCATCTTCGGGTAAAGATCGTGGTGCTGCTACTGCACCAAATACTCCACCAAAGAGAAATCCCGACTTCTCCACCGAAATTAAAACATCTGAAGATCAGGCCGCTATCTACAGACTGTCTGGCGATTTCAACCCTCTCCATATTGATCCTAAGTTTGCTGCCGTTGGCAAATTCCCTAAGCCTATTTTGCACGGTCTCTGTTCATTTGGTATTGCTGCTAAGGCTCTAGTTGACAAATATGGTGTTTTCAAGAACATTAAGGTCCGATTCGCTGGTCATGTGTTCCCTGGTGAAACTCTACAACTACACGCTTGGAAGGAAGGTAAGAAAGTCTTGTTTGTTGTCAAAGTTGCTGAAAGAGATGCATTTGCTATCACATCTGCTGCAATTGAACTTCCTGAACAAGGAACTCCAAAATTATAAACAATTTGAATTTATATGGGAAACCCATTCCCTTTTTCCCTTTGCCTTTTTTGATAATGATATGCGATGTCTTCCTTTTCTTGCGTTAGGTTTATTGTTTGAATACTATGTGTTCTCTATTGTTTCTATATAACTGTCGTGAATTTAACAAAATTATGGCTCAAGACGTTACACCTGACGTAGGCTTATTAGTATACTATAATTATATTACCTACTTAATATATATTACTATTAAACTACCGCAACAAGTTCTTTCTTGTGAGAACTAGCGCAGACTTATATAACTACTATTGCAGTACGTGTGACCAAGAATCCTTAAAGAGCTTAAATCTTGAAATCATGATGAATCCCACTTTCAAATAATAAGTTATAGTGATCGCCTAGAGCTTTGGTAAACTTCTCTATTTCAATATCATCTTTTCTAGTTACTTCTTCATCCTTACTTTCCCAGTATTGCTTAACAGCAGCTTCGACTTCATCAACAGAACTCAAACCAATAACAACTGCAGTTTTACCGTAATGCTTATCACGGTTCCAGCCACGATAAACAAATCGACTAGCAAGGTCAGCTAATTCAATGCCATCTTGTTCAATCAACTTCTGGGCATATTGAGCAACCGAGTCTTTCAATCCATCAGGACCTGGATGGAATGGTCTAGTATCACCGGATCTTAATAAAGACATAGATAACGGTGATGCGTTAAAGATCATTTTGACACCAGCCTCATTATAGATTCTTTCAATGTATTTCAGAGCTGTAGTGTTCTGAAGACAATAATTGGCGTACGTCAGCAGAACATCTAATGGTCCGTATTCTTCTTTGATCCTTTTAGCAATGTATAATAAATAATCAACAGGATATCCGGAGACACCAACATGTTTAACTAATCCTTCTTTCTTCAATTCAAAAGCTGTCTTAACAGCAGTCAACGTTTCCTCCTCAGGAACAAATTCAACGTCATGGATATATAAAATATCCAAATGAGGAGTGTTCAATCTTTCTAAACTACGTTCAACACTGCTTCTAATGGATTCTGGTGAATAATCAAAATCAGTCTCAGTTACTCTGCCTGCTTTAGAAATGAGATAGTAATTGCTTCTGGGGTATTCAGAAGCTAGCTCTCTCAGTGCTCCTCCAATGATTACTTCTGAAGGTCCGTAATAAGCTGACGTGTCAATGGCTCTAATACCAAGATCAAATGCTCTTCTTAATATTGACGATGCTGGCATTGAATTTGGATCATCACTAAACAGATAATTGAAGGCTCCGCCACCAAATACAATTGGTGGTATATCTTCCAATTTGCCAGTGATTGGCTCATTGGTAGGGGGAGCAATAGGCTTAAGGCTCATTTCGTTTTGGTCTTCCAGAATCAACTATCAGTATTTCAACATCAATTTGGTACGATCTAAAATAATAAATATTACCAAAAACAGCCACTTATCAAGCTAATGCAATTAGTTCTTCATTGATTAAATACTACAATTGTCAGGAAACCTAGCTTCTAACACTTCTTTCATTAGCTAATTCAATAATTGAATGATAAATCTCCAATCATCCAAAATAGGAAAAAGACTCCGCTTCGAGAAACGGTAAAAAYAGAAAAGCGAAATAGAGGTGTGGGGCAATTGTAATTGTAGATGGAAGATTTTACAATATAATTGATGTATTTTTTGAGAATTTGAATAGATTTCAAATTTGGAATAAAAATGATTGGAAGACAAAGAGAATTGATTGTACTTCTCAAGGAGCAGGAGCAGCAATAAGTGACTAATTATGGAGGTAATGGTTAGTAGAGTTTGAGGTTCGAGTCAAAATGAACACTAGGAGTACAATGAAAAGGAAGGATAATATATAATTGGACATACTTAGCTATAATTTATGCTTCGAACCTGGTTGCTGTAATCTTTCAAAGATCTTCGTTGATAAATCTTCTCATTTCATGAATACGTTTTTCGTTATCATATGAAAGCCATAATTCTGGAGACATCGACAAAATATTTCGGAAGCAGTGCGTCAAGCAAAGCTATTTTAGGATAGATATCGTCTCCGGAACTGTCTAATTGCACTTCATATAATAGACGCAGAGTTCTGCATAGGCTGCATATTGTATCATGTGTGGCATTAAATGTTACTTGTAAGCAGATTAGATATTCAAAGTATGGTTCATAAGATTAGTGTTATCATTTTAGTTTAATACCCTAGAATTGATTTAAACCTCCTTTGATTCCCATTTAACATGTCATAAATTCGCACTCTTACTTACATATTGTAGAAAGYTGAGATTATTGTTTCGCTGTTGTATTGTGCATCAACATGCAGAGTGCCGACTCCCACATCATCGTACATATCACAAGACCGGAAYCTGAAATTTATGAAATTTACAACCTGGGCCTTCTTCATAACTACAAAGAAGGCTCATTTCRTTGAACAAGAAATACTAGCAAATATTCAATCAATGAATTGATCAATTGGCTGACAAAGGAAGCTATAGGCCAGTTAATTAGATATTGATTTTAGTTTCAATCAATCAGTCTAAAACAGAACCTGCATACTAAGTCATATCATCTCTCATTGYTTGTTTACCAATCAGACAGATCATTACTCAGTAATTTGTATCATCGCTTACCCATTCATAACAACTGTTAAATGGCTTTGACAGGCTGAAAATATATTTCACATTTGAAAAGACCTTTGGGAATACCCTATGATAATTTTGATTGCCCGTGTTAGCATTTGACGACATCCAAGATTTATCTCGCACCTCACACCATCTGTAGCTAAGCATTTTCATCACTGGTTCATACAGGAACGAAGGCACCGTTTAACCATTTTGACTCGACTCCCTTATATTAACTGCAATTRCGTTCTATAAAATATAATGAAACTACTCGTCAGAAAAAACAACCATAAAGCAAGGAAGCTTTTACTGGTTTCCGGATCACATGCCCTTAGTATCAAATGCAGAGGAGCAGRACCATTGGCTCATTCGCACGAAAAACAGCGACAAATTGAACTAGAGCTAATCGATAGAAAAGATTTAAATCTCCGCCAATATGAGCCCTTAATCAGACATCAAATTCACGGAATTGTTGGTTTCATGGAAGTTAAGAATGATATCTTTCTATGCTGCATCACAGGTCAAAGAGAGGTTGCTAGACCTAGACCTCATGAAACCGTCAATAGAATATTCTCGGTGGACTTTTTTTCTCTGTTATCACCAGAGTGGGATTTCATCACATTAGATGTTAATGGGCGTGCCGTTGTTGAATTTGGTTCAGCAAAAGATGATGCTAGTGTCAGAACTATTCATCCCTGTATTGAATTGAGGAATCTATTAAGCAATGGAAGTTTCTACTATTCACAAGACTTCGATCTGACAACCAGGGTACAAGAAAGAACTAATGATCAACATTCACTTAGTAACGATGTATTCAAGGAAGAATTTATGTGGAATTCCTTCATGATGGGCGAGATGGTCAAATTCAGAGATAATCTGAATGATACTGATACCGAGATATTAGATGATAACGGGTTTCTTGCTACTGTCATTAGAGGATATGCTGAAACAATCAAGGCAAGATTAGGATCATCTAGAATTTGTGCTATGTCAATAGTATCCAAACAATCTCACAAACGTGCAGGAACAAGATTCAACGCCAGAGGTATTGATGACGATGGCCATGTAGCCAACTTTGTTGAAACTGAAGTTATCATATATTCAGAAAGGAAAACTTTTTCCTACGTYATTATCAGAGGTTCATTGCCATTTTTTTGGGAGCAAGAAAGTCAATTAATAACCTCAAAAATCAGTATCACCAGATCAATTGAAGCATCAGAACCAGCTTTTGTTAAGCATTTCCAAACATTAGTAGATAATTATGGTTCTGTTCATATTGTAAATTTACTGGCAGCTAAGGGAACTGAGGGTGAACTAGCCGAGAGATACAGATCTCTGGTTGCTAGGAATAAAGACTCGAGATTCCCCCAGCTTGAAATGACAGGATTTGATTTCCATGCTGAAACGGCTCAGAATGGCTATGAACAAGCAAACAAGATATTTGCTTTCATTCTAGAGTCTTTACAAGAGTTCGGCTATTACAGTATTGACCATCAAAGCAACAGAGACACTTCTGAACAAATAGGTGTCTTCAGAGTTAACTGTCTTGATTGTTTGGATAGAACAAACGTTGTTCAACAGCTGATTTGTTGGAGAGTACTGAGAGTAATAGCYGAAGATCAAGGTTTTGGTGAACTGAATTTCGATTTCAAGACAAGATTCAACACTTTATGGGCRAACAATGGTGATCAGTTATCCCAAATTTATACTGGAACCAATGCTTTAAAGTCTTCTTTCTCAAGAAGTGGGAAAATGAATATTGCTGGTGCATTGTCTGATGTTACTAAGTCTGTTAGTAGAATGTATATGAATAGTTTTGTTGATAAGAATCGGCAAGCTACTATTGAATTTCTATTGGGAAAACTAGATAATCAGATGCCTGTGTTGTTATATGATCCTGGTAATCAGTATGTTCAAGAGGAATTATCAAAGGCAAAAAACAAGTTTGAAACTTCTACTGAAGCTATGATATTCACAGGATCGTTTAATATCAACGGTATGAGATCTGATGCTGGTATAACCGATTGGTTGTTTCCTCCAGAACATGAAAGCTGCACACCTGATATTTTTGTTATTGGTTTCCAAGAAACTGTTGAATTAACTGCTGGAAGTATTATGGCTGCTGATAAATCTAATTCGATGTTCTGGCAGCATAAGCTGAACGACTGTTTGGATCAAAGGGAAAAATATGTACTATTGAGAACAGAACAAATGAGCTCATTGTCTATTTTGTTTTTCGTTAAAGCTTCTAAAGTGGAGATGGTTCAAAATGTGGAAGCGTCAAGCAAGAAAACAGGACTTGGTGGAATGGCTGGCAATAAAGGTGCTGTAGCGATTAGTTTCAAGTGTTATGACACTTCAATATGCGTTGTAAATGTTCATTTGGCAGCAGGTGTAAACGCTGTTGAAGAAAGATTACGTGATTTAGAAAGTGTTCGTACTGGCATCAGATTTTCTAGAGGTAAAACTATTGATAGCCATTCAGCTATTGTAGTGCTTGGTGATTTGAACTTCAGAGTCCCTTTATCTAATGCTGAAGTTCGGTCGGCTGTTTGTGATATGAATTATTCTGCATTATTAAGAAAGGATCAGTTATTACAGGAAATGAAACATAACCCTTTATTATCTGGGTACCAGGAAATGGAAATCAAGTTCCCCCCTACCTATAAGTATGACAATGGAACAAATAAATATGATACATCAGATAAAGAACGAGT
This sequence comes from Sporopachydermia quercuum, assembly GCA_001599295.1. Classification (NCBI taxonomy): domain Eukaryota; kingdom Fungi; phylum Ascomycota; class Sporopachydermiomycetes; order Sporopachydermiales; family Sporopachydermiaceae; genus Sporopachydermia; species Sporopachydermia quercuum. The sequence continues at coordinate 1,848,688 of BCGN01000002.1, read as the reverse complement.
TCCTTCTTGGACTGACAGAATAATATATAAGAACAAGGATAACATATTAGAACAATTGACTTATAACAGCTCCTTGATATTGTTCTCTGATCATCATCCTATCTATGGGTTGTTTTCGGCTAATGTCGTGAAGGTAGATAAAGRCGAAAAGAACAAGCTGGTTAAGCAGTTGCAGGAACTGTATAAAGCAAATAACTCAGCTGACAGCGGGAGCTCAGTCTCTGTTCTACCTAAACAGAATCTTCTTGATATTGGATATGACGATACATCTAGCTTACGTCGATCGGTCCCAGTTACTACTAATAATGAGCCTCCTCAAGTACCTGCTGGCAGAAACTCACACCGTGTTCCTGTGAACTTGATTGATTTTGACGCTGATGATGATATTGATAATAGTCATAAAAGCAATAACAATAACAATATCGATAGCACAATTTCAAGAAGTGAACCTGAAGTCATTGCACCTGTAGTTAAACCACCGCTACCTTCCAGACCTGGTGGTAATTTAGCACCAGCAGCAGCAACGTATAGCAGGAAGCCACCAGTGCCTCCTAGCAGACTGTCCAAAGTCGCCAATGAAGTATCATTGGATTCTGCACCTTTAGTGCCCAAACCAAGGAAAAAGCAAGGAACACCTGTTCAGAGTTCTGTGATAGAAGCTCCCACACTAAAGCCTACGCCTCCACCTAGTAGAGGAGCTACTGAATCACCATCGTTTAGAGTTCCTGTATCTTTACCTAGTTTGGATAATGAGCAGCAGAGACTAACAAAGTCAGAATCACCTGAACCAAAAGAAGACAAGAAGCCGCCAGTAATCCCAAGAAAACCAGTCTCATTAGCGGCTTCTCATATTGATTTTGAGTCTGCGCCGTTAATACCAACTAAAGCTGCATCAACTGGTACTTCGCGATCTTCTACACCAGTGGACACACCAGGAAAGTCTATAAAAGATAGGATACAGGAGTTCAGTAAAGCATAGTGAGAATGAAGCATCTGTTAGGTTTAGTTGCATTGTAGCATATTATATTGTAGATTGGTCGGGTATAAGATCTAACTGTACAATAATTGAGTTTCCTTTAGGGACATCTGACATCTGGTATCTGAGGACCCCAGAACTTCAAAGTTTGCCTCTTCGACTACTGGTTTTGTATACATGAAATTATAGTATTCTTTTAACTTCCCCACCATTTATCTGTCCAAAATGCTTGATAATTATATAGATTTTCATATATCCTGTCTTCTATATCAAAAGAACCTCATTTCGGACGAGTGCATTAGTAAATCAAGTATAATGATTTCCGAAATATTAAATGTCCACCAATATAATTTCCGTTTTCCCATTTCTCCATAACAGTATTTACTGATTATGTCATAATTAAAATTCTCATATCTGTTTCGGTTCACGTCATATTTAACTCCCAATGGTGATTGTGTCTCGTCTCTCCTTGTAGGTTCTTTCTAAGTGATCGGAATTGACATAGAACGCCGAAGTAATGATTGATCATATAATGCCATGTTGTTTGGAATTCTTTGAAAGACTGTTAAACTGATTAGTTGAAACCATTGCTTAGTGCAGTGATTTGAAATAGATTGGGCTTCGTGAACGTGAATCGTGATTAACAATTTGACAAGTTGGCTACCAAGTGCGCTCAAGAGGGAGATCTATCAACCACATGATTCGGAACCCATAAATGATTTGATGATTACTAAGAGTGATTGATACTGTACAACGAAAAGCTGATTGTTTTGTATAAAATAATAGAAATACTATCAAAATTGAAGTTTTAGAAACAAAATGGCAGAAAATCAAGTAGATGTCAGCATTGGTAATGACCTAAAGGTATGGATCATTTACTGAATAGACTAACTGTGTGAGTAATCAGAGAGATCTGGTTTCATCACCGTGAAAGCAATGATTTCTATATTGAAATTTGCACTGACTAACATAATATCTTCTAGGATGCATTCAAAGAAACAGACAAATGGGTATGTATTACTTTATTGTTGACTTTATTGTAGATTGAACATATTCATATCAACTACTGGATTTACTAACATTGATGTAGGTTCAAAATGGTATCCAATGGATGACTGACATTCAAACCTTCTACAAGGAAAGATCAATAATAGAAAAGGAATATGCAACGAAACTCCAAGCATTGACAAGTGAATATTTCAAAAAGAAAGCAAGAATAAGTACCTCGTTAAGTGTTGGTGATACTCCAAAGATCACCCCAGGCTCTCTTGAAAGTGCATCACTGGTTACTTGGACAGAAGTTTTAACCCAGACTGAAATAATGGCAAAAGAAAGAAACCGTTTAGCTTCAGAATTGACTATTCAAATAGCTGATCAAATTGCCGGTGTGGCGTCAAGACATGAAACCCTCAGAACGAAATACTCTGAATTCAATGATAGACTAGTTAAAGAAAGAGACCAATATTATGATGAACTGAAGAAATCTAAAACAGCATACGATTCTACATGCCAGTCGATGGAAAATCAACGATCAAAAAGCTCAAAATCCTTCGATCTAAAGAAGGACAGGGCCGCTAAAAAAATGCAAGAGAAAGAATGGGCTATGAATGACGCGAAAAATCTATATATAGTTAAAATCAATGTGGCCAATAGATTGAAAGATAAGTATTACTATCAAGACATTCCTGAAGTACTTGATGGACTACAAGAATTGAATGAAACCAGAGTCCAGAAGCTCAACGAGTTTTGGAATAATGCTGGTGATCTGGAAGCTGCCATGTTCGAAAGATGTAAAAAGAGCATTGAAAATTTTAAACAAATTGTGGCGCAGAATCATCCATCGTTGGATACTTCTATGTTTGTTAAACATAATATGTATGATTGGAAAGAGCCGGAAGATTTTTATTATACACCATCACCTGTTTGGCATGATGATGATCAGATTGTTACCGGGGAGGAAGAATTAAAGGTGTTAAGGAAGCAGTTGGCACAATCAAATAAGGCTTATACGCAGTATGAAGAAATAACGGAGACAGAAAAGACAAAACTTCGAGAGCTTCAAGAGTTTAAGAAAGCGGTATTAGTCGGTAAAGAAAAAGGTAGTTATACTGATGCTATTAACAAATATTTGAATACATTGAAGATATTCGCATTTGATGATACTAAAAGAGTTATATCCGAAGTTGAGATCGAGACAATTGAATCTGCAGCTGGTGACAAAGATTTATCAGTGACAGCAGGCGTGGCAGAGAAGAAACACCGGAGACTATTCTTTCTGGGAAAGAGTAACAAGTATCAACATGGTACAGCACAAGCTAAAACCAATAATGGTGGTACTGAAGATGCTGGTTCTATTCGCTCATATGGAACCAGCGTGGCTGGTGCTGGCACCGGAGGATCAAAGCTTTTCTCGTCAGTACTGGGAAGAAACAAATCACGATCAAATACTCTTTCCAGCACTATAAGTATTGCGGTTGCAAAGGCATTATATGGATACCAAGCTCAAGGCGATGATGAGGTAACTATTCAACCAGGAGATGAATTGATTATTTTAGAGCATGATGATGGCTCGGGATGGACCAAAGTGAATCATCAGTCGAGCAATAGAGAAGGATTAGTTCCAACGTCATATATTCAGATATCAGACGGGAAAGCAGAGTCGATAATAAGTACAAGTACATCAGAATCAGGTGCCACAGGTAAGAAAGTGGGTCCTCAAGTTGCACCAAAGCGAGGAGCTAAGAAGGTTCATTATGGCCAAGCGTTATATGCTTATGAAGCTCAAGGAAGTGATGAGTTGAGTATAACACCAGGAGATAAGATTTTGATTGTCAAGGAGGATCAAGGTGATGGATGGACTGAGGGTGAAGTCAATGGATCTTCAGGACTATTCCCAACCTCTTACATGAAGTTGATTTGATACCTTTAGTGATTAGATGTCTAATATGGTCGTTGTATTGAAAGTCAGGATTAGAATAACGTAAAATGAAATGGTGCCTGAGTTTGTTAGGAAACTCCGGATTGAAGGTTCAAACTTAAGTTGAAGTAAAGTTTAGCTTGGAGCTTAAAGATTAGTCTAATATTCAGATATTAGACTAATCTTCATATTATATAATAGATGATTCTTTATTTTCTTTCCAACAAGATTCTTTCTGATACAAAACTATAGTTTCAATTGCAGAATTGTTTTCCGTAGTTTGGGAGAGTTTTGACTATCCCTAGCAATAATACGAGAAGAAGCAATCAAGCAGCTAGAAATGTAATTAAGGTTTAATATTAGACTTTTAGAGTACATGTAACCTTAATGCGCAATGCTATTCATAAGGAAATTTGACAATCCATATAAAGCATACAATTAAAACTAAAGTTACATTGTACTACTGCAGATTCAGATCCTAATATAGTTATTTATAGTTTGGTATAGTACAGTATTCCTGATCAGCATTTCACCCATACTATGCTATTCCAATCTTCGTTTAACAATTAACTTTGGTCTGAATAAAGTCCTTCACTTGCTAGTGTGTATTAAACCCTAATTAACTCTGAATTTTAATTATCGCCTTCTCATCCTCGATTAAATTCCATCAATCCTCTTCTTTTCTATCTGTTACCAGCTACTACTGGAAGATATGTTTTCAGGGGATATAAATTGACAACAGTAATTTTTGCTAATAGTGTATCAGATTCTGTGCTGATTCCATTGAAATGATGACTATGGAGGAAATGCTATCTGGTGACAATGACGATGACGATGATGATGCCCCAAATTACAAATAAACCGATTAGCTATGTCTTAAAACGGTTTCTATTCACCTAGGAAGCGAAGCGATCAAAGCGGTTTATACTCAGTTTCCAACGCTTTATTGTATTGATTACACCTGTTTGAAGTGAAATCGAAGTCTTCTCCTTTTCCCATGATCATCATCAATATCTGCCATCACTTGATTCATTTCACTGTCTATTCACTTATTAATCTTTCTAATCGATCACCAACAGCTCAACCAATAGACCAAAAATCCATCTACACAATGAATAATCTCAACTGCATTAACTAATTCAGAAAGATAGAGCTTTGCAGTGTATGCCTTTCGGGTATGCCTTCATTGCATCAAACAGAGTTGGTCTGTGACTACTGTCATTACAGAACCCCAGAAAACAACTTAATATAAACATTTACGAGGTAATTGACTTCTCACATATTCCAACTATACCCTCAGCTATCTGACAATATAACGAATACCTTTTTTTATTACCCATAAAACTTAACATTCCTTCATCAACTCAAATACCTCGCAACTGATCAGGACTTTCTCTTTCATTTCTGTACTCTGCTGGCTCTTTTATGTATGCATATACCCAACCAGGCTAAACTTATATATAAATAACTGAATTCACTCACATATTTATAAACGTTTCTAACATATAATTATATTCACAATTATATTTATATATTTGAACAAATTCCCATACTTTGTTTACTGATTTCATTTAGATTGCTATTTAGTGAAATCGGTATCCAATTATTCATTCCACCGATCATCGATACTGCAACCATAAGCATCTTCCAGGAGAGTTAATTTACTCATCACTAGCGTCGAAACTAAACAGAATTCCAAGCGTAATTCTCCTCCAGAGATGAATACAAGACAGTCAACAAGCAATTGTGGTTTTAAAGTGGAACATAATTAAATAAATAAAAAAGAGAAGATAATAAAGGAGAAGGGTTGATAGAACAAACGAATAGTTACTAGTTTACTGTCTTATTCAAGTATCCCATAAAACCAAATCTTTTCATTTGTTCGTTTCCTAATCATTTTCCAGTTGATAGTTTGGATAAATGATAAAATGCAGTTCGAACAAATAGTAAGACTTACTTATATTTAGAAAAACGGCTTTTCAGATTTGATTGATTATTATATGTCTAAAAAGAATAGAAATTGAACAATCAGACAACTGTGAAATAGACTAGAAGATAGTTGATAGTTATTTATACTGCTAATCCATCAACCTGTTCTATCACATCTATATTGTACCATCACCTATTTCTGTGATTTGAATGGAACTGCGGCTAAAAAGTCAGCAGCATTTACCTGGAAACAAGGATTATAAACCTTGCTTATTTGATTTCAGAGATTTTTTATTTATTTTTTATTCTCTGGGTTTTACAGGCAGGAATCATAATAAACTGGGCAGGTCCTAATTGAACTAGACCGATTAGGCCCAAAGAATAACAACCACCTTTCTTACTTCATAGTATTCATTTAGAACCAGAGAACACCAAGGGACACCACAGATGATATATAACAATGGGAAATACATTATCAAAAGTATTTGTAAGTAGTTTTGGGAAGTATGTTATTGAAAATTGTTGACCTTTACTAACAAGCGATTGAATAGACAAGACTGATTGGAACTAGAGAAGTTCGGTAAGTATAGGATGTCATTAATGGATTAATTATGTTCCTGGTTTCTCGAATAATTCGCAACGACATCTTTTCATATTCCGGTTTTTTCTTCCTTCTATTTCCTAGCTCTTCGTTCGTATATCTATAATGTATAATACTAACAATATGATACCTACAATAGAATACTAATGCTGGGACTTGACGCCGCAGGTAAAACAAGTAAGTCAACTAATTAAAATTTTTTGTTCTTCTCATTTCATTGCAACTACTAACAACCTCCTTATTAGCCATTCTCTATAAATTAAAGCTGAAACAAAACAGTCCTGAAGAAGTAGCTCCGACAGTTGGATTCAACGTGGAACAAGTGACGTATAAGAACATCAAATTCAACGTTTGGGATGTTGGTGGACAAGAAGATTTCCGTCCTTTATGGAGACATTATTATACTGGAACTGATGGATTAATATTTGTTCTGGATAGTGGAGATATTGATAGAATTAGTAGTGCGAAGCTTGAGCTGGATAGGATATTGAAGGATCAAGAGATGAAGAATGTTCCAGTGGTTGTTTTTGCTAATAAACAAGATCTACCAAACGCCTTAAGCCCGAGGAAAGTACAGGAAATATTACAGCTTGAACAGTTGGGAGATAGAGCCTGGTGTGTAGTGCCATGTACAGCTATAACTGGTAGAGGATTAACAGAAGGATTAACTTGGATAAGTAATAATATACCAAAGAAATAAATGGGATGAGATCGAAATTTGGAGATTAGTAGTAAGAGTGATAGAAATGTTGCCGAGGATGAATAGAAGAATAAAAGGCAGAGATATTCTGGCGTCAAGGGTAAAGGAATCAAATAATAGTATGGAATGAATGCAATAGAAGCTATTCAGTTAAACATAATCAAAAGTAGGTAATGGCAGCTACTATATATCTAGATATATTCTTTGGTGCCAAGTTTAGAGGTACATTTGATATTCATATCTAAAATTACATGAATTTAATTAGAATATTATATTTTTATTTCATTATATTCCATTTTTCTATTCTATCGTTATCTACATACATCTCTCTATTTGATTCTCATGAATTTTATATTAGTTTCAGTTCATTTCCAACATGAAATCATCATCTTGTTCTAACAGAAACTTCACCATTGGCTTCACCGAAATATGCAGCATCTGCCATCGAAGGGAACAAACCAGTTTCAACAACACCAATCAAAACCTTGATCTTGCTGTGAAGTCCTGAAACATCAGCAACTTTGCCAAAATGGGCATCAATAAGAAAATTGTTATTATCAGTGATGATTGGTCCAGCTTTAGCACTACCACCTTGTCTTAGAACAACAGTTTCAGCTCCCAATGCATATAAATCTTGTGTGACCTTAGCAAAAGCGGTCGGAACAACTTCAATGGGAATACCTTTTAACCATTTAGTCCCCAGGATATCAGATTTCTTCCTATAATCTGCAACTAATACAAATTTCTTAGCACAGGAAGCAACTAATTTCTCTTGGAATAAACAAGCACCTCCACCTTTAATACAGTTCAATTGAGGGTCAACTTCATCAGCTCCATCAAAAGCAATATCGATTTCTGGGTAGTCTTCGATTGACCCACATATCAGTCCATTATCCCTAATAAGACCTTTTGATTGAAATCCTGTAGGAATGCAGACGAAACTTGTTTTGTTTGCTAACTGTCCAATTCTCTCGGCAACGTAGACAACGGTGCTTCCCGACCCAATTCCAATCACTTTAGCATTTGGTGGGAAGTTCTCATCAACTGCTCTGTAAGCTGATTGTTTCTTTGCCAACTCTGCTAATTCCAGTTCACTCATTTTGCATGGATTTGTATTATTCTGATCGTATTTGAAAACCTTGCTATTCCTCCTACTACTGATAATTATATTTCTATGCTGAACACCTTTCTTGATTATATGTTTATACTGATTAAACAATACAGACCTCATTCAATATTGGTTAAGTAACAATTAGTTTTGCTACTGCTGCTGAAGGATGTATATTAACGGTTCTGTCTAACCTTTAAGTAAAATATAATGTTGCAAATCTAACGGCAATCTGATAGCTTTATAACAACAGTCCTCAAGATTTTCACTTCTTCTCTATAACCGAATTACACATAGTACCCCTTATGACGTTTTGTTTAGAGTTAATCAACCGAAATCTGAGTGAATCTTACACAAATGATTTTTCCGTTCTCTGTCATCGAAAAGAAAATTTTCCCCAAGATTTATGAATTGCGGAGGGTTAACATGGGTTGTGGCTAAATTGCCCATTGGGGAAACTAAGTTTCAAAGAAGAATTAAGCTCAATAGAGTGATGCTGGGCGATGTATAAATGTTTGGAAGTGCAGGAATCTGCATGAGGAAGACAAATACAATTTAAGTTTGATATGAGATACATGATTGTGCATTCAAATGCATGAAAAATTTGTAAGTTACTTGTAACGGTTAAGAGGAGATTTGATGTTGAATACATACCAATTTCTATTCTTGACATGAGAAGGTTCTAACCGCCACTATATTGATGAGTAGGTAGATAGAAGAGCCAGCATTGCTTCTGACAATTGTAGATATAATCAAAAGATTCAGTAAAAGCTAACCATTTGGGAATTGTATTCCATTGTTGGTGAGATTAGTGGCTGTTTTACAAGAGAAGTGTAACAGAAACTGTGCGATAGAAACACCTATATCATAATGTCTAGTAAACCAACAAACAACAGCAATAGTGCCTCCGCTGAAAAGGATGTGAAAGATAAAGAAGCTGCCACAGGAAATGAAACCAAGAATACATTAGTGACGCTAGAAGATGATGATGAATTTGAGGATTTTCCGGTAGAAGGTAAGTCATGGCTTCACTAGTCTAATTGATCGATCTATGGTTATTGTAGTTCATGTAGTTAACTAACCCTTTACTAAACTCATTTAGATTGGGAAGAATCTGCAACAATAGGCGCAAGTACAGTTCAAGAGCATTTGTGGGAACAAGACTGGGATGATGAAGACAATTCAGAAGATAATTTCGCCAAGAAGTTAAGGTATGTGAACCATGGATGATTAATTGATCAGGTATGGGGAAACATTTTAAGATCTATGAACTATGCTACTAACTTACTCATAATTGCACAGAGAAGAACTAAACTCAACTGCTAAAAATGCTAAATAAATATAGCACCTATATCAACAGTAATATCAACAGTAATAAAAATAATTATTATATATAACATCTTAATTATATTATCCACATGACCCAAGATATATCTTCCCTTTCATCTACTGTTTATTGAGTATCATGTATTGATAGATAGTAGAGCTAACGTCTTGCGAATAGCCCCTTTAATTACATTAGAAGCCGTCCCATAATGGGTATCTGCTTCATTTCATAAGGTAATATTGAAAACTCTTTCTTATTATGTGAAGAAAGTAAATAAAATCGTACTCAATCTCATTTAGCAATACAAAGCAATACAAATATATTGACATAGACCGTTTTTTTTTGTAATAAATATGTATAATAGAACTCTGTGTGGAAATCTTGATTGGAGAAGTGGAATGTTCAGTTTTTGATAACACTTTCAAGTAACAATCAAAAGACTGTATCTTGGTGGAGTTGAGCTTGGATATTGAGTGACAGATGATAAAGAAGAGTATTATAGATCATTAGCATCAACTGCGTAGTAGACCGGAAAATATGTCTTTAGTGGGGTACAATTCAGACTCTGGATCAGAATCTGAGTTGAAACTACATGCTACTGACAAGCAAGAATTCAAAGCTAGAGAAAAACTGAGCCTGGCACCCTCAATAGTATGTATGATTAGAACCAGCAGTCTGATTCAATTAGCTAATAATTTAACAATCCACGTACAGTAACTAACTGAAAGTATAGAAAACCTTGGAGAATGCAGTAATTAGAACAGAAATAGTACCTACGTTGATTTCAGCAGCTGATAGTGAAGCTTCAAAACAAATACTCACTGGTACTATCCAACCAGAAGTGTTTGATGAAACAACGTTCAGCAACCAACACAGAACATTTCAAACGTTAGGCTATGCTCAAGATCCAACTTTATCAGCACAAAATGAGCTAATAGGCGATCTGAAAGCCGCAGAGAATTTTAGGGGACAAGACTTGAGATCTATTCGTTACAGTAAAGCTGAAAGGAGACAGAATAAGCCCAAGAGGAGAAGGAAAGGTGACAGTTCAGTATTAGATGGCGACTCTGCTTATAAGGGACCATGGGCAAAATTTGAATCATCACAGTCGGAGTCAGAATGGTCTGCAGATGAAGCTTCAGATGAGTCGAGATCCGAGGTTGAACCAGTTGAGGAATTGAAAGCCGGAGGTACCACAGATGAACCACAGGTTAAGATCGTCAAACCTGAAGAAAGAACTGAATTCTTTGGCGAAAACGAACATGATTATTTGGGTAGAACTTATATGCATGTTCCACAGGATTTAGACGTTGATCTATTGAAAGAACCCGGAGAAGAAGATTGGTATATACCAAAAAGACAGATTCATACATGGAGTGGTCATCAGGGTGGTACTTCATGCCTATCATTTTTCCCTCACTCTGGACACTTACTTCTAAGCGGAGGAAATGATAGAAAGATTCAGTTGTGGGATTGCCATCATAAAAGAGAACATTTGAGGGGATATTTCGGTCATAAAGTAGCCATCCGTGATCTATGTTTCAACATCGATGGTCGTCAATTCATCAGTTCGAGTTTCGACAAAACTATTAAATATTGGGATACAGAAACAGGAAAATGCATAAGTAGAATAAAATGTAGAAGTGTTGCCAACACTATAAAATTCAACCCTAAGCCAGATCAGGCAAACGAGTTTTTAGCAGGAATGTCCGACAGGACTATCTTACAGTATGACATAAGAACTGGTGAGATTATTCAAACGTATGATCATCATTTGAAGTCAGTGAATACTATTGTTTTCGTTGATAAGAACGAAAGATTCATGTCGACCTCAGATGATAGAAGTATTAGAGTATGGGATTGGAGAATTAACGTACCAATCAAATTCATTGCCGATGTTCATCAGTACTCTATGCCGACTGGGGATATTCATCCCAGCGGTAAATATGTTGCATTTCAATCATTAGCAAGTGAAATCCATGTATTTTCTGCTACTGATTCCGGAAAGTTCAGAGAGAATAAGAAAAAGCTCTTCAAAGGTCATAACGCAACTGGACAAGCAACAAAGATTGGATTCTCTCCTAATGGCAAATATATCTTCAGTGGTGACACTACAGGCGATGTTGCATTCTGGGACTGGAAAACTTGTAAACTCACCAAGAAGGTTAAAGTAGATTCAAAACCTATAACATGTGTTGCCGCACATCCTCAAGAAAGTAGTAAAGTTGCAATGACGGGATTAGGGGGCAGAATCTTCTACTGGGATTAGTAACTACTCTACAACTAATTCGTAATATTTAGTTGGTTAATAAGAATTAATCGTGTACATTATACTATACAAAGTAATCCGTTTGTTTCGTTTGATATCATGCAAATACTGGACACCCGGTAACCACTAACTAGTAAGTGGCAATTAACGTAACGCGATACAGTAACAGTTTAATGTAACGTAAATGTAGACTTCTAGAGGCGAATCTCTAAGCATAGAACGATACACTCTTTGATTTTCTGGCTTGCACTTCAGAAATAGCATCGACAAAATCTTCATGCTTTATCACACTTTGGCCATTTCTTAATGCAATCATACCAGCTTCAACAGCAACTGCTTTCAGTTGCGCACCATTAAATTCATCGGTACTTCTAGCCAATTCTTGCCAGTTAATATTAGATTCAACGGTCATTTTTCTCGAGTGAATCTGTAAAATACTAGCTCTAGCTTCTTCAGTAGGTAATGGGAATTCAATCTTTCTATCTAAACGACCAGATCTAAGTAAGGCAGGATCCAAGACATCCACACGATTAGTTGCCGCAAGGACTTTAACACGATCATCAGAATCAAAACCATCTAACTGGTTAAGTAATTCCAGCATGGTTCTTTGAACTTCTCGATCACCAGATTTGTCGGAATCAAATCTTTTTGTTCCAATAGCATCTAATTCATCAATAAAAATAATCGTAGGTGCCTTTTCCTTAGCTAATGCGAAAGCATCTCGTACTAACTTTGCACCATCACCAATGAACATTTGAACTAATTGAGGAGCAGCCAACTTCAAAAACGTGGCATTTGTTTGAGCAGCACAAGCTCTTGCTAATAATGTTTTACCAGTACCTGGAGGTCCATACATTAATGCACCCTTAGGAGGCTTGATACCCAATTTCTTGAATTTGTCAGCTTGTTTCATCGGTAGCACAACAGCTTCCACAAGTTCTTCTATTTGCTTATCTAAACCACCGATATCAGAGTATGTCTCTGTAGGTTTCTCGTCAACTTCCATTGCTTTCACTCTTGAATCGTATTCAGCAGGTAATTTATCTAACACTAAATAGGAATCCTTATTAACACCAATTAAATCACCAGGCTTTAATTCTTGAGGATCAACTAAACCAATCAATGGCAAAAACACAGTTTGTCTTGTAGAGGTCTTAACTACGGCAGATTTTCCTACGCGTGTTGAATCCAAATCAACATTAGCTCCTTCTTCAGTTGCTTCTTCATCAGCTTCAATATCTAACAATTCAACTACATTACCTACTAGATAAGGCAGTTGACGATTGTTCTCAATTTTATCCTTACTGTCTTTTATCTTTTCTAACATTGTGCTTTTCTCATGATTCAATCGTTGAGCTTCTGATTTCATCACTTTGATATCATTTTCCAGAAGTTTGGTTCTGCTTATTAAATCTGCCGTTGAGGATCGAAGAATCTCTTGATCGAACTCTTCTTCTTCTTTGGACTTCTGAGACTCTTTATCAGCCTTCTGGGCCTGCTCTTGAGCGTCTATTTCTTCTAACGTCGACATCTTGATCGATTATTCTGTATATACCTGATTGTGACAATTTATAATCTGATTGACAAGTTGCCTTTTCTATAGCTTTTAAGATTAGTGATACTATTGATAATGATGATTCATACGTCAGATGGTTGGTCTCCAAATATTCCCTCTCTCACACTTCCAGGTTGAACATCAATCTACTTATATTACAAGCTTCCTGCGACTTTGAACTTTGGTAAACCTGAGATATAGCAATAATAAAAGTAATCGATCGACTACCTGACACGTTCTTGGCAATAATATCAATCCTATAAGACAGTTGGAGTTCGTGTGTCTCGTGGTGGCAATTGAATGCTACATACAATCGTTTCTATGAATGGTGAACTATCAGTTTGTACTTTTGTGGTGGAAGTAGGGTAAGGTAAGTAGCATGGGGTCTCAATATTGGCTTCTGTGATATTATGCAGCAAAATGCCGATTATGCATGAAATGATTGCTGCAATATTGCAAGGATAAGAGTTGATTAAAGAATGAAGGATGAAAGACGAAGGACAAAAGATTTTTCAAAATAATCTTAAAGGTCAAGAGTACTAAACTAATTTGGTGTTTTTATAGTTTACACCGCTCAATGCTTTCTATGGTTCGCTCCTTGACTTTAGTTCTTTTATCTTGTTAATAATTATATGTAAGATAGCGAATCCCAATATGCAATCAACTTCACCCTTACATGCATATTTGTGCATTAACACGCAGACTCACTCTAACTCAAATCAACACATAATGCACATTCGATGAAAATTGTACAGGTTCGTTCACTAATGAACATGGACTAACAGGTAATTCAATTACTGTAATGATCCTGTTGTTAGAAGTGATAGATTTATTAGCAGCTGAGGTTCAGCAAGTTGTTATTGAGATTTGATGGTCCTTAGTGGTTCACTGTAGTTTCGCACATATTGGCACATATAGCTTGAACTCTGTCCAGTACTCCGTTCACTTGATTGGGAGAACTGAGACTAAGTGATCCACGATACAATTAGGATCTAAGTACGAATCTGTTATTGCAGAACGATTAAAAACAATGATTGATCAACTGATAGTATTCACATCATCAGGCATTGTTCTGTATGAAAACAAGGCTTTGGTTTCATCAATAAGCCATATCAAACTAGAAGGCCTACTCAGGGCATTTGTAGGTGAGCTGATTGCTGATTCAAGTATTCTAGGTAAATCATTGGGAATCGATTCAATTCTCAGCTTTAGCAAAGCAAACTATACATTGAAATATATACCAGAAACTTATGAATCTGGGGTGCAATTATTCTATGTTGCTGTTTACTCGAGCTTAGACCGTGTAAGCCCTCGGTTTGTTGATGGTGTTCTTACTGATACCAGAAAGCTGTTTGAAAACTGCTGTCTAGACAATGTTCTTGATAATAAAAAGCAAGATATATATTTATCAACTGGGGTAAATATTGAAAAGTTCGATCAACTAGTAAATGCTAGGATTTCCGAGTTGGAACAACAATCCAACCCAAAGAATAGCTTACCAAATGATCAGTCTGGTCAAGCTGGATCATTATCACCAGGTAACGATGTTTCTCCTAACAAATCATYATCAAATAAGAGCAAACATACTAAAAAACAAAGAGTTTGGGACGCTGATGGTGGATTATTAGACAACGTGGACAACAATGCAGTATTAGATTATTCTGTTGGCGAAGAGAATGAGGAGAGCGTTGCTGATGAAGCTGCTGTGGAGAATATAAAGCTACAAAGTTGGGGATCCAAATCTRAAGCCGGACAATATATCCCAGCAGATCTATCGAATGAACTAGCCTCAATTCTAAACTCGGATAGCAGTAGCAAGCTTTCCGAGGCTACCAAGTCATCATCAGGCTTTGGATCCAGYTCATTCTTGCGGAAATTTATTGGTGGTCAAACAATTACTCAAGAAGAATTGGAGAAATCAATCAATGCTTTACAGCAGCATTTACTTAAGAAAAATATTGCTCCTGAGGTTGCAGAAGGTATTTGTAACTCAGCATCTAAAAAGCTACTGGGGTCTAAAACTGCATCGTGGACTTCTGTTGAAGCCACACTTAAAGCGGCTATTACTGAATCGTTGAGAACACTTTTGACACCAAACACATCTACAGATTTACTGCAGGACATCCAGAATCATAAAAAAGCCAAAAAGCCTTATGTGATATCAGTCGTTGGTGTGAATGGTGTAGGTAAATCTACCAATTTGTCTAAGATGGCATTTTGGTTACTGCAGAACAATTTCAATGTGCTGATTGTTGCTTGTGATACGTTTAGATCAGGAGCAGTAGAGCAGTTGAAAACTCATGTAAGAAGACTGAAACTCTTGACTGAAAGAGAAACTGAAGTTGGAAATATTGACTTATACTCTGCTGGTTACGGAGGGGCTGATTTAGTAGCAAGAATAGCAAGAGACTCTATAAAGTTTGCATCAAAGAACAATTTCGACATAGTATTAATGGATACAGCAGGAAGACGACATAATGATGCCCATTTGATGGCTCCATTGGAGACATTTGCTAAAGCAGCCAATCCAAATAAGATTGTAATGGTTGGAGAAGCCTTAGTGGGGACCGATTCTGTTATGCAAGCAAAGAACTTTAATGATGCATTTGGTAAGAACAGGAAGCTTGATTTTTTCATCATATCTAAATGTGATACGGTCGGAGATATGATTGGTTCAATGGTGAATATGGTTTATGCTACTGGCATTCCAGTTTTATTCGTTGGAACTGGTCAGAATTATACTGATTTGCGTACGTTGAGTGTTGATTGGGCTGTCAATATGCTAATGTCGTAATGGGGGAGCAGTGACAGAAGTTGAGATCAGAAGCTTTTCTCACAAGACGTAGCAAGATGTTATCATGTGTTCTATATGAGGATTTCGAGTAGTTACTGTTGTGAACTCAACAGATTAATAATTAATTTGGATAGAATGATATGTTTAGTTTAATAGTAATAATAGTAATAGTAACAATAGAAATAGTAATAACAGTAATAGTAATAACAGTAATAGTAACAATAGTAATAATAATATCAATCACTATCAATTCTTCCTTGATACAATATCATTGCGAAAGATCAGAAACCATCTGCACCTTTATGCGTAAAGTACATATTGTATATAACTTTAGTGGTTTTATCTCTTTGGGAACGAATGCTCTAGCTTGAGATGCCACTTGACACTTGGATTGATTCTTTTGATAGTAAATTTGATTCTTATTTTCTAGCTTTTGATGAAATTGACCAATAGGTTCTAAGTGTTCTTACAGAAACAAATACGTTATATTTTTTTGCTTCATTCACTGCTGTTYCAATTCCATAGCTTTATATATCCCGCATAAATATGTATATGCATAATATACATATACCCGCGTCTCTATGCATACCTGAAGAGGTCTTTTAGAATAAGAAATTTCTTTTACTATGATTAATCATATATTTCTTTATTGATTCATTTCCGAGCCAAATAGTTGCATACTATTATATTGATAGAAGTAGCCACATACTTTTTACTAACTATCTATGTAAATAATACAATCTAATCAGAAATTGTGCTGATTTCATTCAAAATGTCCAAAAGAAAACAGGATGATGTCGAAGCTGGTGATCCAATTGATGAGGTAAGTACTGGATAATGGCTCTGCAAAACCGTTCAGACCTGTGTTTGTTATTTAAAATGCTGGGACATTGTGTTGGTTTTATTGTCATTCTTGATAAATATTCTAACAGGTTGTTTACTTGTGAGCAGAAGAACCTATTGAATGGAAACGATTCTGATGATGACGAAAATGATTCAGACATTGAATCAATACCTGAAGAGGATAAGATAGTTAATGTTGATTTTGACTATTTTGATCCTAATCCTGATATTGATTATCATGCGTTCAAAAACTTGCTACGACAACTATTTGACGTTGATAACGTGTTGTTTGACTTGGGTGCATTGGCTGACTTAATGCTTGCGAATTGTTCCCTTGGTTCAACTATTAAAACTGATGGTAAAGAAAGTGATCCATTTGCTGTTTTGACAGTATTGAATATAAACGAAAATAAGGATAAACCAGTGATAAAGTCCCTACTAAATTATTTCTTAGAAAAGACCAATAAGTTTCCTGAGTTCAATTTGTATCTACGAAAACTATTATCTAATGGCAAAACCAATACTGGATTGATTATTAGTGAAAGGTTGATCAACATGCCTGTGGAAGTTGTACCACCTATGTACAAACTCTTAGAATCAGAAATGAACAAGGCAGTGGAAAACAAAGAACCTTATGAATTTGATAACTACATCATTATATCTAAGACTTTCATAGAAGTTAGTTCTTCAATTGATGATGAAGATGTCAGAAAACCAAAACCGAAGAGGTCAAAGCATGATGAAGCAGCTAGGCAAATCTTTTATTTCCATGAAGAAGATGAAGTATTACAAACTCATGCTAAGTTCTATAAATCCATGAAGTATACTAAAACCAGTCAAGAAGCCGATTCTAAAAGAACTTTTCAAGACTACGGAATATTTCCTAGATTCCATTTGATGATTTTAGATAAGGAAGGTCTGCAGAAATCGGTTGCAGATATGGAAGTGAAGTTTGCTCCTAATTGAGAGCGTCGTATAAACTGAAATATGGTTTATTGTATTTCACAAAGTATACAAGTTCTTTTTATAAAATAGATTTCTATTATTTTTCTTGATTTATTTAGTTTTCATTTTCATCCTTGTTCATACATTTTCCGTTCAAGTTGTACTTTATATTCATTTTTCAGTTCTAATTTACCGAGGGTAAATTAAGTTTGAAGAATTTCCTGCAAATATTGCATTAGGTTTCAAACCTAAAGTTGAAATTAAACCAACAATATACTAACATGTAAGTAATCTGTAGGAAGTTCTGCATATCTTGACACTAAGAGCTTCAAAGTTTCAATGAGACAAAATCAATGTCTAAAGTCCTCTTTTCTTGCAATATTTGGCCTTTTGAGCTTATAAGGCGCTTTCATCGAAGCTCTCAGCATTAAATTCCCCTCATTTCCCCAATTCGGTAATCTCGCGCTGCATATATAGTCAAACTCTAACCATTCTCAAGACAAATACTGATACCCCCTTGTAGCAGAATGCTGTTAATTTCTGTTACAAAAACCGCTAACAACTATTAATAACTACCTCTATAAACAACTCATGCTACCACTCTACCTTCGAATCAGAACGAATGAAATACAATTCGATACATGTAATCACTTACAATAGCCCTAAGAATCTTTTTTCCAATTCCTATAATAAAGTGTTTTCCTACATATGAAGTGCATAAACTTTAACTGTCTCCGCCTACCCTAATGGAAGTCWATCAAACTAACTTACCATTTCAATCATCACATTTCAATGAGCATCGTCATAATCTTTACTGTTAGGAAGCATATAGAAATATGTACCTTGATTCATTATCTATTTGGTATTATGAGCTATGATTTATTGTTAGATGATTTACATTATACAGGGGCCTAATTCAGAAATTAAACAACGATTTGATACGATTTGATGTATCCGTTGAACTCACCATTTCTTATTAGGCAGTAACTAAAGTAGTAACCGCTCAAACAACTAATTGTAATACTAGTGCAACGTGTTTTTGTTTACTCGAGAACCACGATTTAAGTGTCAAATAAAAGATCACAATCTGTGAATCAATTTGGTTTTGCTGACAACTTCCAAGTTGACTTTCAAACAACCTTTTACTTTTAAGATCTACTAAGTGGATGGCAGCTGTTGATACAAATTGGATCAGCTCCATGTCTTCCTCTTCTTCAAGCAAGGATTCATACCGTGCAAATAGGAAATCAATAGGATCAGCTGCTCAAACATATGCTAATTTCACTCCACCAAATGGCTCCATATACTCCGGAACCTCGCCTTTACTGGCTTCAACGCCAGCATTAGTATCAAAGACTCTCTCTTCTGCTTATCCAATGATATTAGTAGTGAATTTTGTCTTATCTGTACTCACATGGACCAATGAAGATCCTTATATTGGATTTATAGCGGTTTCTTTATATGCGCTATCGGTTATTTACTGGGAAGTAATTACAGTTTATTTTGGTCCCATTATTCTTGTTTTACTGATTGGTGCTTACGTGAAGATTCAATCGAATGTGTCTACGTTAATCAATCCCACATTGGATGAAATAGTACACACACTGGCAGATGCTTCTTCAAGGTTCAATCTGTTATTACATCCAGTATCAACACTTGATTTATCTTTTGATGATGTGAAAAGACTGTTTATTGCCTCTGTATTTCTATCTCCTTTGTATATCTTCATTGCTTCACTACTACTATCTTCTAAATCCATTGCGCTAGTAGTAGGAGTGCTTTTTCTTACGTATCATTCACTATATGCTAAAGTCATCAGGACGTTATTATGGAGATCTCGAACTATCAGATTGCTTACATTTTATGTCACGTCGCTTGATTATACAGATGAGCAAGAGAAATCAAATAAATCCATCAAATCGTTGCTTGATGACATATCAGCTTTACCCCTGCAGTTACAACAATCAGATGGAAGACCTATACGATTTACATATGTTGTATATGAAAATCAAAGAAGATGGGTGGGAATTGGTTGGACTTCTAATTTACTCGCATATGAAAGATCAGCCTGGACCGATGAATATCTCAATGCAACTGATCCGCTCGATGATTTCAAACTCCCAAATGTTGATGTGGAAGGCGTGAGATGGAAATGGATAGATAAAACTTGGAAATGTGATATAACGTTCAATGGTGTTTTGGTTTTACCTCATGGCAAGAAAAATGCCTTATCTGCTAATCCAGACAGTGATGAAGGATGGATTTACTATGATAATACATGGAGAAATCCATCAAACGAACCATCAGGCAAGTTCACTAGAAGAAGAAGATGGGTCCGTGTTGCTGAACTAGTTAGCATTCAAAGAGATAAACATATATCCAAATCGAAGACGTTTAAACCCCAAGTTGAGGCGTTTGAACAAGTCGATTCTATTCGATCCGATAAAAATGATGAAAATAAAGACACTATTAACAAGGATAGTGTATTTGATAATCTGATTGAGGATACCAATAAAGAAGACGGAGAGTATGATGATGCTGATGAAAAAGATGGTAATAGTGATAGTGAGTTTGAATCATCTAGTGTAAAGTTCAACGATGATTTTATTGTTTCTCCTAGTAAACACGATAGCAGGACTCAAACGAATGATACTATGAGTGCTGAAGCATCATCGACAGCTTCGGGGTTGAGATTCAGCGATAAAACATATGAAGCAAGTTTGAGTAAAAGGACATCAAAGGAAACAGCAACAGATGGAAACTCTGATAGTTGATGGTTCTTACTATTAGCACTAGGCAGTTTCTTGTTTCTTCTAGAATTTTATCTATTGGTATTTTACGAGATGAACTAGCAAATAAATCATTATTATTAGATTTCTTTTAATTTGTACATTAAAATAGTAAGAAAGAAAGACGGAAGGTAAATTAGACAACTAGTTAAGCTGCTCATAGTTTATCAAACATGCCAGTTGACCAAAAAAAAAAAATTTGAGTATAGTTTGAACGGTTTGTATGAACTGTTTGAATGAAAAATCGTAGTACTATCTATTTTCACTTGAATATGCACATTCTAAAGATAATCATCACCATCAAAATCACCTTCTAACAATTCAGCTAACAGTTCAGTTTCTCTCTCCCTTGATTCCTCATCTTCAGCCTTTGCCTCAACTCTATTGGTACTCATAGGATATCTCATAGCTTTCACACTATCGTTATGTAAAGAGATACAGAATTGGATTCTGTCATCAAAAGTTTTCTGTGGCTCTGAAGTAGCATAAACATCAAGTAGTTCTTTTGATTCCATAAATCCTTTTTCATGATTGATTGTAGCTTCAATGACACCATCTCTGATAGCACGAGAGACGACATATTCAGCAGTTTCTTCTGATTCTAAATGAAGTTTAATGCAAATATCCTTTAAGGAAATTCTTGAATATGATAAACTAATAGTTCTGATACCAGTCTTGATGACATTTTGACGTAATCTGGAGACTAGAGAAAGATTTCCGTCTTTCTTTAGTACATCACTATATTGAGAAACAGTTTTAGCAAATAATTTCAAGTCACCAACTCTTACAGCTTGAGTGACAGCCAAATATGGTGCTAAAGCTTTTTCAAACATTGGTTGACGGAAAATAGATAATTCAGGAATGTCTCCCATAAGTAATTCAATGACAATATTAAGCTTACGAGCAGCTTGAACAAATCCAGCACTCAATTTCGTTTGAGGAGCCTTCCTGATAGCACTAATGGAGCAATCATGAGCTGACGAGTAATGCAGTTGAATAGCATTTACTCTGGCAAGATAGTAATAGTATCTAGCAACTAAAGCGTTGCCAGCCGATTCTGGGAAAGTTGTTTTAGCAATCAAATTGGCAGCCTGACTGTAGTTTTGAGTCAACAAATAGTTTCTTAGTAACAAAGTGATCAATGAAGCTTGTGTTTCTGTATCATAACGTAAAGTGGCAGTTCTTAATGCTGCCAGTAGGTGAGGTCTAATATCGTACAATGTACCAGATAATTCTGCAATTCTAGCAATGTAAAACCATATCTTAGCTGATATAAAATCCAACGATCTTGTGTTATAGCTACTTAGTTTATCCATTACCTTCCCAATGAATGCTGAGCTTTCTTCTAACTCATTGCGATCTAAAAGATATATCTGAATCAGTAGATGGATGAACATATCAATCTCTGGAATGACTTGCTTCTCTTCATCATTATCTTCATTTGTTTCTTCCATTCTACTGTCTTCAGCGGTCGAGCTTTCTGTTGGTTTCACAAACTGCAGTAATACAATAGCTGTGTAGTCATTAGATCCATATGTTTGATTGATGATTGTTCTCAACACATTGGATGTCAATCTCTTCCTTAATGCAGCTAAATCTCGGAAAACCTTTAAAATAAATCTTGGATCAAAGGTAGAGGCAGATTTTTCAAGGGAGAGAAAATGTTGTTTGATGTCTTCGATAACTAAAGCTTCGCTCTCCACATCTGGCGTGTTTGTTGTAGTAGGAGTATCGACTTCCATTGTGGCGGAGGCAGATTGTTGATTCGACGGCTTTACTGAATTTTTTGCAGTTTTTTAGCAAAACAGCTTAGTCAATTGAAATACAACAGGTAGAATATGTAGATATTGCCGATAATTATGCCGATGAATTATTGTAGTGGTATGATTAATTGGTGGCAAACAGTTGATAGTGGTACCGTTGGACAGTCTTTCGTGAAGAGTAGTGAGTGTTAAATAGAACTTGGCCTTAGTTATATAGAAAATATGCGTAATCACTGCAAGAATGAGACAGATGCATGATTAAGTACGCTGTCTATTGTATTTTTCATGCAAGAAGCACAATATCTTTAGAAGTATCCCCAAAGGGGTAAAACACCCATCCACCTTCTAGTTTATGATTATGCAATAGAGAAACCATTACTATATCGGAAATAATTCAATGCCAACACTTTTTTTTTCCGGTTTTTCCTCTCTAATGTTTTTCTCCTATTTTTTGTTTATTATGAGAATAGAATAAACAATAAGTGATTGTGCAACAGATGTCTTGTAGGCCGAAGCTATCGAGAAGAGGGAAGAGACACTTGATAGGCTAGTTTTCTGTTATCAACGGTTTTTTGTTATTCAACCAGGAAAGATCAGGAAGCTCTATGGACTGTTGTTGATTTTCACTATCTTTTTCGTTATCCGTTCGTTATAACTATTTGCAGTATTACTGAAGCTATTGTATTAAGAGTATTGCAATTTACATAATTGGTATCTCCATAAACAGCCTAGCATGCCATAGAGGGGTTATTTGTTGGACATTAAGCAGAGAAACTGTGTGCCAGTCGAATAGAATACCCCGTTGTTATCTCATACAATGAACATGGCAGTTAAGTGCCGGAACTGTGGCAGCACCGAGTTTGTTCGAGATCACTCCACAGCGTCAGGAGATTTGGCGTGTAAAGAATGTGGTACTGTTCAAGAAGAAAATCCAATTGTCTCGGAGGTTTCTTTTGTCGAAACCTCTTCTGGAGCTGCTGCTGTTCAAGGTTCCTTTATTGGTCCCGACCAATCTGGTGCTAGATTCTCAGGTCCTTATGGTGCAGGAAAAGGCACAGGTATTGAAAGCAGGGAACAAACACTTGCTAATGCGAAAAGAAGGATTAGAAGTGTAGCAGCTGCTTTAAAGATCCCTGATTATATAACAGATGCAGCAAACCAATGGTATCATATAGCTTTGACTAATAATTTCGTTCAGGGCCGTCGGTCACAGAATGTGATTGCTACTTGTTTATACATTGCTTGCAGAAAGGAAAGGACACATCATATGCTAATTGATTTTTCGTCGAGGCTGCAGATCTCAGTTTACTCAGTTGGGGCTACATTTTTAAAAATGTGTAAAGCTTTGCATATAAATAATCTGCCATTAGCTGATCCATCTTTGTTCATACAACACTTTGCTGAGAGATTGGATTTCGGGAATGATAAGATGAAAATCATCAATGATGCTGTTAAATTAGCCCAGAAAATGTCCGCTGAATGGATCCAAGAAGGTAGAAGACCCGCAGGTATTGCTGGAGCTTGTCTCCTTCTTGCAGCAAGAATGAACAACCATAGAAGAACGAAAGCCGAGATTGTTCATGTAGCGCATGTAGCAGAAGAAACTATTCAAAAGAGATTAAACGAGTTTAAAACAACATCATCAGCTACTCAATCGCTCAATAACTTCCGTGCTGATTCAAGAGATTTTATTGAAGACGCTGTGCCTCCAGCTTATAAGAAACACCGCAAGAAAGAAAAAATGATGGCAGATTTGAGGAAATCGGGACTAACAGACGAGCAAATCAATAATGCTATATACAAGCAAGATGTTGTCCATGATATCGTAGTTCATGGTGATGGTGACAATATACAGTTGAGCGAAGGCTCTATAGCTCAAAATCAAGTATTGAAGACTTTACTCAGTGATCGTTCTTTTAGTGATAAAGAACTTACAGAAGATATAAAAATTATCACAGGAAAACTATCAAAACGCAAGAAAAAGTTACGAGAAGATCCTGGTTCGCTAAGTATTTTACAGAATAGCAAAGTACATGGCACTAGTGACAATACCCTTGGTGACAACAATATGAGTGACGGTGATGGTAAGAATAATGCCAATGGAATGGAAGAAGAAGGCAAGACGAGAGCTAGGCGACACAAGAAGAAAGAGATTGATCATAATAAACCAAGGAATTTAAATTTGTTACCAAAAACAGCAGACATCCTATCAACAATAAACTCTGATCCTGAGAACCTGTCGGATGTTGATGATGATGAAATAGAGACATTTTTTCTCGATGAAGAGGCAAAGAAATATCGTGAGATTGTTTGGCACAATGAAAACAAAGATTATCTAATTGATCAGGAAAGGAAGAAGCTTAAGTTGGGTACTGACGAGTTTGGCAATCCATTAACTAATCCATCTAAACCTAAGCGTAAAGCTCGAAAAGCTAATGCCCAGCAAATAAGAAACACCACAAGACATATTGCAGGTTTAGGCATGGTTGGAAATAGAGCAAACTTTGGAGCGAAGAAGTCTGATATGAAAGTTTCGTTTGATCTGCCTGACGATCCAGGTAAATTAATCAATGATGAAGGATTGGATGATAATGCAGGAAGTGCAGCTGAATCAGCGAAGAGTATGTTACAGAAGAGATCTTTCAGTAGGAAAATTAACTATTCAGCTATTGACGATATTTTCAAAGCAGGCTGAATGTTAACGGGGTTGGAGAAATATCTCTGGAAGGTATTGATGCATATAGTATATTATATGAAACGGCGGATTGTTGTATAGTTTATGGGTTTTATTGAAGGTTGATTATATGCGAAATTTTTTGATGTAATATATTTAAGATACTTAAAAGTGTGATCTTAAAATCAATTTGCTGGTTTTACAATTGATAGATTTGCTTGCAAGCAGGTACTCATCTTCAGTAGAGAGTAACGTTAGGGTGGAGGGTAAATATAAGGTTATTAATTAAGTTATTGGACGTACAGACCGAAACAGCAATATATTATTATTGATCAAGAATTCGAATCCCTCATAATGGAAAACATATTTCAGTACTACATAAGTTTATTGAAGTGTTGGAGCAAAGTTAGTAACAAACATTCAAGTACTGCTTATTAGTATTGTATCATTCTGCTTTCAAAATGAATGCACCAGCATTCGAATTTTTTAGTTCTAGTAAAGTTTGAATTAAAGTTAGCAGAAAATTCTTATGCAGAATATTCTTCTAAACTATAAATCAAGTTAATATGCTATTGTTATTCGTATTCTGAAAACTAGGACATAAACTTGTTCTGCTTACGATATACTGATTACTTACATATAAAGAGTAGAATCTCTGAATATGAAGTAAGAATTACAAGCTATAGCATATTTTGGTTTCGGCATTAAATGAATTTAGATTTAAGTTGAAACATGAAACGAAACGTTAAGTACCTAAGTTCATGATGATTCATTACGCCTTCTCGCTAATCTTGGGTCTGCATGGCTAAAAGAAGAGTGCGTAAATAGAGAAATGTAACTCAACTGTTTTCCAAAGGAAATCTCTTGTTAACGAGTTTGAAACGTCAAATGCCAATTAAGAAACCTTTGAAATGACCTGCTATCCTACATAGGAAGCACGAAGTAGGATGCTTACTTAACTATCAACGGACTTCTCCAGTTAGTTACCAAAAAGGGTCTACCCTTATTTCTGCACCAGATTCAAAGCAGTTAGGCTAACGAAAGTTACTTGAAAGACAAGTTTCCTCTTGAGCCTACTTTTGAGAAGTGAACTCCAGTTTTTTCTTTGCTGGAAACCGTTAAGGGATACAGAAGAAATCAAAAGATAGGTGTGACTGCTCATCATATCTTCTTAGTTAATTCTTAAATAGTGATGGGTCATTGCTAATAAATCTTTCGACAGTAGCATCTCCAAATCGTACTATTCTTGACTTCGAATGCAGGGACTAGTTTCTGGAATGACTTTTCTTGGTACAGAATGTTGATAGCATATCCCCCTCCACGCTTTGATTGCCTGTGCTCAATAGATGATATGATACATTTGGTACCTGAATTATCTTGCGGTGTTGAAGAATCGTTTGCTATTCAAAAGTTTAGAGTTAACCTTAAAACCTTGAAAATCGTTGAAAACTAACTTTAATTCATGGCCATGTTTCACGTCTTATCTGTGGAGTTAAAGAAAATACCGATTTTCATCTTGGACTCATTTTTTTGAAATTTAATAAAAACAATTCTTAAAACAATCTAAGTGATGTATTCCTACTAAAAGTATATTAATTAGATTTATTTTTGTTTTGGACTTGACACCTAGTGATCTTATCTTATTTGATCTATTATTATTTTCTAACAAGTCAGCAAGTATAAAGTTCCAACCTCAACGGCAATCTGACTCAGTTCTTAACTCAACCCACAGTACAACTTTAATTTTGACTTATTAATTGGTGTTCCAATCCATTCGACTGACCATTCATATTTGTTGAATAAAGATAACTAATAATAATAACATTATCATATTCTACTGCAATGCTTCACATCAGTTTAATAAACTTAATTTCACAAAAGAAAAGCCTGGTGGGTACAAATAAYGTAACAATTACTTTTAGTGGGTTAGTTTTTAGTATTGGGGTCTAAGCATATTATTCATGATATGAAAAGATATGCTGCAAAAACGTAGTGCACTTTTATTACTATTAATTTTGCTAATTAGTGTTACTAATGCAATATAATAATCGAGCAATATTTGATTCCTCTTATCGTAAGGTAATTGATCAATCTTTTCTAAACAATGAGAAGCATCCTCTAACGAGAGGTGAAAGTAATTAGGTTTCCAATACTTCATAAAATAAACCTTAAACGAGCCCATTGTTATCTGATGATCTTAATTACCTTTATGAAATTCTCAGTTTAACCTGAGTCCTCTCCTGATTTGATCTTATGGTTTTGCTAATGAAGAATTCTGTGGAATCCAAAAATAAATCCATCAGATCTGTTTCGGGTTATCTTAAAAATGCTGAGAAGTTGATCGAGCCGGAAAAATTAATGACCAGTAGTATGTAAGACAAGCTCGACGATGTGAGGTATATACTCTAAAACTTGAGTGAAAAGAAGAAAAAAATGAAGAGAGAATGCGTATTTGGAGCCAAAATCATGAGAGAATGCTGACTCTATAGTGATTTCTTACTTGTCAAAAGTGAATATTCTGTTCCTTTCCCTCTGAGCAATTCTTTCAACTCCAGTCTCTCATCGCTGCAGATACACCCTCTTAAGTGGCGCGTGACAAACTTTTACACAATTTTTTCAACGTCAAACATCTCATCTCCAAATTTCTATAAATTATATTTTTTTTATCTACTATAGATCAGTTTCGTGGTGCAAATCTCCGACTTCTGAACCAGTCAATCTTTCTGAAGTACTTCAAATTGTCTGATTCTTCTAAACTGAAACCTTCAGGAAGAACGGATCGTCTCGCCTTTTGAATTCATATAAGGTTTAACCATTTTAGGTTTTACACAGATTTACGCCAAACTTGAGTTCTTTAAACTAGTTATAAAGTTCTTAGTGTTAACGTTAAAGCTTAATTAAGGGTATCTGTTGAGTGGGATATGACATAAGTATGAAGTTATATAAAAATGAACAGTTCTCTTTCTCAATTCTGGAGACGAATATCATCTTAATCCACCTCATAACTGTAATATCGAAATTACATACAAATAATCGATCTTCCAAACTCCGTTAATCTAACAAGAAACGTACAGGTGGTAGATTGAACTTAGAAGAATTGCCAGAGTCTGATTGATAAAAGTTGCCAGAATTATCAGCTTCGTCTGATCTCCTTTAAACTGAATTGACAACATAATGTCGGCCAAGTATTTAGCAAGAAGGTCTTTATTAAGACTCGATAATACTGGAGCCTCAAGAATCACTTCAGTGCCAAGATATAGCTCTCAATTGTTTAAGCCCAGCTCCTACAAAGTCAACACTGTAAACTACTTCCATTACTCCACAGCAGCTTCCTTCACGATCCCTAAAACTCAGAAGGCAATGGTATTTGAGACGCATGGAGGTCCTATTGAATATAAAGAGATTCCTGTTCCTACACCAAAACCAAATGAAATATTGGTGAAAGTTAAATACTCGGGTGTTTGCCATACCGATTTACATGCCTGGCAAGGTGATTGGCCTTTGCCCGTTAAGCTTCCTCTGGTTGGAGGTCATGAAGGAGCCGGAATAGTTGTGGGCAAGGGGTCAGAAGTCAAGAATTTTGAAATTGGGGATTATGCAGGTATTAAATGGTTGAATGGTTCATGTATGAGTTGTGAATTATGTGAAAAGGGAGATGAATCAAATTGCGCACATGCTGATCTATCGGGTTATACACATGATGGTTCTTTCCAGCAGTATGCAACTGCCGATGCTGTCCAAGCGGCTCAAATTCCAAAAGGAACAGATTTAGCAGAAATAGCTCCTATTCTATGTGCAGGAGTTACTGTATATAAAGCACTAAAATCTGCTGATCTGAAACAAGGCCAATGGGTAGCCATTTCCGGAGCTGGAGGTGGTCTGGGTACTCTCGCTATTCAATATGCTAAAGCAATGGGCTTTAGACCTATTGCAATTGATGGTGGTGATGCAAAGAAAGAGCTATGTACAAAACTAGGTGCTGAAACTTTTGTTGATTTTACCAAAGTAGAAGATATACCAAAAGCTGTTAAGGAAGCAACCAATGGGGGAGCTCATGCATGCATCAATGTGGCTGTTGCTGAGAAAGCTATTAATCAATCTCTTGAATACGTTAGATCTACAGGAACCTCTGTTTTAGTAGGTTTACCGGCTCATGCCAAAGTCAGTTCTGCCGTTTTTGATCAGGTGGTCAGATCCTACAAAATTGTTGGATCATATGTTGGAAATAGAGCTGATACAAGAGAGGCCATTGATTTCTTCACCAGGGGTTTGGTCAAGGCACCTATAAAGATCGTTGGAATGACAGAATTGCCCCAGATTTACGAGGAGATGAAAAAAGGAATAATCTTAGGAAGATATGTAATTGATACAAGTAAATAAGTAAATAAGTACGTAAAAAACAATGAGATGTAAAGTGAGAAAGAGCTGTGAAAGAGCCATAAGAGCGACGGCTCAGCTTAGACTGGAGTCTGTCGCTTGCAGTAGCCATTATTAACCTTTTCCTTTACTTGTGCCGACAGAACAGTCCGAACGTTGGACTCGATTCCATCACAGTACGAATAAGAAACAGTTATTCACTATAATGAAGGAAAATAATAAATGCAATCTTTTATCTGACATCGAGCAT
The DNA here is from genome assembly GCA_001599295.1 of Sporopachydermia quercuum. Lineage (NCBI taxonomy): Eukaryota > Fungi > Ascomycota > Sporopachydermiomycetes > Sporopachydermiales > Sporopachydermiaceae > Sporopachydermia > Sporopachydermia quercuum. Next base: position 1,818,871 of record BCGN01000002.1, on the reverse strand, counting down.
AAAACTTGGCAAGAGGTGTTGTGGCGCAATGGTGAGCGCATCGGATTTCGGTCCGAAATCTTCCGAAGGCTGCAGGTTCGAGTCCTGTCAACATCGGTCTTTATTTTTTTGAGATTTTTGTTATCTAAATTATTGTAATTTTTTTTTCTTCTTAATTATATATATATATATATATGTTTCTTTTTTCGATTTTTTTTTARATAACTTTTTACAATTTGATAAGGAAAGCGTCTCAGTACAAGAGGAGAATTTAATTGAGTCATTTTTAGGTACAATTGATATTCTTAGATCGTCATCATACGGTTAGCGAATTGCATCAGGGTTGTTGGAGACATCAGAAGAAAGGACTTCAGAAATCCCTTTTATAATTACATTGATTCCATGATTCATTCATCTTTATTATTACTATTATTGTTGTTGTTGTTGTTAAGGAAACGATGTAAAGATAGTAGTTCTAATCGTGTTATTGTGATCACCATCCATACTTGCTAACGCTTGCAGGAGCTACTCTTGAAAGAAAGAAGTAAGAGACAACAGGAGACTAGAATTTAATGTAGATCACCCAATAAAAGCTCTTAGGGTTGATTTTTCTCCTCTGTTACTTGAGAAGGACAAAAGTTGTTCATGAGAACCTTTTATCCTTACTATAGTTATCAAGTTATCAAGTTAATACACTAGCAACATAAATCCCGATATTTATTAACATACATCCACCAAGCTTATGATGGATCTAGAACATTCTCATTGTAAATTGATAGGAATATTAGTTGGATTTAATCTACCGCTGTGGAAAAGTAAAGGTAACCCAGCTGGGATCATTGTTGCTTTCATTACAACTGTACTAGTAGACAGAAGGAAAGGTAGATGTCAATTATAGAAACCTGATAGAAACAAATGGTTCTTGGCTCATTCTGATCGCACTCACATGATTCTACAGACCCATACTCAGGCTACGAGTCATCATATCATTCACTTAATCTCATTCTATATCTATCTCCACTGCTACTATATCTTTCGCTCTGCAACCAATAACTAATCCTCCCAGCTGATTAAAATCATAATAACAATTAGGATTAGGACATGCACAGCAATATGTTCCATCAGGTTGTTGAATCTTACGTGAGTGGAAAAAAGCTTTAGCACAGAAAGTATGGAACCTGACAGTACACTGAGGATTGAAACATCGAATTCCTGCGGTAATGATCTCTCGACATCCATAACAAGTTCTCACCACTGGCAATTCGTTTTCTCTTGCAGTTGCTTTTTCTGATTCATTAGAATCATCACGGGTAAATTCATTTATAATGTAAGCTTTCAGCTCCATCAACGCTCGCGGGGATAAGTAATAAAACCCCTTCTTATCATATTCAATCCAACCATCGTCTAATAGAGCTGGGAATAAGCTTCTTTCAGCCGTTATTTTCGGCTTCCCACTCACCTTATGATACATATTTAAGGCTATAGTACTGGAAATACCAAAGAATTCATGTCTAAATCCCTCAAGAGAAAACGGAGGCAAATTCCTTCCAGAGTCTCGCTCTTGGTCATAAATCCGAACCAACTTCTCACGATAGTTTTCCAATATTTGCGGCCGTATAAATTCGTTGCTTTCAGTGAATATATATGTTACTAGAGCTTTAATATATTGTATATCATCAGTTCCATATGTAGTTGCAAGTTTGGTCGATGCATCTGATGCGAGGTTAAGGTAATAAAAGTAAATCGGTAATTCTCTATTTCTTCGAGATGGGATGTTCCTGTCCGAAGATTCTAAATCTCTCTGCTCTCTTATCTCATAACCAAATACTCTTAATCGGCTATTGATACTAGCAATGCATGCCCTTAATTGTACATTCAGTTCTTCGTCATCAGCTGGATACTCAACTTGAGCGTCGTTTTCATTCCTTTCGGAGTCTATTTCATTTTCAGCATTATTTTGAACCAGAATCAGCCTTTTAAATACTATCAACAGATCCTTTATATACGCCTGTCTCTCAGCTATTATACAGTGTAGCAACCCTTTCTGAATATTAGTCAACGCCATCTTGAACAGTAAGTAAATAGTAATAGCAACAGGCATCAAACCCTGATCTCCACGAACCTTCTATCTGTTCCACTTGAGCTATCCCAAGTTATCCCCAACTACTTTGAACCGATAAGATAGGTCATTTCTAGATACCATGAGCCACTTCTCCTTTCCTTTTATACAAAGCCATTGTATAAACCATGAATAATAAATACCTGTTTCATATGATTTCTCTATTTCTTACTAACACGGTCTCTACTTGCCCACGCCGATTTGACATCATCTCCGTTTTACAAACACGAAAAGATCTGTCTCCAGATGATCCCCTGGTTCTCTTGTACACAGAAAGTCACCTAGATTTCATGAGAAGATGAGCGAGCGATTGTGGATTATGGATAAACATATCATCACTCTTCTTCGTTTTAGTATGAGTTCTTTGTTATAAACGACAATTATATATTTTTTTTGTATTATTGCTGTTTATAAACATACTGGAGTGGATGTTGAATAACTGAAGAAAGTAAGAGGTTGGACTCAGTGTGGAAGGTAGAATTGGAGATATCACCTAAAGCAGAATAAGAAACAGCAAAGAAGTATTACGGTAAATCAAGATGGCATTTTTCAATCAATATCAACAAAATCCTACTTCAACACAGAGTTTTTATGCTCAGTCTCAGTCACAGCTGCGGAATCCACAGCTTTCTGGTAATATCCAAAGCGGAAGTATGGGAAATGACTACATGGAAGGTCGTATTCCTGGCATGATGGGCTCTGAAGGAGAAAGTCTCAGTAAGGGTTTATTGGCAGCATTCAGCACAAGCGGATATTCTGGGGAACCAAGCTTGCTAGAAGGTATGTTTCTTGAGGCTTATTAATAGAGGGATTAGTTCTATATAACCTAGTTTTCAATGTCTACGATACTAACTAACTTCGATAGAACTGGGAATCAATTTCAGTCATATTAAAGGTAAAACGTTAGCAGTGTTGAATCCCATAGGAAGAGTTCCACCAACTATTATGAATGATTCAGATCTTGCAGGACCAATTTTGTTTTGTCTTTTATTTGGTACTTGTCTGCTATTGGTATGTGTTATTAGCAGCTATAGAGTAGTACATTGGGATATTGCGATAAGAACGAGGTTACGTTTACTAACTAATATGCTTAGAGCGGAAAGGTTCATTTCGGATACATTTATGGAGTAGCATTATTTGGTACGATATCATTGCATTATTTGTTCAATCTCATGTCAATCCATCAAACTATAGATTTCACTAAATCAGCATCAGTGTTAGGGTATTGCATGTTACCATTAGTTGGAGCTGCCAGTCTTGGGATAGTGATGAATCTTGACAATCTGTTTGGATATATATTATGTTCTGTGGTTGTCTTTTGGTGCACATTCAGTGCCAGTGGTTTTTTCACAGCTGTCTTAAGCTTGCAAAATGTTCGCCTGTTAGTAGCCTATCCATTAGGAATTTTCTACAGCACGTTTGCCTTAATGACAATCTTTGTTGAGAAAGCATGATCTATTTACCAAGTACTTTCGGTGACAACTCAACACTGTTAATAAATAAACTATGGTTCATTATTAATACATGAAAACATGTAAAATCGGTTAATGATAGATAGAGCACTGTTTTGTTGATAGTACTAATAATGTATAGTAAATAAGTGGAAAGTAAACTACAAATAAAGTTTGAATACATGCAAGAATCATGTACACGTATGTATTCCTGAAACGTATTTAGGAACCTAATCATTTGTTATTGGATGTTAAGAAAGTGCAATTACAGTAAAGTTCTCATACTTGATAAAGTATACAGGTATCAGAATAGAAAGGGTAAGCTGATTGATGGGCTTTACCTTCTATTGACTTCTTATTAACCACAAGTCATTATTTGGACGTATTTACAACTGTTGCTATCACATCCTTTTTAATGCACAGGACAAATATATGCATGAAAATTGCATGTTAACACATTAACTCTAACTTAACATCTTACCAAAATCTTTCTGATCTTTCCAGCTTCTCATCTCTTAGGTTATCCTTCTTATCATTTTACTTACCTATCGACTATACATATTGATAAACCAAATGATAACGAGATCTTTGCAGAACCAATAGTCTCGGTAACAGTCTTTGGTTTGGTAGCTGAATCTTGTTGTAGGCTATTGTGTACCTACCTTCCGTTGTTCATCCAATGTTCTTAAGGAATACTACTCATTGATAACTGAACTACGTTGTAATGAACTACAGGAACATTTTGTTTGCTTGCAATTCAGCCATCCGGCTGAGGTTTTTGAATAATAGAGCTTTCTCTACAACTGAGGCACCTTTCAACCAGTTAGTTGGTAATGAATCTCCAAAGAAACCATACTATATTACTACTCCTATTTTCTATGTCAATGCTTGTAAGTACACACAACGATTTCTTATATGGCTATCGATGCTTTCATTAACAAATACTAACTATTTATAGCTCCACATATTGGACATTTGTACTCAATGATTCTATGTGATGTTCAAGCAAGATGGCAGAGATTCAACGGGAGAGAAGTATTTTTTACTACTGGCACTGACGAGCATGGATTGAAAGTTCAAGCCGCAGCTGAAGCAAAAGGCATTGAGCCAAAGAAATTCTGTGACGATTTATCAGAAACATTCAAAGTTTTGGCTGAACTGTCAAATGTGAAATATAATAGATTTATTAGAACGACAGATGGCGATCATCATGTAGCCGTGAACTACTTTTGGAATGAACTATACAGCAATGGATACATCTATAAGGGAAAGCATGAAGGATGGTACTGCGTTTCAGAAGAAACGTTTTATCCCGAAGGCCAAATTGAAAAATTTGTTGATAATGATGGTAAAGAGATAATGGTTTCGAAAGAAACAGGAAAAAAAGTTGTGTTTACGTCTGAAGAGAACTATTTTTTCAAAATGTCTCAATTTCAACAGCAATTGATTGATTATCTTGAAAGCCACCCTAATTTCATCACGCCTAAACTTCAATATGATTATATTTTGAAAGAGCTAAAGACTAATAAATTAAATGATCTCAGTATTTCAAGACCAAGATCACGTTTAAAATGGGGAATTGAAGTACCTGGCAGCGAAAATGATACGATTTATGTCTGGGTTGATGCATTAGTTAATTATCTCACATCCATCGGATATCCCTGGAAAGAAGGTGAAATTTGCAAATATAAGAATAATTGGCCAGCTGTGCATTTAATTGGAAAAGATATTATTAAGTTCCATGCTATCTACTGGCCTACGTTATTGATGGCAGCTAAGATTCCTTTACCAGAGCAATTAGTAGTTCACTCTCATTGGATTTCGCAGGGAGCCAAAATGTCAAAGTCTATTGGCAATGTTGTTGATCCTGTGAGGTTGATAAAGGAAAAGTATGAAGGAAATCCTGATATTGTTAGATTCTATCTAATTGAAAATAGCGTATTAGATAAAGACGGTGATTTCTCAGAAGAACGACTTGATATTACATATGATAATATGCTCAATAAAATAAGCAATCTAGCTATAAGATCTCTTGCTGCTAAATTCAACGCTAAGAGAACAATCGAAAGAGTGGCCAAAGGAGAAATTCCAATTAATGATGAAACAAAATTTAGAAAAATTCTCAATGGTTTAAAACCTAGTGAACAAGCAGATGGTTCTTCATGTTCTACTGAACGTATGGTTGACAACTGTATTGAATTGATTAAAGATCTCAATGAATTGTATGATAATATGAACGAGAAAATGGTTGAGTTTGATACTTCCAAAGCTATCAATAGCTATTTCTGGAAAACAGCTCAGTTGGCTAATCAGTTAATGCAGAATGCTGCACCTTGGCAATATAAAGGAGAAGATGCTGAAACATCTTTATTACAGGATAGTGTTTTGTATATAATGTTGGAAACAGCAAGAATATGTTCAATAGCATTACAGCCGATAATTCCAACGCTCAGTGCCAAGTTGTTGAATAGACTAGAGGTTGATGATGATAAAAGAAGTAAAGAATATATGAGAGTTGGGTCGGATTTGACGTATGTCAGTAGTGGAAATGCGAATAGAAATGGTGATTATCCAATGAAGAGAATTAAAAGGAATGACAAATAAGGGGAAATAAGGAAAAATACTGATTGGTGAGGAAGAAGAGGAAAAAGAAGATTCTTGTATATATGAGAGAAAGTTAGAAAATAGAAGTATGATGGAAAGTTATTTCCTTTGCTAATAGATTTATCGTAGTAAAATGTAGCTCTTATATGGTTTGACTTATGACACTCAACGAATAGAAATATTCTTTGATCCTTACCGTTGTTTATTTTTGTTGACTATCTATGTCCTCATATTTATTACGTATTATCCATTACGTATTATCCATTACATATTTCCTATTATTTATTACCCACCACTTATCCTATTTCCAATATACCCATAAAACCTAACTTAACCTCTTATATTGCCTTACCTCTCTAAATCTTACTCGTAAAACTCACATCTTCATAATTCAAATAACAAAAAAGGCCCTTCAAACCTATCGCCGTTGCCAAAACCTTCATTCCATATAAACCCAGTTGCCAATACTCTTTTACCTTTAATTGCTGCCCCGGGAATTGTCCCATCTCTTATTCTACTAGGTAATGATCTTAGATATTTCCCATAAGACAAATGTCTGAAATCCCCTTCACTATAAACGTCAATGAAATAGTTATTCATATAGCCTTTTGGAAAGTAGAAAGTGTCATAAATGTTTAGAATTAATTCGGAATAGTCAAATTGAACCAATTCCTTGTCAGTACTAGACTTAGAGCTTGTATTTAAGTCATCACCGTCATCATCGTTATGACATTTTCTCCGATGATCCTCTATTGAAATTGAGAGATATTTATAATGTGACATAACATCATTTTTGTCTCGATTATAAATAGCTTCCTGTTTTGATCTCTCATTGCTGCTGCATCTTTCAATTGTTTGCTTCCTTTGCGCAAACACTGCCTGAATAGAAAATAGAACAAATTTCATAGTATCGACAACATATGACTGATGATCCAAATCCTGCCCTTTCTTTAAGACTCTCTTGATGAATTTAAGACTTTTTGTTGACTGATGTGAGAAACTTGTAATATTTTCAGCAGAGAAAAGATTCAACTGTCCAAGTTTACGAAATATAATCAAAACTAACGTCATGATCTCATTATAGCAAGATTGTAACTCGTTGTCATCCTTAGTGGTAACAGTTGATGTCCACATAATAGGAGCTAATAAATCCGGTCTACTTTTGCTTAGAGATAATTTCCATTTATCAAAGTCATAAACGTCTTGTTTCTGAATGTTTGTTGGTGTTTTGATGAGAATGTCATACAATTGATTCATTAGCTGTTCATCCTTACATAGTTTATTGTACGATTGCGGTATGATAAATCCTGTCGTTGAAATAGCAGCTGAGAAGGAGGTTTCATCGTCGGCCGTACTCTCATTGACTATCTTAAATTTCAAATCTTGCGGTTGTAGCCTAATCAGTATGTCCTCAAACCAGTCAAGAGAATGTTGAGTTTCCTTGCGTTTGAATAAATTGTTGTCTTCATACTCATGCATAATATTACTAGTACATTTAATAGCATCTTGAAAGTCCAAGGCATGCACTTCTTTTTCTAATCTTTGAAGCATCTCTCTGTTGACATTCAATTCAAACAAGATAGCTGTCGTAAAATCCGTCATAATGAACTTAGGACACTTAGTCAACAACGCATTCAGTATACACTTTCTGAATGCATGTTTGAAATTTCGCCTTAGACTTTTCACAACTTTTTCCTGATCATTTTCAGAAAGGGTTTTGAGGAAATCGTTCATATTTTTATCTTCTATACCAAAAAATAGCTTTGTTGCCCAGTGAAGATGAGAAATGTATGGACGAAACATTATACTACATAAACTGTGAGACCCAATAGTCAGCATATAATGAACAATCCCAGTATGATGATACTTTTCGTTCTGTACAACTTGAGAACTTAATAATTTCACAGCGGAGTCTTCAGTGTTATCATTGTAATAAAAGTTGGAATATGGTAAGCAAATATTGCATAGTATTTCTAAATACTGGAAGAAATGTGATAGCAGGTAACTGGTAGCTGGCTTTTCGTAGTCATTGACAAACAAAGCCTCCACAGCAGGAGAATAAGGATTGCCTGACCTTTTACCATTGAGGAATAATGTCTCAAGCTTTGTGAATGCCCCTGTGGATTCGTTGTAGCTGAAGGCTGGTACCAGGTTAGTTAAGTTGACTGGGCCATTTCTATCTTTCAATATAAAATGTGAAACATCAGGGAGCCCCCTTGACAAACCATGTTGTCTTGAAATGCTTTGCAATAAATTTTGAACAATTGAATCGTCATCAAAAGCGTTATCAGCAAGTGCTTGTTGTAATAATACATCAAACGGTTGAAGATAGGTCATGATAAAATCGTCGTTGGACATTTCATCTGTGTATCCATTAGGTTCAAAAGTGATTACATCACGTTCCATCTTAGTGTATTGTATACCATTTTTACTATTGTTTATCCCATTTTCGCTTTCAAACCGCTTGAAAAACTCCCAAGTGAAAATTGATCCGTGATTGGGTTTTCTGATGGGTTTCCTTTCAACTCGCGGGATAATATGAGAATTGTATTCTATCTCATCGGGACAAAAGCTCGGCCTAGAATCAACGGTTTTTGATTCTTGCTCGTATAGAATTTCACTTTCAATCATTACAGTATCCAATACAGGAGCCGTAAGTAAGTCTGAAATAGTTTCTTTCCGTGTTTTGAAACATTCTTCCTCTTTCGTTATCGAATGGGTGATGCCTGGTTGTAAGATAAGCATGTTGTGTATTTGATCTGAATGCTTAGCAATTAAGGTTGATGACATTGCCAATAGTCATGACAAGTAATATGCTAAAGTGCCATTTGGTTTTAAAAAACCTTTAGATTCTCTACAATTGTGTAGTTAGGTGTTTGTTAAAATGAGAGATATGGATTGTAAACAATTACATCCTTCAATAGAATGCTTAATGCTTTTTCTCCCTTTGCTTCGCTAAAGGACTAGTTTGGCAGAATGACGTTTATAGGGGCAAATCGGAATCAGAAACCAGGACAAATGTACGGAAGAAGGCAAAATTGAAAATAGCTATCTGTAGCAACTTGAGTAAAAGAGAAAAGAGAACAGGACACCTGAGACAAATTTAAAGAACAGAAAATTGTTGGTAAAGTTGTCGTAAAAGAAATTCACCTGCGTTAGGTTGCATTGTAGTGAAAGTGTGTATCGCTGCGAATGTCTATTTGCAGCGACATACGGTACGTAGCGATATAAGTAAGTGTACGGTGAAATAGTCCTAGTGAAGAAACGATATAGCCAAGAAAAAGAAAAAGACAAATTGAACTGCTCGTATGCGAAATTGGGAGAAGAACATCGAAGCAGAAGTGCATATCTTCTTGTGACTCGGGATTTCTAAATGACTTATTAAAGTTATGGTCGATCACATGGCTTCGTATGTGAAGCTAGGTGAAGTAGTGTACAGCTATTGACATAAGTTATGTAACTAAATGGAATACTGATGTCCAGTAAAAATAATACATGTGTCATGATTTATCGAACAGGAGTCTCGTATGTCAGACAATACCTAATATAGAAAGGCATTCAGTTCAGTTCATTTGTCTCTTTCTTTAACCATGTTTTGGTGTGATTGGTCAAAATTGATTGATGTTATTGTGTTATGAAATGATGTGATTATGATTGGGATTCAGATTTGTTTCAATGAATTACAGTTACCTTTTGACAGTGATAGAGGAACCATCAACAATAACTTCGCTAAGCAACATGTTTTGCTTGTGCCTGTCAGGAAAAATACTGTAATGATAAGAATCTGTCGCAGTTTGACTCAACACTTATTAAACCTTAAGCAAAATAAACATGAACTTTATATAGAGTTCTTCTTTCCGCTTTTCCTAAACCTTATGTTAGATGTTAGCTATCCTTCTGGAAACCAATTTATGTTAATATGTTCTTACCATATTCAAAGCACCTCTCTCATCATGAAAAGTGGCAGACAGTTTTTCGCAAGAACGGTCAATCAGAGTAAATTGGCAAGTCGTAGACTTCCCGTGTATTCAACATTGACCTCATCATTATTGTTCAATCTACGAATCACGACTGGGTGAGAAGTGAATAAGTAATCAATCAGAGTGGTACACTTAACAACAGAATTGATAGTAATTATTAAATAATAATAAATCAAAGCAAATTGAGAGTTAATGATAACTTCAACAATTTTCTATCACCAGCGTACTTGTGGAATTGAACAATAATGTTTTATGGTGGTGATATCCGAGGTTTCCATTGCCGCTTCGAGAATCAACTTCATGAATTGGCGCTCCTTTGGTTCAGATTTGATTCCATCAATATCTTTTCTAATAATACCACAAAGTTTGAATAATTAATTGAAACCTTATTTTTATACCGATAATTATTATTATTTGAATAATATAAGACGGGGTTTTTTTTAAATATAATTACTCAAATCTTAATCACTTTTACTTAACAAACCCAGGATATCAAATTCAACATTTCATTTAATGAATSGTTTTTCTGAGTTATGCTGAAGGTTAATATTGAAAGTTTTGCTAGGTCATGGAGGCATAAGTAAACACAAGAGAAAACTCTCAATCCAATTAGTGGTAGCTATGATTATTGTAAATGTACGTTTTCTATGACAAATAGAATAGTTATTTAAGAATGAGCCCGTAACTATTGAAAGATTCTTATTCATCTGATGTTTTTCGTTTGGTTTTAGGAGTTGGAAGCTTCTTTCCCCTTGTTCCTTTTCAGATTTGATTTAGATTGTGGGATATAGAGGTCTATTTTAATTGTGCAAGTTTTTGAGAGTATCTAAGTAATTAATGCATTTATTCGTTTCAGATAGAGCACGATAATTGTTTTGAACAATAACAGACGCATCGAACTGATATACAATACCCAAGTATACCTGAAACTTTCATTATAACAGGTACAACAATAATGTGGATGTTCAATTTGTTTGAAATGGGAATGATAACAAATGATCAACATTTGAAGTCAGAGAGACCAAAAAGTCATACCCCTGTTCTTCTATTTGGGATTTGCTGTCAAAATAAATCTATTAATATATGTGAATAGTTCCGAGTTTATAAATAAATATAATATTCAAACAGTCGTGGAAACAATTTGGATTAGAGTAGCCAATATGTCAATTATTCACTTGAAACTGATAGTAACTTCAAATAAACTCTTCCCAATTATTTTGTAAGGACTTATCTGTCTGTAGAGCCAATCCCGATAAACAAGAGATACTACTATTTTTGGGTTAAACGGTTCAGCTGTATTCTAGAACTCGGACTAGACTCGAGTTATACTTTAAAATCAAAGCAATTGAAGATAATCTCGGTGAGAAATATATAACAGTCAATACAAGAGACTCACTCATACAGCACTATTGAAACTTTAACATTATTAGAAGTATTGAACCACTACTTTCTTACTTTACTAGGCTTTCGTTTATTTCGACAATGAACTCCATAATTATTTTTCAACATATCCTGAAGAAATTTTRACAGTAAGATCCATTGCTTGTTAAAATGAAATTTCATAGATTCTAGACAGCTTCAAGCGTAAAACAACAACCACTATTTCAACTGTTAGTATGTAGTTGATACATCCGAATAACATAGAATTCCATTTTCCCTTTCACATGGGAAATTTGTGGAATCTCGTTTGATAATAACCTTTGAGTAGAGTATTATTACGCTTTACGAAACAAGATAAAGTTTAGCCAGGGTAGAGTTCTACTTGTGTGATTTGAACAATTGTACATTTGAACAATTGTACAAGTAACTCTTGACGACAGAGTTAAATATACATCATTATAACGATCTAGTTGACAGTCAGGAAAATCCTGTCGTGAGAAATAAGCTCCAAAATGGATTTCTTGATACTGCAACTGCATTCATCAAAATGGGGGATTGGTACCTTTGTAACACAACTACGTAGTATAAGAATTATTTACTGAAAGCGTTCACATAATTCCATTATATCTTTTTAGTGGAGAACTTTAATAAAATTAGAGCTAATAGATTCCCTGTTCCACTAAATTTGCCTTATTTTTCATTCTCCCATAATACAATATAAATTATTTTATATACAATCGCCCAATTCTGTCTCTTCGAAACGTTATTCTAACAAATGCCAGATTCGGTAAACTGAGACGATTGAATTTAATGACCACTCAAAGGACAGTTAGGTATGAACTTAATTTCTCATCGCATACTCAATCCACTTTACTTAATATTTCTCATTTTCAATAGGTAAACAAGTAAGTGTCAAAATGATTATACGATTTATATATTTGTTACTTACTATTTTCAATAGCAGTTAAGTTTGTAGGTAAATTTTAAGAATAATCAACGTCTAATGAGTCTAAAGTTACACAATTGCTTCCCAATAAATTAATGTTTCTGTTCATTCTGTATAAATTCATTATCGCGGGTACTTTGAGACAATTCATCTCGTAAAATGTTCATCATAAGCAAGCCTATTTATTTTTTGAGTAGCAGGAAACGCGGTACTTGGAAATGAATCATTTCAGTTGCCATGAACAGATACTTGCTTGCTGATAGATAGCTACTATCAATGTATCAATGTCATCAACACTTTGTTTATAGATTTACGTACTTTTTAACAATTTCCTTCGAATAAATTACCTAGACCCCATTCTAACAAAAGTAATACACTTGATATGTATATATCTCCACCAGACCAAACAAAAACCTAATCTACATTCACTACAACACCAGTAAAGTATACCAGAAAAATAAAAATAAAAAAGGTTTACAGCTAATATACATTAAACATTAGAAATTATACAAAGTAGAGTAAGAAATAACCATTAACTGATTACAAGTAAAACTAAGAACACACTCATGCTTTTGAATCGTCTTCTGTAGGGTTCAATAAATTAAGAAACGAGGATTTTTTCAGATTATTCTTACTGTTGCCATTACTACTATTAAGTCCAACTAGTGGTGGTGTTCCAATACGACCTATTCTATTAACAGGTCCCGACTCACCAGTAAGGAATTTCTTCATAGTAGACGAAATAGGGATACCATAATCAACGCTTGAAATTGAAGATGAAGCCGATTCCCGTGACATGAGGCTGATACTGCTTGATAGGCTAGTGGTAGATGATCCTCTGAAAGCGTTGAAATCAGGCTTACCATGTGAATTTGCTATGCTAGTAATAGAATTAACACCGGGAACATGAGGGCCAGTGGATATAATAGAACGTCTTGAATAAGGAATCGCAGGACTCGCCAAGGAATCCTTACGAATGTATGATGTAGTACTGCTAGATGTAGAGTAGGAGGATGAACGGTTGTTAGTCAATGACAAAAGATCAGATGTCCTTCCAATAACAGGTAAAGATCTATGTCCTTGTTCTGGAAGGACTACTTCCAGTTCCTGTTTGGTTGTAATACCGTTATTTGTTGGTGGAGGAGCAGTAGGTGCAGGTGCAGGTGCCAGTGGATCATAGAACACTGAAGGAACCCTAGATTTAGGTCTATATGTCGATTGGAAAACAATCTGACGCCCTGGCGAAAGAGATGTTGATACTGCCGGTATTTTTCCTTGATTCTTAGCATTATCATTTCTTACGACGCCTTCACCATCGCCAATATGAGAATCCAATCGTCGTTTAATTTCATGAGCCAACCTGGCTCCTGTTACTTCAAACTCATCCATCTTCTCTTTTAAAAACCTGTATTCGTTACTCAATGGTAATTCTTTCAGCTGGTCTTTCACTTGGACAAACATTTGACATAGCGTTGGCAATAAATTGGTTAATTTTGTTAAATCATCTTGGAAGTGAGAAAAATCAGCTATCAATTCCTCATTTTTATGATTCAAAGAAGTATTGCTATCTGCCAAAGCCTTTTGTTGAGCTTCCAGTTCTTTTATGTAATCAATAACTTCAGATGGTTGCGCTTGCCCAGATAAAATTTTCTCATTCCGTTCAGCATTGGATAGTGTACGTTGAGGCTCTTTTGAGTTTTCTTCACTCGTTCCCTTTTCCGCATCTGTATAAACAGTGACTGGAATAGCAAGAGTAGAGTTTCCATGGTTCATTAGGTTCACCTGACGTGTTAGTGGTGATTTGTTGATTGCATTGTGATCGTTGATAGATGATAATGAGACACCAATTGGCATGCTTGTTGGACGTACATAAGTCATTCCATTACCAAGCAAATGTGTGTTGGATGTTGGAGGTAGTGGTAGTTGTGATAGGGAATTAGGTCTTGGAGGTTGAAGGTGTTGAGGGGCACCTGTTGGCTGTTGTAGATAGGATGCATGCGAAGGAGACTGGAGATGCTGTTGCATTGAAGAATTGGGTCCACTAATGCCTTGTGGTAATACTGGACCGGAAATCTGATTAGGGATGTGGCCTGGCATTTGACCTTGAATGGTGTATATGTCCTGTTGCATATGATTAGGTAGATGGGAATGCTGAAAGGAAGATGATTGGATCGGAGGATAAGGGTACTGCATTGAATGAGCAGGAGAATGATTTCTTTGAGGATGAGCGTGACTTAAATTGATCACTGATGATGAATTTGAGGATCTATCATTTGCTTTTGAAGTTCTTCTTTTAATTTGTGATAGAGAATCGGGATCCCCCTTTCGGAATTTGCCTTGACTATGTTTGAATTCCCATATTGTTTCATTAGGATCATTGTTTGCATTAACACTGCTTTTGCTTGAACTATTGTTATTGCTTGACTGCATATCATTGACTTTATGGAAACCATACATATGTAGCTGACGAACAAATGAGGCCACATTTCCATGTTTGAAGTATTTGTTGAGACAGTTTGCAAATTCTGTATCAGGTTTCAAAGCAAATGTTCCGTCATCGTTAGTCCACCACATCAAATGAGCCAACTCTGCATCTTCAAGCATACAATAAAGCTTGAAAGCAAACGCTGACTTCTTTCCTTCATGCATTGCTTGTATTGAAGAAGTTAATGATAGATTGAGTGAAACGAGTTCCGTTTGCTTGAAASACGATGAATTTTCAGCAAACCGTACGTTTTATGCTGTAATCTTGTATCACAATTATTTCTATGAGATAATGGTTTTATCAAATTCATTTACTGAGTACGTTCTGTTTGTTTCCAAAAGCCGGGTACTTCACTAGTTGTTATTCACTTTGACAACTAGTAATCAAAAGTTCTTTTGCCTTCCACT
Source organism: Sporopachydermia quercuum (assembly GCA_001599295.1). Taxonomy (NCBI): domain Eukaryota; kingdom Fungi; phylum Ascomycota; class Sporopachydermiomycetes; order Sporopachydermiales; family Sporopachydermiaceae; genus Sporopachydermia; species Sporopachydermia quercuum. The sequence continues at coordinate 1,803,520 of BCGN01000002.1, read as the reverse complement.
GTTTGTACTGCTAATAGTCCAAAATAACAACAATAATGGTTAATAATTACTAGGCGTCTTTCCCTCTTCTTCTGTTTTCAGAATTCTGCTCTATATCGAACAAATATTGATTGATCACTTGCTGATTCATATAGCATACAACCAAATGTATGCAAGTGCTAAGGGAGCAGTCAAAACAATAATTTAAATAATGATATAAATAATTTGCCAACTGAACTGATTCATCAACAATAAGATAATGCAAATAAAATTGATCGAATTGTTGTTTGGACCAGTATTTGTAGTTTAATTATGGAATAACTTCTATATAATTGTCAGTGGGGAAAGAAAAGTAAAGGAAAAGAAGTACTGCAATATCCAGGAAGGAGTTGAAAAATCAGGTTAAAAAATTGATGGTTTTCTTGTACGGTAGAAATAAACGGGTGGAATTAAGCATTTACATGTTAGGAACTATTTATGGGAAAAATTTCAAGAACTAGTGTCAGGCGGACGATTTGAAAAAAGTATACTTTTACTTTAGTTTGTTTAAAGTTCATTTCCTAACAATGATTGAAATCTTTTCTAAACTCTTTTTAAGTTCTATATCAAAAACTTTAGTTTTAGCTTGAGTATGTTATATATGTATACATATATGCATTATCATGCGACTTATATGCATAACAAGTCAAAATTGGTAATGATATAGACAGATTAATTAAGATTGACGAAACCATAATGTCTCAGGTTGGCAGGTTAGTATTAAAAAAGAAAGTAAAATAATGTCTTTCCTAAATCGTAAGATTTTCATTTTCAAGTCTTGGTGAGCTTAAATCCAATCCTTCTGGACAACTCAACTTAGCTCAAAATAATTCAAGATCATACAAGTGTTAGGACAATATCCTATTTTTCATTTGGACTACTCACTGACTGGGAGCAATTCGTGAATTTACAAATATGAGTTTAATCAGGTAGGATTTGATTTCTTTATCATTCTTGCCATTTTCAAGACGCTGAGGCACATAGGTTTAATCTAGAGTCATTACCAGCTATTAGGCGTACAGGCTACTTCTGGGCGGCTAGCAGGGAATTGAAAGACTAATATATAAAGTTCAGAAGCTTTAAAGTTGAAAACACCTGCATGAAACTTGAACTTTGAAAATAAAAGAACATAATAGTGTACGGAAAGAGATATGGAGGATTGCATTGATGTATTGCTGGATTGGTGATTGATATTTTTCTGACATGTCTAGGTATCGAAGTTTAATATAGGGAATGATGAACTTTAACCTAGGGAAGATTCGAAAAGCCGATTATGATCGGCTTTCCAAAATAACTACCTTACTATGCTTCGAACGCTTCTGTAAGGTAAATAAAATGGAATGACAAGATGCGATAAGTTAAAGGTATGACTGAATAGTGAAAATTTTGATAACAACGCTAGGAAGTGTATGACCAAGATCTGGAACAATGGGAAAAGTACAAACTTACCTAGCACAATAATAAATAGGGTTTTGAATCTGAAGATCTCAGAATTGACTAGGAAAAGATGTATGAAGAAGAATGCGAAAAAAACTTGAGGGATAGTCCAATCCTGGCACTATTTTGATCCAAGGCTGATATTTTTGGTTGATAGGGTCCACTCTATTTCTCTTTGTTAACTATTGTTTTGTTGAAGATGAATGTGAAGCTTGGATTTTGCTTACAAGATAAAATATGTTTTACACAACCATGTTTTTCAGTCAAGTAATGATTTACGGAATGTGCGAATCAGGTCATAAGTTGGCCTAGCTACACTTATCTAACAATAAACAAATACCACGATTACCCCAATAATTTGATCCCTTTCGTTCTTAAATGTTAGTCTAGAACACCAAACACAGTGACGAAATGTGGATGATATAGAATGTGATATTTGAGGCAGTACATGCTCCTCAATGTAAATGCCGATTCATATTCAAAATTCAACTCGGTGAAATTTTAATTTAACTTGATGACACACTGAGCCTGACAAGCAAACTTGAACTGAGAAAACATATCAATATCGATCGCGTAAAAGGTCAAAATTAATAGTGCTAAAGCACTAGATTTTATGAACATTTAGCCATGTTTTGAAAGTCAGAGTACCTGCATTGTGGACTGAGAAGTGTCGATAAGAAGTATTGAGTCGTGAATCGAGGATACATCTCGCTGGAAAATTATGAACCTTCCTTCTCATATCACCTTTTTTGCTATAGCAATAATTCTTCTGCTATTGAAATTTATCGCTTAGCGGATAAGATAGTTTAGGTTAAGGTTAGTACTTAGGGTTTGGGTTGTTCGCATGTAATAACGTTGACTAGCAATACCATTTAGTGATCAATTTATGCTTAGCTTGAAAGCTAAATCCCATCTTTAGGAAACGGAAAGCAAATGGAAGTTGTATGGGAATAATGTGTCAATGAATTTCGTGTTAAAATTTTAAACTAAGATCAATAAATTGGCCAAAAAGTAAAGTAGTAGGTACTTGGTAATCTTTTTGTGGAACGCTTTTTCCAATTTTTGTATTCTTATATCTCTTAGGCTCTACTTTGTCAATATGTCAAAAACACTCGGCATCCAGCCTATTGAAAATTATTCAAACTTGATTTTTAACATTTGAGATTTACTCGTCTCCGAGAATCAAAGTTTCAAAGCTGGTAAACCTTAATCTGCGTAGCTCGTATTTTGATTGTCTCATCATTTAAAATGAATGAGATCAACAATATAAGAAGCATTGTAAGCTTTAGAATCGGAGTTGTAGCCATGAGATCGAATGTTTTTCAGTTATCTGTTTTGGGTGATTGATTTGACTGAATAGAATTTAATAACGTAAAAGTTTGTTAAATTAAAAGATAATAACTTAGTGAAACTGTAATTTACAAAAGATAGTTTTTAGTTTTCTAAAACAAGTATTCCCATATGGGAACTTTTCACAGGTAGAAAGAAGCTTTCTTGCCTTTGTACTCAGCTTTTGTATATTTCATAGAAGATTAATAGAAGATTATCCGAGATTAGATGCATCATTTCCGAGAAACTCAAGAGTGGCTCATTAACTGCATGTAATTAATTCTCGTAACGCCGATGGAAAGTAATGAATCACTTTTCATTATCAGTACTGAGGGGAGAACAAGCCTTTTTCTAACCCTATATTCTATTTAACCTACATTGAGACTAAGTATTATTGCAAAGCTTTGAATGGAATTTTGCATAGATTTCAATTGCAGGCGAAGGATTGCTTCTAAGTTCCTTAGAGAAATGTGATCGAACAACTATAATCTATAAGCTTGATTGTTGTCTAATAATACACATCCCTAAAATCAAAGAGTTGTTTTTCAGATGCTGCAACAGGAGTATCAATCAGATCGAAAAAGCTGGGTCCAAATTGGGCCTCCGCTTGACATTTTGGAACAATAATGTATAATAATATATAAAGGGTGAGTTGAGGGTGAAGGTCAGTAATTATGAAACGAAGGTGATTGCTAGAGAGTCATCGTAATGGGATTGAATCACCCTTTTGAATTCTTTCAAAATCAATGAAACAGCCAACTTAGGATTTATCTAACTGAGGGAAGAAAAAAATCAAACCTACAAAATCTGCCCCAAGTTTTTTACTTTAATTACTGGTTTTACAATACCTAAGGACCCTAGTATACTTGAATAAAAACAGACCGAAGATGATGCCGTTAGTTTTTGTAATACCTGGTCACATAGCTCCCTCGTATATATATTATACAGTTGGCTTTTGAAAAGTATCGAACAAAGGTTTAACGAGAGCAAATAGCAAATAATTTTTCAAACTGAACAATTTTCCTCCGCCAACAATCCAACTTGGTAGGTGTTTGGGTAAACAATTATTTTAGTAATATTTTTTATTCATACAATCTTCGGCTTTCAAATTTTTCTTCCCGCAGATTTCTGAACATCTTCATTGTACTCTAAATTAAAAAAAAAAAAAAAAAAAAAAGATGCGTTCCTCTGTAAGTTGTAAGGCTTGAAAAGTTAAACCTTATGAAGGTTTTTAATGACATATTAAACTATGTTTTTAATGTACTCATGCAAGTGAAACGCCGCATTAAAGTTGCCACTGGTTTGAATTTTAACCCATATTAGGTATTTCGCTGCATATTATTTCCATATATGATTTTATATACTTTCATTCTTTGGGAACTATTTGAAGTTTTACATCCTATTTAACAGAGTCACATGACCATTATGTTTACTTTTACTTGATTCTTTGACTAAAATTTTCAGTTAGCATGATCCCAGTTTGAGTTCATATTGCCAAAGCGGTTTCAATCGGTTATCCAAATAAAGTGAAACTACTAAAAAATTTAGTACGTAGGGAAGTAAACTTTATTTCCGATGAATGTCTGGCAATAATTATAATTATTAGTAGATCGAAATTGACGTTCTGAAAGAAGGAACGATACGTATCAATTGATCGAATGCTACTGTATATATTTGGAAGAAGACTGAACCCTCATTCCCCTTGAAAGACATATGACAAAAGTTGTTTCTAGGTTCTTTATCTATGTTTCTAGAATTATGGTACCCGTGCCTTCCTAATGTTAAGTGTTCTATTGTGGTCCTAGCTACCCATTCTGACAATTAATTAAGACGAGGAAAGAGTGAATAGATATCTAGTGCATTATATGTATTAGCTCCTTCTTGCTATATATTAACCCGTGATTCATATAAGTATCTCTTTCTGTTCAGCTTTCATTCGTTATTCTTATGGAAGCCCCAACACCAATTCCGAATAGACAACTAGTTAGCTCGTTCATTAGCTCTTAGCTGGTTGAGATTTTCTAGATTTTCTATTTTGGTTTTCAGTAGATGATCATATCCTGCAGGGAAGCAAATGAGAATAATATTTTCTTTGGCTGCCTGTATAAAGCATGTGCAAATTAATGTAGTGATGTCTGCAACTCTGAAAGTGTCCTCTGACATGATAATGTACAGAATTATTATGGTTCAGTACAAATGAAAAATAATCTCATGCAAGGAATACAAAAGACTTTTTGTCACAGTAAAGAATACAGACAGCCTATTTTACCTCAGAACCCTATTTTTGTTTTAATCAGAGTCAAACTTTAAATTACAATTCTGACATTTAACATATTCTCTTAACAGTCGGAACATTTTACTATTTTACCTACCTTTCTGCAGTCAAAATTAACTAACTTCCATAAATTTAGAAGCCTAGATTACCATGGACATTGCTAGCAATCTAACTACTATCTGAACCGCCAATTGCCAGCGGATCATGTTCCGAATTGAGTATGCTGTTTCCCGTACACTGTTGAGTGGTGATACCACATTGTTGTTACACATATTATACCCATTGACTTTACACTATTCATTTCAACAACATTTCAACGTAGAAGTGGTTTCAATAAAAAATTATCAAACCTTTTGCTTATACGTCGTCGTATATACTTTGGCATAGACGACACTCTTTTGCAATTACTTTTCTGCGCCACATAGCTCATCGTACTCAAAACTTATCTGAAACAAACAGATAGCAAACAGTCTCAAATTGATATTGTTCTTTGCCTAAATAATCTTTCTCCACACATTTATCTGTTCTTTGCTTCAATAATATTATAGTACGGCCCTTTTATGCAGTATTTTATGTTCTATTCAATGATCCTTACGTTTACAGCCTTACGAGCATTAAAATGATAGAATGCCTTATTCTTCAAAATAGAGTTGAACCTTTAAATTAAACTTGGTAATTCAAACCGCTTTAAGAAAGCTTAAAGGTTAACTCAACCTGTAGAAAACCCTAATTATGCAAACTTTGCCCCTTTTACAGTATTCTTTCTCTAATTATTCTCCGCTAGAATGATAATTTGGCATCCTTGATTACTAGTCTCGATAATATTCCTATTCTATAGAAATATATTACTGCTCACAGATTAAGTACATATGTAATTATACCAATGTAATGATCGAGGCTGTCAATTAAGCCATCATCATCAGACAGAGCATCGAAAGCTTCAAAATATTCGTCATCTTTGCATCAAAACGCAGTGACATGTTCGCTTCCTTACCTCTGTAATTCTTTTTCCATATTATCCACTACACTTGCTACAGTACTTAAGTTATTGTTCATCATATAACATAATAAATAACAATTTTAGTCATATAAAATCCTTTGCAAAATAAAAAAAGTTCTTGATCAGAAACTTGTGCCCAGCGCGCTATCACTATCTTAATATTGCATTGAACTGGCATCTTCTATAATGTTGCACTTGCCTTTAGATTTTCAGCCACCAAGAATGCAATCGAGCCTTATTCTCTCATTCGTCGAAGTCTGAGTCTTCCACTAAGCATATCTCCAATTTCTAATAAATTCTCCCAGTGAATCTTCGTTCCTTTCCGTAATTCAATATCAGTTTCCTGTTCAAACAAACTGAAGATGTCTCGGAACTTGATTCTCAATCCTTCGATACCAATAATAGCAGCTGTTTCCGGATCCAGTGATGCAATTGCCTCTTTACCGCTCAATCCTGTGATACCATTCGTACTTATACTGGTGCCTCCATTGCCATTGTTTCCGTTGCTCTTAATAGAAATACTAGGGGTCATTGCAGTAGATGCGTATCCAGACAATGCGCTAGGAACATTAGATGCTACTCCTACAGATAAAGAGTTTCCTTCTTCGAATGCTTCGACAGTACCCGTCGTTATTAGTTTACCATGTTTATATCGCAATTTCAACGATTTGTCGCCATCCAATTGTTCTTGGTTGAAAAATGAGTTGATTTTCTGGTTCCAGGTTTCAATAAATTCACAGCATCTAACTGCAAGTCTTGTAGCCCGTATACGATCCATTGAGGATGGAATGTTTCCCTGTTGAACGTGCCCTGGGGTTGCTGTTCTGCTCTCAAATTTGCCTTCCCCAGCTTCCATAATGATATTGGCAATGAGTTCCGTTGAGAACACATCAGATGCTTCTTCGTTACGGATTAACAGCTTTCCTGCTCTGTTTTCACCTTGGTCCTTCAAATAGTTATCTCTCAAAAGTTCAATGTCTTCTTGCAACGTTTGCAAGTTAATATTGTTTTCTGGTGTGTATACAGCCAAAGCTCCAGTTACCAATCCTGCGTAGGATGCTACATAACCTGAATGTCCACCTTGGACTTCAACGACAAACACTCGCTTTCTGGTTGCTGAGGCGGACTGTTTGATCACATCGCAATAGCTCACTAAGGAGTTCAAACATGTGTCTGAACCTAGAGAATATTCAGTGCCGGGAACATTGTTGGAAATTGTAGCTGGCAGACAAACCATTGGTAATCTGAACACAGGATACTGGTCTCTGGCAAGGGCCAATTCATACAGCGAATGGAAAGCTTCAAAACCTCCAATAATGATCAATCCATCGAATTTATACTTTTGGAAATAAAAAGCAACTGTTCCAAGATCAATAGTAGGTAGATGTCTATTGGTTCCGATTTCTGATCCACCCTTGGTTGCCCAATCTTCGACGTCGATCCAATGTAACTCTTTCACGGAATCATGTCGGACCAAACCTGTAAAACCGTTCTGAATGGCGAACACACGATGCCCCTTTGATAACGAGTACAACGTGGCAGCTCTACTAGCTGCGTTAAAGCCTCCTGCTGGGGCACCGATATGAATCAAGGCTATACGTAATCTTTGGTCCTCTGGTAACACGTTTGAGCCGTCGTCGCGCAGCGCTATGGAAAGGAAGTTTTCATAAGCTTCGCCGAATTCCGAATCTCTCAAGGACATTGCCTTGTCGAAGTCTTTAGCTTCGATTGCTGTTGCAACGGATTTTGTCAATGCCACAGCTTCTACTAGAGCATGGCGGCATATTTTGTTCTCTACCACTCCAATCATTGGAGAAGGTGTTTCTGGGGTAGAATCCAGCACGGCGTTAACTGCTTCTACACCTTGTAATGTAGCTAATAATCTGTCATAAGCACAGGCTGGGCCACCTCGTTGGACATGTCCCAAAGTTGTAATTCTAGTATCTAATCCCAACTCCACTAGCACTTGTTTCACTTGCTCTACCCCAATAGGATTAAGATCTTGATCAATGGCTCCTTCGGCGACAATCACGATAGTTTTCCGTTTGCCCTTTTCTCGATGTCTTTGGCAAACAGCCATAAGTTCCTTTTTCCATGTTTTAACATCTGGGGGTCGTTCAGGAATGAATATATAATCCGCACCAGTAGCAATACCAGCCATGAGACCTAACCAGCCGCAGTGACGGCCCATGACTTCGACGACAAAGGCTCTAGAGTGTGAAGATGCCGTGGAATCAATATAATCCACCATCTCGCAGATCCTTTCTAAGGAAGAGTATGCCCCAATAGTAGCGTCTGTACAAGCCATATCGTTATCAATTGAGCCTACCAGACCAACAATGGTCAGTGCTTTATAGCCTACCACTTGAGAGTCATCCAGTTCACCAGTTTCTACTAGTTCCTTCAATAGACTGGGCCATTCTGCTCTGAATAAATCAGCTCCTGTAAGAGATCCATCACCGCCACATACAATCAAAGCATCAATACCCTTAAGAACCATATTACGAGCAGCTTGTAATCTACCGCTGCGTTCACGGAACTCCTTACAACGAGCTGTACCAATCAATGTACCGCCAAGAGAAAGCCATCCGCGGACGTCTTCCCAAGCCATTTTCTTCATATAATCAAATCCTTCAACAAGACCTTGATATCCTTCATAGATAGCATAGACATCACAGCCTTTGAAGATTCCTGCTCGAACTACTGCACGTACAGCAGCATTCATACCAGGAGAGTCACCTCCGGATGTCATTACACCAATACGTTTCCTTCTAGAGCCTCCTTTAGCACCAAATCCCGGTGGGGCTATTGAAGGTCTAACCTTCGGTGGAGGCACCTCTGCTAGGAAGTAACCAGGATCATCAATAGCACTTGAATCTGGTGTAGGATAATGAGTAAAACCAAGAATGTTCTTCATTGGGTCAATAGCATAAACAACATCGCTACTGGTAATGAATTTGGTGTTTGATTTAGTCAAACGGTCTTTCAATTCATTGATTTCAGATGAGAAAAAAACTATACTGGAACTGGGAATACTATCCAATGAAGCTTTAGAAGCAACAGCTGATTCATTGGGATGCTCCCCAAAATCAGGCTTCACAAGTCTTATCTTAACAGTAGCACCTTCAGAGCTGTTTCCCAGAGATTCCTGTCTGGGTTTTCTGACTCCATCGGAATCAAGCTCACTTAAAGGGTAAGCTTCAAGCCATGCTTCTTTAAAGGAGTCAAGAGCGACTCCAGTGGTAGCATCAAAGAAAGGTAGTCCCTTTGAGGTGTAAGCAGATGATCTCGCTAGAGATTCCACTGACATATCACGGGTCAATCTGAATCCTAAGATATCAATATAGAACTTCAAACTGGCTTCGTAGGTGTCCTCACTGGTTGTGACAAACGAAGCGAAGGATACCGAGTCGACTATAGCTTCTTGTGCTGTTTGGTCAGGCAAGCTCGGAGTAGAAATCATCCCAGGACTCAAAGGATCGTCTAAGGAAAACGAAGGCCCTGATGACTTTTTATTGGGTTCGATGATTGGGGAAGCCATGGTGAATGTGGATTATGTAGAATGAGCTATGTGCAGGAAGTGATCTGATGAAGAACCAGAAAGAATGGCTCAATTGACAATTGCAGGAAGCCAAGTAAATGCACTTTGAATGGTCCTAATCGTTGAATAGCAAAAGTACTATTTGGCCTGTTTGTAGATAAATAAAGAATCAAATCTGTCAAACAATCAAGCAATTAAACAAACAATCAATCAATCAAATTGTCGATGGATGAATTGCTTGTACCACCAGAATAAGATCTATCTTCTAGCTATCTATCTATGGTTGAGTATTTACAGGCAAAATGATATTCAAAAAGAAATAAAAGCACGTAGCAACTACTATATCAACAAATGTATCAATTATCAACAGCTGCTTTAAATTTTTTATACAAATAGAGTACAAAACAATAGTTCATCCCTGATAATACTACAACAATGGGAAACAAGGCAAATAAAACCGAATGGTATGCTAGGCGGTACGAGACACAATGGATGTTTGTGTTGGAAGTGGGATGAGTAGAGTTCAGGAATAAAGCGAACTTTAATCTGTTTCTAAACATGGCTGCTTAACTGTGCAGGAAGAGTGCAGAAAGAGGTTGTTTGGATTGGAGCTGAGAGTAAGAAGTAAGTTGCTCAGAAACACTGAGTGGGATAAATAAGGTGGATTTCATGTTGAGTAAACTGGTGATTTAGTATGAAGTGGCTGCTTATTTGTAGGGGGTTAGGATGTGGAAATCTTTGCTGGAACTTAAAAGGAGATACGAGAKGCCGTTGGATATAAGCATCTGTCATCAGAATGGGAACTGCAGCATGAGAGATAGCTGCAGTTGGTAAATGATCAATGGTATGATTTAATCATTATAGGGATGAGTATCTTTTTTTAYTGCTATCATAGCACATCTGACTTTTATTCTACTATTTATTCTTCAATTATCCTCTTTCTTATTCAAGCCGGGGATCTCACCCACACTATCTAGCGCGTGTTGCTGCATCACAGTGTGCCAAATTAACTGTGCAGCATAGTGCATGATGACCTGTTGAAGTTTAATATTTTGAAATTCTGAATACCAGTGAAAAGTAGTCTGGTGATAGTGATCTGGCATGTAATTGAAAACACTTTACTTTATACTAATTCACACAATATTATCGTTATTCTTTACATAAACATTATTTAATTGAATGCCTTCACGTTCCTGCAGTATTATCAGTCTCTCTTCCCATTAGCAATTCTATGTACCTCATGCAGCCGGAAAAATAAATATACGGTACATCGGAAGCTTAACTCAATTGACAGCCGGAGATCTCCTACAGATGGTTCAAAGTTGAATCATCAGCTCTAATAACCATGAAGGAGATGGAGGACTATACCATAATGTAATAATCTTTTGATACCATCTTTTGTTACAAACATCCTAGCACATCTTTACTAACATTTTATTCTTTGACAATTCGCCCGCTCTATTGTTTGAACTAGGGGTCGATGACTCATCCTCGTTCTCTCCCATACGTTCTCATACAGCCACTTGCATCTACTTTCTCTTCTTTATTTGTTTATCGCGTAATCATAAATGAACTCATTCTCTCTATGTACCTCAATGCATATTACGCGTCAACTTGCATAATTGGGTTCCCACCAAGAAATTGTGATTTATCATGATAAATCACAATTTTTTCCAGCTGTCATCATATTCTCATTGAACGCTTCATTTAGCGATCGCCTTTGCTTATAATCAAAATATCTTTTCCTCCTGCTTAGCAGTCCTRAAAAATTGTCGTTGCAAACCCAACAGGGTTTCCTACCTTCCGCACTAAGTCTCATAATCTCTACTTGCGATATGAAGTCAAGTCCTGCCACACGAGATAGTGTGGATTATCTGAAGCACGTCAAAAAGAAACAGAAGCGTAAATTTGATATCGACAGATCAGAAACGTCAAGCCCAAACCCGATTGATGGCAATAAATCTCTACTACTAAAGCATTCTGCTCGGGAAGCTAATGATTTCGATGCTAGCACCAATGGGGGTGACAGCAAGGAGGCTATGAATATCAGCTCAATGGGCAAACCAAATGAGTTTTCCATTAGATTCAAACCAAAGCAATTTACAATGACAGAGCTATTGTTACCAGCAAAACTCCCAACAACTCATAAGGAGTCTGAAAATAATATTTCAAACGTTTGGATCGAAACTGGTGCCAATGCTTCCATTATCACATCTACCTCATCCAGTACCGCTATTGATGATAACTTTCCTTCTGATACGACTGCATTATCTAACGACGAAACGAAACCAGTATCAGACCATATAACCCTGTATTCATTAGACGATCACCCTGCTAATAGAAAAGGATTTAAATATATTCCAGCTCATCCGAATCCTTTCCTGCCTTCTCTAAAGTACTCTCAAATAGAATTACCCCCATTCAATGCTCATCTTGACTATCAAGACAAATCACAGTTTATGTACACTGATTTAGAGCAAATGACATACGCATCTACAACAAAGGGGTTCCGTAGTGCTAGATCAAACGTCTGCATCAGAGAAGGCCAGTACTATTTCGAGATAAAAATAGTGAGAGGTAACGATGAAGCTATGCTGGAACAATTCAGATTAACTGAACAAGAGAAAATCAGAAAGCTAACRAGCTTATCCTCGGGCTCGTATGCGTCAGCGCAAGTGACATCTYATCTACAAAAACAAGCAAAAGAAATAGAAGAGAAGCTGAAGTCAATGGACCTATCGCATATTCGTATAGGTCTTACTAGAAAAGAGTCAAGCTTTGAAACTCCAGTTGGATATGATGCTTATGGATATGGATTAAGAGATAAAACTGGAGAATCTGTTCATATTTCGAGAAGAAAGAAGTTCATGGAACCTTTTGGCACCGGCGATGTCATTGGATTTTGGGTCAAGCTTCCAAGTCTACAACAGCAGGTTGAATGTATCGAAAAATATGTTAATGGCGTCGATGATGATAATAATGGAAACGGTTCAAGTTCCACCAACGACATTTCGAAGCTGCCAACGTTGAAAGAAATAATAAAACCGTCAAAAGGCTCTCAACCAGGTCCTGGAGAGAAACGTTTTGCTTACGATATAGTAAGAGACAGAATTCCTATAAGATATAAAGGACAAACTTATTTTGAACAGTTTGAGTATATGCCATCAAAATCAATGGAAGATCTTTTCAATCCTGTTAAATGGTCATCTACTTCTGACAATAATCTGGCCTTAACAGTATCAGCTTCAGCATCTTCAGTAACAGATAATTTATTATCCAGCGAAAGCAATTCCAAACAAAAGAAATCTAAATTCGATGAACCTCCAAGGCTTGAAGGCTCTTTCATTAGAGTGTTCAAAAACGGTAGATACGTTGGAACGATGCAAGAAGGTTTATTTGCTTTCCTACCGCCTTTTTCCAAACCTTTAACGTCTTCTACTGGGGTCACCGAGTTCACTAATTTCAAAGATTACCAAGGGGTTTTCTCTCCAGAGTACAAAGAGCTGAACAGACATTTGTTTAGCCAAGACAGCGATAAATATTGTGATAGCAGTAGCAATGTCAACAGCACCGGTAAGAAAGAAGAGAAGATCAGGCTCAAGGATTCATTCAAAACCAAGAAGGAGTTTGACCTTGAATATGAAAACGAGACTGGTACAGGTTTCACTGAGGATGAGAGTCTCAACAGTTCTACCAAACCACTTGGATCAAGAAGGAGGAAGAAGAAACAACCAAAACAGAAATTGAGCACTGACGATGGGTCCTTAGGCTATTATCCTACAGTTTCCTGTTTCCGTGGAGGCATTGTTAAAACCAATATGGGACCCGCCTTTGAATGCTGGCCTACTTTCAAGAATCCTATTGGGACTTCTGTAGATGTGAAGATAGACGAGTCCAATACAGAAGAGGAACTAATTCGTGATCAATCTGCAGTGTGTGCACCAACTATAAGTATCAGCAAGAAAGATAGGCGTAAAACAAGAAGCGTGAATCCAGGAAAGCTTGATTTTATACTAGAAGAGGACGATTTTGATATGAGTGATTTGATAAAGAAAGGAATTGTGAAACCGTTAAGTGACAGGTATATTGAAGCAATTTCTGATGAAATTGTATGGGATTGCGTGGATGAGATCGAGTCAGAAATCTTGGATTTACAAGAAGGTGATTTCACCATTATGAACATGAATTCCGATATGAAAGATCCCAATTGGTCTGAATTTTTTGAGGAGGAAGTTGGGGAAGAGAAGCGTGAAGGTAGTTTGAAGTTCAGGAGTAAGAAGCATTGTGGCAAGAAGTCATCACTAACACCAACTCCAACTCTAGGCTCTGGTGGTGCAACYACTGAAGCTTCGGTGTAATAACAACAAGTTAGTAAGATATTTGAAAAAAATAATGGATCATATGCTCTTTATTCTAAGGAATTAAGGAATTCAGTCAATTCACTTTGCTTTCATGATATCTCTGGTGGGCTTGAATCAGCATCTGATTACTCTATCAGTAATATATCACGATGGAATATTTCGGAAATGATCTCGATAATACCGGAAACTCATAATCATAGTTTCCGTAATATTCATACCAGCGCCTCAATCCCGGAAATCATCATTATCACCACAAAATTCACCAAACCTTAAAAAATTTATTTACTATGAGACTGACTTCTATCACCTTTTATGTACTTTACTTTCTGTATAATATATACGACAAACAAATATTCAAATAATGGTTTAACAGATTGAATAGGCAGTAGAAGTGTTGATCAAGCTGGATTTTATTGCCAAGTTGTTAGTAGAAGTATTTGTTAGTTCATCATCAAATCATAGCTAGCAGAGAATACAGTAACACAGACTATCAACAGAGAAACACTTGATCATAATATTATTACTCTACTATTACTATTGTTATTACTATTGTTATCATTATTGTTGTTACTATTTACCACCATTATAACTATAATAGTAGCCACCATGAGCAATTTTCAATCTCTAGGTTTGTCCAAATGGCTGTGTGAAGCATTGAATGTTATGGCTATCACCAAACCAACAGGAATTCAATCCGCTTGTATCCCTGCTATTCTTGATGGCAGAGATTGTATAGGAGGTGCTAAAACTGGTAGCGGTAAAACAATCGCATTTGCAGCACCAATGTTGACACGATGGTCAGAAGATCCTTACGGAATATTTGGGTTGGTTTTGACGCCTACAAGGTAAGTATTCGCATGCCGGAGATCTGTTGATGTTGAATGTGGTCATTCATGTTACGCATGCATCGATATCAACTGTCCTTGTCTAACTATGAGTCTATTTGTAGTTCATATACTAACTAAATCAGAGAACTAGCACTTCAGATAGCAGAGCAGTTTTCTGCTCTGGGAGCAAATATGAATATAAAAGTAGCTGTCATTGTCGGAGGTGTAGATATGGTATCTCAAGCATTAGAGCTTCAAAGGAAACCACATTTCGTGATAGCAACACCAGGAAGATTAGCTGATCATATCAAATCATCTGGAGAAGACACCATCTGTGGTTTAAGGAGAATAAAGTACTTAGTACTAGATGAAGCTGATAGGCTACTCAGTAATAGTTTTGGTGATCATTTAGGCGACTGTTTCAACGTTTTACCACCAGCTTCTGAAAGACAGACTCTGTTGTTCACAGCTACTATCACTGACGCTGTGAAGGCTTTAAAGGAAAATGGAACAAGAAAAGGTAAGAAAAACTTACCCCCTTTCATTCATGAGACTGATACTGTAGACTCAATTGCAATTCCTAAAGCCTTACAATCGTCATATGTATTTCTACCATCACACGTGAAAGAGTCCTATTTATACGCCATACTTAATCACGAGGACAACGTGAAAAAATCCACCATTGTTTTCGTGAATAGAACAAATACAGCCGAGATTCTAAGAAGAATGTTGAGATTACTAGAAGTAAGAGTCACATCATTACATTCAGGTCTTCCTCAAGCTGAAAGAACGAACTCTCTGCAAAGGTTCAAAGCACAGGCAGCGAGAGTGTTAGTGTGTACGGATGTTGCCAGTAGAGGTCTGGATATACCAACTGTTGAGCTTGTTATTAATTATGATTTACCTGCTGATCCTGATGATTATATTCATAGAGTAGGTCGTACAGCAAGAGCAGGTAGAAAAGGTGAAAGTATATCATTCGTAGCAGAAAAAGATGTCGATCGTATTTTGAATATTGAGAAAAGAATTGGAATGAAGCTTGAAAAGTATGAAAAAGTCACTGATAACAAGATTATTAAGGATTATTTGAAACCTGTTACCGGAGCTAAACGAGAGAGTTTGATGGAGATGGAAAAAGAAGGATTTGGGGAGATAAAGAAGATTCAGAAGGCAAAATCCGGGATATTTGATGGTCTTGGTAGAGAACATGGGAAAAGCAGTGGCAAGTTCAAAGTTAGCAAGAAGCAGAATAGAAAATAATTGAACTTTGTGAGCTTTATGTTAGCTCTACATGAGGTTTCAATGAATTGGTTGTATGATGATGATTATTACACCACAGCCCATAGAATACCCGATAATCATCTCTTTAACAACCACATTTCGAAACTTCTGTGAATCAACAACGATATTTTCTCTGCAAGTGCAGTTGTTTTGATGTTTGCTAGTTGTCACTGCTCATCAATATCTCATTAACCAATGAATACATGCTAGGAGCTGTTTATTGTTGTCTTGAATGGCTTTATTAGTTGCCTCTATCATATGTGTTAAATCCTTATGAGCATACTATTATTGACAATTATAGATACAGTCTATAAAGATACTACACGGGACACTATGGAATTGGAGTGCCAACTAGAGTATAACCCAGAGTATATTCAGAAATCATCGTTTATATGCTAACGAATTTATCAAATGATTGCTTCACTAGAAGTTACATCATATTCTCTTTTCAGACTGTCTCACAGCTCTATTTCCGTTCAAGAATCATTAATCGTGGTATAATAATGCTGTTGAAACAGGAAGAACGAGAGACAGAAGAAGAGGATGATACAGTTTACAAGAACAGACAGATTCTGATGTCAATTGCAAGCCTTCAAATCTAGCCTAATCTGAACATTTATGTTATAATATTGAAAGCCATTCCTGAATATTTCATGCTATTTTTTCACTCATTAGTATGACAAAACAATATAACAATGCCCTTCCCTTTTTTCTGCCACTTTGTGAACATAAGTAGACACGACACTTTCAAGAATAAGGGTAGCTATAATAAGATTATAAATCTTTTTCGTGGTCCTGGCGTAAATAGATTCAACAGAAGTTCTCAATCAATGGAAATGCATAGATATAATAAATTGATTATATGTATACAGTTAGCTATTCCTAGTAGTACTTATTGACAAATGCCGTAGTAATTATTTGATAGAAGGAAAAAAGAGAAAAAAGAGGGAAAAAAGGAAGCAATGGAAAAAGATTGCAGCACCTGAGTTTCGCGTATGTCTCCCACTACACTACTCGGTCAGGCTCTTAGTACCTTAACTACTGTTGATCGGACGGGAAACGGTGCTTTCTACTAGATATGGTCGCAACCGATAAATCAACCTCCACGCCATTGATATATGCTGTATAACTTTTTATTTTACTTGACAGTAGACTGTTGAATCCTTGAAAAGTAATCGGCATAGGCTGTTATTCTTCTCCATCCGCATGTATTATAGAATATACAGCATGAATACATTAATCTATTATTATTATCCCTAACCAAATTATAAAGAAGAACAGTTAAAATTCCTAATAGCATACTAGATAGATTGAAGCACTCAAGCACCCAAATGACATTTTACAATAATAGTGCTGATTCATGAAAGTATTGAATATTAAATAATGACCATTGGAGATAAAGAACAGCCACACAATCCATACCTAAAGGCAAATAATATCAAGATTAATAAAGTCTGCCGAATTGAGTAACAGTTCAAATAACTTGTTTAAAAGACAAATGGTTTACCTTAAACAAAATTCTTTAACTTTGAATGCTCAAGATTTGAACAGTGAAGGCTCAGTAGAGAACATTTAGAACAATGAAGAGCAATAGAACCCATATTCAACGGCTGATGGCAACAGAAGTGAAAAATGTAATCTATCAGTCTAAAAATATAGTAGAAGCTGTGAATAAGAATCACGCATAGAAACCGTTCAGAATAAGGCCAAAGGTATAAAAAACTAGAAACCTTTCTTCTTCTGTTTCTCAATATGAGCCCGTAATACTTTCTGTTTATCTCTCAAACTTCTTCTTGCCTTCCCTTGAACATCTCTTTTATGAACCATCATCATGAAATTCTTCTTTCTAGCTTTCTCCCTATTTGTAGTACTATGAGGAGCCTCCCGCTTACCTTTCTTACTACCAAACTTATCTCTATCTTCTCTTCCTTCCTTGACATGGGCAAGTCTTTCTTCCTTCTTTTGCTTATATTTCACCGGTCCAACCAATGAAGAAGCATCAACTTCTTCTTCAGTGGCAATGCTTTTACCAATGATCTTTTTAACACCGGCTTCCAACTTCAATTCATCCAATTTAGCAAAATCTGCGGGGGTAAGAATTTTAGACGACGCCAACTCCCTGAAAGCTTCTTCAGGATCGATTTTGGGTTTCTTGGCTTCTCTTTTGGCTTCCTTTCTCAATTGTTTCTCACCTTTCAGTCTTAGTAACCTCTTGGCTCTTTCTTCTTCATCTTCACCTTCAATTTCTCCCTCCGAGTCATCTGAATCATCGCTATCCGACAGATCAAAAGAAATCTCCTCATCACTTTTAACATTGACCCAATCACCATCAAAATCAATATCGCTATCACTTTCACTGTCACTTTCCTTTTCTTCGATTTCCCAGCCCGCAAGTTCGTCTTCTTCTTGGTTTCCGTTAGCCTCCAGTTGATTCTTCTTCCATTCAACTAAAAGCTCAATACCTGGAACACCTTTGATAGTAGACATTTCTTCACCAAATCTATGTGCATCACGATGCTCACCAGCTTGCAACAACATTGATGCTTCTTTACCTCTATCTTTTCTTGACAGCATTTCAGGAGCCATTTCTCTATATAAAGAGATCAATGATTTGGCTGCCATGCTAACAGGCTTTGATTTTGATGATTTATATTCTGCCAAATCTTGCAATAATGTACTATCAATAGCGAGTGGTGCTCTGCTTAAGATTTCCCTTATGGTATTAATACCTGCGGCTGCAGCCTCAGCTGCTACACCATCAGAAACGAACTCGTTAGCTATTTGTCTTACCACAGGAGAAATAACATCTGGTGGAACTAAGTCGTGTGCTGCTTGCGCTGAAGCTGCCATGATCTGAGTAACATCTCTTTGTTTGGGTGTTAGGTATTTTAGGAAGAAGGAGTATATTCCTAGCACAGTAAGCTTATGGGTACCAATAAGTCTAGAGATCAAATTCATAAACATGATTTTCTGTTCTAAGTTCAATTTGTTGGAAGCTTTGTTAGATAAATGGCGAGAAAATAAGTTCTCGGAAAACCCTTGAGGATCACGAAGCAACTGAATAGCAGAGAAATTAAGGTAGGTAGCACTATGTTTAGAGCTTGACTTCTTTTTAACTTGCTTGATAGCACTTTCTAGCTTTTTAGCCTTTTTACTATTCTTTTTGTTGATTTGCATTCTATGTCTCAACGCTTCAGCTGATTCTCCTTCATCGTCAGAGTCTTCTTCCATTGCTTCTTCACGCTCTTTATCTGCGCCTAAGAAAAACTTGCATCCAGACACAGCTACTTTAACGTCATCGTGTAGACAAGCTTTTGTCATTATTTCAACAGTTCTGGAATCATCCCAAATAGCTCTTCTCCATAGTTCCCGGGTAAGCTTAGTAGCCCACAACCCATTACCATCTTGTTGRTCTAATAAGTTAAATAGCAGCGCTTGCATTGTCCTATTGATTTTTTGATTCTTCGAGCCTTGATTCATACTTTTCAAAAGCGAAACCAAAGCAGTGTATATCTGACCTTTCAATACTTTAGCGCTACTACCTGTATCATTCGCTGTAATTAGCAACGGGAAAATAGACTTGATTAGTGTTTCTGCACTGATCACTCCTTTGTTTCTAAGCATTGTTAGACATTGGATGATCTTGTCCCGTAGTAAGGTGCTCAAATCTTTGAAATTTGTATTTAATAGCTTCACCAACTCATCAGGATACGTTTGGGTCAACTTAGGATAACATGAGCAAACTTGAGAGACAAAACCTATAAGTTCAGCAAACTCTTCATCTTGGTATGATGTAGGGTTAGCTGTGAAGATATCACGTAAACTTTCATAGTGCTTATATTGCTGAATGAATTCTTCTTCATAAGAGCTGATTAAATGTTAGTGACTCGTTTTCTATGGCTCAAATATGTCAATAGAAGATTGAAAATACGCTTCTGAGGGACAGYAGCAAATAGTACACATACGGAGGATCTCTTCTTATCAAGTTCTGTAGAAGAATGATATTAGTAGGCAGCACTGCTGCCCTCTTCCTTTTAACCATTATGTATGTCCGAGTTTACGAGAACCCTAATAATATATTGTGGTAATTAGTCACTTTAGAGAGATAGCCAAAAAAGAAGATGCTGATAGATAAACATGGATTTATTGTTATTGATAGCAGGTACACAGTGAAAATTTCTGCTCCATAATAAAGAAAATTTTGTATGAGGGATGAGACAGTTTCATGGTGGGGATATAAGACGGACATTATCTGGTAGAAATAACGGAGATAATACAGTGAGAGTGAGGACCTGGAATATGGAGTGCGTAGGAGGATAAAAGGAGAAAAGAAGGGGTGATGGGACTGGAGTTGATGTGGCTTCTTCAAACTCATCCTCGAGTTTATGTTGATTGCCGTGAGTGAAAACATTGGTAGATTTAGTTAAATGGTTTGAGATTTGGGTGAGATTTGATGGTTTCCTGAGGGGGTACTAAAGACAGTAATAAAACTACCAAGTTCTTGGCGAGCAGCAGTCATCAATACGATAGCTAGAAGGAGAGACGATTATATTAATTAGAGCTAAAGTGTAGTAGGAAACTTCATATTGAACACCAATAAAAACATACACATATACTATAAATATGTAATTTACAGCCAGAATCATTAAAAATTATAATCGTATTTTCCAAAGAACGAATTATGAAATATGGCATTCTAATCAGGGCTTGTTTCTTAAGATAAAGTTCCACCTCAGCTTCTAAGTTTTCACTTAAGAACTTTTCTTCAAACTTTAATGTAATGCTAATAATATACAGGGATTCTGTTGTTGACTATCTGAAATCCACTTGAAAAGCAACAGTCTATCTACAATCTACAAGCAGATATTTTCCTTGTCATAATTTTCTAATAATTATGTTTCAGGCAATATGGAAATGTATACTTTATATCTGAGATTATTCTGTCGAAGCTGTATACCTCACTTCTTAGAACCTAAGTGTTCAAAATCAGCCATCTGGCTCATTCTACTCGCTTACTTTAAACGAATTAAAGTTTAAAATAATGGCACTGGAGCTAATCTTTCTTCCTGTTTTGAGACTAAAGTTCTATAATTTAAAGTCTATTATTTTACCTTACACTAATCATAACCAACAAAGCATAGAATAGCATTAGATTCTCATTCATCTAAACACTTTTTAATATTATTGGAAATCAACACACGTTAATAATAATGGAAGCACTGACTTTTCCTTCAAAACATCAATCACGTCCACAATTGTCTTTTCGTTCCCCCTATTAACTTCAAACCTTGACTCTAGCCCTTCCAAATTGAATTGTCGTCGTGGCTCTGCCAATGCATTTTCATGCACGCACTGCATCACCCTACTAGTCTCCTACTTTACCTTCAACATTTTCTAACTGCTTTATCAGTTACTCTCCCATTGCTTATCAATCATCCATCGACACATCATATAGACATTCTAACAGTTCTCTATTTGATTGAAATCTACTATCGGCTTTCCAAAACGCTTATTCTCTGAAAGATTGCCGCTAATTTCAAGAAATCTAAACTATCCGGACTAGCCTTTTAGTAAGGAGACTTTGGTTGTCAATTGATCATTACTTGCAACGAATATACATTTCCATCTCATTTGCTGCTCCAGTTTGTACAATACAATGCAAGCGTTTGCAAGAAAACTTACAGGACAGCCTGAAAGCCTGAAAAGAAAAGGAAAATATGTCTTTGGCCGTGATTTGGGCGCTGGATCCTACGGTGTTGTAAGAGCTGCTCGCAACATCGAAACTGGTGAAGATGTAGCAGTAAAAATTGTATTAAAGAAGAGATTGAAAGGAAATGAAAAGATGATAGAAGATGAATTGAGACTATTGCGTCAATTGAATCATCCTCATATTGTATCATTCCGTGACTGTTTTGAATCAAGAGATAAATATTACATTGTGATGCAACTTGCTACTGGTGGTGAATTATTTAACAGAATCTGTGATTACGGTAAATTCACTGAACAAGATGCTGTTGATACAATGGTAGAAGTATTTGACGCTGTGAAATATTTGCATGATCGAAATATTGTTCACCGAGATTTGAAGCCAGAGAATTTGCTTTATCTGACTGAAGATCCTAAATCGCCTTTGGTGTTAGCTGATTTTGGCATTGCTGCGATATTGCATAGTGATCAAGAGAAAATTACTACTCCTGCTGGCTCATTGGGATATGCAGCACCAGAAGTTTTCCTTAATGTTGGACATGGTAAGCCCTGTGATATATGGTCTTTGGGTGTTATTACTTATACTCTGCTCAGTGGTTATTCACCATTTCAAGCAGAAACTGCTGAAGACTTTCTCAATGAAGTGAGAGGTAATAATTTCCTCATCTTTCATAAACAGTACTGGTCAGATGTTTCTTTAGAGGCTAAATTGTTCATACAGAAATGTCTTCAATTGAATCCGAACAACCGTCCCACTATTGATGAAATACTAGCTGATATTTGGATCACTGGTACAGTTGCTAATTGCACTTCTGATTTGTTACCAAATATCAGAACTGGTTTCAATGCTCGTAAGAGACTCATCAAGGTAATCGAAGCAGTTAAATTAGCAAATCGTATCAAAGCTTTGAAAATCGATGAGGACGATGATGAGGATGAAATTCTTTCTTCAATTGGTGATCCTAGTGATACTTTGACTGTTCCTGGATCAGGAATTGGTTCTTTATCAGTTAGCTCACCTGACCAACGGCCACGATCGAATTCTGCTGAAAAGAAGTCTTTCACAGACGGAAATGGTCTAGCTGCTTTCCGAGAGGTTGTATTGGCTGCTACCAAGAATAAAGATCAATTAGTTGATCCTGAGGTAGAACAAATACTTGATGATAAAGTGAATGCTACTATTTAGTTTACAGATTTTTTTAATGGTATTATCGATTGATTACTGTGTGACATAAATAATGGAATAGTCATAAGAAATATGAGTATACTAGTTAGTTTAATTGTTTTTATATTGGATATTTTTATTGGGTATTTGTATTGGATATTTGTAATAATCATAAGAATCATAGTAATAGTCTTCCAGATATTATTTGTATCATATTAATATCATAAAGCATAACAAAATCTGTAAGTACTCACTTCCTTTCACACATTATATATACAAGAAACTACACATTTCAAATCAACTTCATTCTATTTCTGAATCTTCTAGATGTTCAAAAAAAACACTGTTCTAACTTCTTCCTAAAACTTACCAGCTGTCTTAGCCATTAGCCTAATAACATTCTCTATGTTCTCCTTCTTCAATGCACATATTGGTATAACATTCCAGGTATCTTTCCATTCTTCATTACTATTAATATAATCGAGCAGTAATTTATAATTCTCCTCAGATCCTTCAACATCAGCTTTCGTTGCAACGATCAAAACTCTTTTACTGTCTGTTCGTCGAGGTCCTAATTCATTCCATAATATTTTCAATGCGGCTACAGGGTCCTTATTACGTGAATTGACTTTGGAATCCAAAGCGATCACGAAAACTAGTCCTCCTGATCTTTCGATATGTCTCAAGAAGTCCAGCCCCATACCTTTATTATCCTTTGCTCCTTCAATAATCCCTGGAATATCAGCAACAGTAAAAGGAGGTCTATCGATTCCTACGGAGATTGTTCCTATAGTTGGTGTCAAAGTAGTGAATTCCCAATGGCCAACTTGAGGTGTAGCTTTCGAAATAGCTCTTAATAATGTTGATTTGCCGGCATTGGGTAAACCAACAAGTCCCAAATCTGCTAATAACTTGAGTTCCAGTAGGAAGCAACTATATGCTGATCCTCTACCTTGTAAACAGAACCTCGGATTACGAATATCATTTGTAAGGAAATGCATATTACCTAAACCTCCTTTACCACCTTTCACAAGTAATATTGGTTTAGGCGTTGGTTCATCTAAATCTATGCCGTCAATTGGAAACATATCTGCCTCTTCCTCTTCAAATCTGATTTGCCTATCATACATTTTCACGTTATTTCTCAGCTGCTTGAAGAATGCTTTTCCTTCATGATATTCTTCATCTTTACCTTTATGAATCCAACCTTGACCATCTTCATAGGAGTCTCTCTCGAGTTTTACAAACCCTGGCATTGTAGGATCAACAGGATCAGCTATGATTGGAACCTCAATCAGTTCATCAGACATACGATTCCATGATTCATACGTAGAATCTTTACTCAGATATTTGCCATTCAATCCATCATTTGTAATGTTAGGAACTTCCAGAACCTCACCATCAGGGCCATATACCGTATTTGAAATTGTTGTTCCGCCGTCTTCATTTTGCTCTACTCTTTCAACCAAAGTTCTTCTCAGTTCTTTAGGATCAGGAACCCATCTAACAGTTGTTCCTACTGGTACGTAAATCACTATATCTTCACCATTGGCACCATCTAATTGCCTTCCTAACCCGTTTCTACCATTTCCCGCTAAATAAGATGTCTTGAGCTTGTGCAAACTCCAAATTCCGGTAACAGCTTGAATATAAACACTTCCACCATCACCACCATTTCCACCATCAGGAGGACCTTGAGATCTTCCTGCATCTCGGAAAAAGGAAGCAGACCCATTGCCACCTTTCCCTGAACGCACACGTATAGTCCTGACATCAGAAAACATTTGAGAAGTCGACTGAGATAACTTTGGTCTCATACTTGAAGGTAAATGGGAAAATTGTGATGTGTAAGGATTGAACTTTCTTACTGGAAAACGTGCCTTAACTATATTGTATCTCTGTCCTGGGACACGTTTACCAGAGGCTTCTTCTTCAAGCTGTTTACGTAAAAACGTCAGCCATTTTTCGTTTTCACCAGTAACAGGTGATGATTGGGGAATATCTGTAGCTGCTGATGGTTCAACATGGTCTCCCAGACAATAAGTACTAGACGAAAAGCATCTACCATGACCGGTGGAGACTTTGGTCAGTCTCAGCCTTTGGAGCATTTTCAGACGATTCAAACGAAAGAAAAGGACAAAACAAGAAAATGGCAATAARCAAGAAAGATGGAACGGCTGTCTGGTAGATTTATAAGCTATGTGCAAGATATCAGTAAATATATTGGTTAGTAAATAGATTACAATATCTGATGATGAGTAGATTTAATATAGCAAAATTCTCTACTTGCTGGTAGTGAATTGTGTTTATGTAATCTCAAAATAGTGTCGAAGAGGCTAATTATAGTTAGAACAGCCCCCTAAAAATTATGAAGGAATTAATACTAAATTATGGAAATGATTTGAGATATCTCAGGTTAATATTAATAATCAAAAAAGAAAAGATGACTATCTTGAGAGAGTAATGTTGTTATTTTGATAATTATGAGTATATTGTTATAGAGAACGAGAAAAAGAGCATAGCAATAAGACCCTACAAGTATACTTGATACTAATGAAAAGTTATAAACACTGTGTTAAAACTAGTATATAAAAGTATGGTACCAATCTAGTCCAGATGATTATATAAACCGGTTTGTATTATAAGTTGTAACGTAAATCAGTAATATAAAAGCTGTTTACAATGGGAGCTCAAAGGAAACATTGACATCAATTTCTCTAGCCATTTGAACGACCTTTGATAATTGACAAACTTTCTCAGCAGCTTGATCCAAGTCAGGATAAGAGAAAATCTTTAAGCCAGAGTTGGAAATCAATTCTTGAGCGGCTTCTAAGTTGGTACCTTGTAATCTGGCAACAATAGGAATGTTCAAGTTCATGTTTTGAGCAACAGCAATCAAACCCTTGGCAATGTTATCACATCTGACAATACCACCGAAAATATTGACAAAGATGGCAGTAACTTGAGCTTCAGCAGTAATTAGTTCGAAAGCCTTCTTAATGGCGTCAACAGTGGCACCACCACCGCAATCTAAAAAGTTAGCTGGGTTACCACCATAAAGTTTAATGATATCCATAGTAGCCATGGCAAGACCAGCACCATTGACTAAACATCCAATGTTACCATCTAATTTAATGAAGTTAAGACCAGACTTAGAAGCTTCAACTTCATCAGGGTCTTCTTGGGTAAGATCTCTCCAGGAGAAAATTTCTTGTTGTCTGAATGCAGCATTATCATCGAAAGCCAACTTGGCATCCATAGCCAAAACTTTGTGATCGGTGGTTTCAGATAAAGGATTAATTTCGATTTGGGTAGCATCCTTATCAACAAAAATCTTGTAAAGCTTCTTCACAACATCCTTGGCATCATCAATGGCCTTTTCAGAGTAACCTAATGATGCTGCGACCTTACCAGCGAGTTCATCAGTAACACCAGCATTAAGATCAACTTGGAATGTTTTAATAGCATCCGGAGTTTCAGCAGCAACACCTTCAATGTCCATACCACCTTGAGATGAGGCAACAATCATAGGGCATTGGTGAGCTCTGTCCATAAGAATCGCCAAATAGGCTTCTCTTCTAACAAAAGCTCTTTCCACAACATAAACAGCAGTGACTTCTTTACCTTGAGGACCAGATTGCTTGGTGATGAGCTTGTGTCCCAACATTTGTTCAGCATACATTTTAGCTTCTAAAGGTGATGTGATTAACTTAACGCCTCCCTTCAATCCACTGTCGAAAACACCTTTGCCTCTACCACCAGTCAATGCTTGGGCCTTAATAACCATATCTTCAGTTCCAAGGTTCTTCGCAATTTCTTCTGCCCCTTCAGGGGTGGTGGAAGCATCTCCCTTGGGAACACCAACACCATACTATTACTTTAGTTAGTGACTCGTTATCATTCTCATCTCATCTACCTTTTGGTCATTGCAGTTCATTCCATCTGATTCAATTATTTATCCCGGATTGAAATCTCAATCCGTTCTACATATATTCATTATTTTAACCATCTCCTAATCCCAAACCCCTAATACTCCAAATCTTATCCTTATGTTGTTCACGCTCGCGTCTCCACCGGTTAAATACAGATTCTTCCATATTTGATCTCACCTCATTCTTGTGCTGCTGTAAGGAGACTTGGGGTAGTAACATACTGTACTGTAACGCCTTAAACCTTATTTAGAGGGGGTAAAAGGTTGCGGTACAAAGAAAATGTGTAATAATGTCAATGGCCTGTCTATAAGGAAGCCAATTGATTGTACGAGTTGGAGACTGAATAATTTCATGACTTCATATATCAAGGGCAATTAACAGGTGATTATATTGAACTTGCCTGCTTTAATGTTTTACCCCGTGGAACAAAATGTTCCGGAGAAACCAAAAACCAGATGGATCATGTTATATTTATCTATAATAGAGAACTGGAGCTGWCCAATAATTACAGAAATTAATTAATACTTACTGATTTCAATAAAGCAGCAGATCTGTATTCATGAAGAGAAAGATATCTCTTAGAGATCATGGAAGATCTAGCAAAAGGCTTTTGGTGTAAATGTTAGAAAAAGGATTCACGTAGGCAAACTAAAAGTAACAATCATTCCATCGTAGTTATCACCATCATATCAATGGTTACTTACCTTAGCCTTCAAAGTGTTTCTAACAACTGAGGAGAACATGGTTTAATAATACAGTACAACAAAACACAATGCAACAACGAAATTGTTATAAATTGGTATAGGCAATTAACAATTGTACTACTTTCAAACTGGTTTATATATATAAATTATCGCTATTCATCTATACAATCTATCAAACATCTACAAGGTAATAAGAAGAAGGAAGAGGTTTCTCAATAAACCACACTTTAATTTGATAGCCCGCTCTGAAGATTCTGTACAGTGCAGGATGTTCCGTCGCATGCAGCTGCATGCATAGGTACTAAGTTCTTAAGTACAAGATTTGACTTGTCTTTATTACATGTATAGGGCAAATGATATCTCATTACCACGACTTGTTCGGATTAACAATAGAAACCAGTTGCGGATTAACAATAGAAACCAGTTGATCCTTGATCCACTTTATACATCCGGGGGGATAAGATGAAGATTTGAATAAAAGGGGATGTAATTGGGAAATTTTGGAATAAGTTTAATGGCGCAGGCAATTGTTCTCCAGGAGTTGTTGTGTGAAATGAAATGAACCGGAATAGGATGGCTCTTTCTTATATGGAACAGAACAGAAATTCTTTCTACGGAGCTTGAGCAGTGATGAAACCAATTGAACAATAGTAGTTTATAATATATGAAGCTTGTACAGTGTTAGCAAATATATAATCATTTATGGCAACGGCAGTAAAATGAAGGAGTAGAAGCTCGTATGGTGATTTACTTCTTCTTCCTAGGCTCAATCATGTCATTTACTTGTTCAGCCTTATCTTGGTTATATTGTGTAAACAATTGATTTCTATGAACGGTTGTAGTAGATTTTCCTTCAGTGTTTCGTGTTGACTAACGCACGAAGCTGTACCGACATTTAAAGTGCATTCGGATGTACCAATCACTGACCCAACTATTAATACCGAGTTAGTTTACTAGATGATCCGAATATTGTAGAAATAAAGAGAGGTATAAGAGAAGGAAGGCAGCAGAATCAACCGTTATTATAAATCACAATTTAAGCTGAAAATACGCAATTATAATAACCTAAACTTCTAAATATTTATTTAAATAAAAATTCATGATTATTCTACAGTTGCGATGCACGTATAATCGTACCCATATACAATATCCTCTATATTGTTCCTCTGTGTGGCACGTCACATTATAGGGAGATATTTCAATTTATCCTTGTAAGTATGAAGAGCTTAAACCTCGTGCATCCCTATGCATGATAATGCAGAATTTCAAATATAGGCTCATTTCGGAAGCAACCTTACCCCTCCACTCAACAATTATTGTAATCACATTTACGATGAGCAAAATAGTATGGATCGGTAAGTTGAGTTCAAAGAATAAGAAAAAGCGTCCTGGTTAACAATCAGCGAATCCGTATCATGTTTCTGAATTATACTAGGTAGGGAATCGATCAATTGGCCTTGACTTGGTTTTCTTAGGCCTATTATCCTTGGTTGTAGTTCCAATACTTCATTCACGTAATCCTATGTTTTAATTTAATTGATTATCGACATTTGCTTCCTTTCATCCTACTATCAACTGAATCCAACATAATGTTACTATGTATCAAAATAATCAAACATTCCTTCTCAGTATGTAACAAGAAAAATTATGGTTTACTCCCCTCGAACTCTCCCATTATCCGAGATAGCGCGGTGGTAGTGAAAACAAAACCTTGGCGCGTGGAAAATGTAAATAATTTTGACAGATATTTTTTCCATGATAATGGGGAAAATACTGTTGCCATTACCCCCAAATAAATGGCTTTGAAAAGTGGGGCTAGTTTACTATGAAAATTAGTTTGAAGTGCTTCTAGCCTAGACCAGTATTATCTGACCGTTGAATCTCACGCAATTCAATTGAATTTGTAATCAAATCAATTGAGAGGTATGATAAAAGATATGCTACAAGTATTGCGATATTAAGACGGTGACAAGATAATGGTCACAGTAACTAATTGGGTTCATTCTACAAATTGTCTTGTTGTTGAATTCAATAAACTGTGAGAAATTCCTTGAGAGTGGCTATTCTATTATCTTCATTCCACTTTTTGATGTTCCATTGACCTGAATTCAAAATGCAGCTAAGATTCTACATCCAACTTTTAATAACCAATATAATTCCAGAGATCTCATCTTTATTTCCTTTTTCTTTATTGAATATATATTGATATTTGTTCTTTTTCATTAAATTTGTTCAATATTTCATTAATATTGGCTTGTCAATTGACCCCGCCGCCGTTAGGCCGGTCAATAGTATATGCATAATTATGCACATCTGCAATAACTTGCATCTTCCTTTCTTGTCAAATGTATTTTCTCAACATGAGAATCTCTTAAAGCATACTTTTCATTATCAAAGAGCTAACAATGAGCCATCGAATCAATAGTTATTATGTAACGTAATAAACTAGGTTTTTGATCTAAAGATATGAGATAAATAAAGGTTCTAGTAAGAGTGGTTTCTTTCCCGAAGTTGATTTGATTCACAAGTAACTTTGGCTTGATCAGTTTGTGCAGAACCGATATCGTTATCAACATAGCCACATCAAATTCTTATCATTACTTTGTATGCTAAAATGCCTCCTAAGAACAAAAACGAACTAGATGTTCTTCGTGCTTCTTTAACTGTCTCTATTTCACAAACAAACAAACTCGTCGAATCGTGGCTGGGAAGAAATAATAACTCGGAAGAGTATGAAGAGTCTACAAAACTACAACAGTTACCTGTGATATTGCCAGGAGAAGGTATAAAGAAATTTACTGAAGATGATTTAACTGTGGATTCAGTACTCTCGCAAATAAGTAACTCCAAAAAGAATTCCCTAGGGAATAAAGATCCTGGTTC
This sequence comes from Sporopachydermia quercuum, assembly GCA_001599295.1. Taxonomy (NCBI): domain Eukaryota; kingdom Fungi; phylum Ascomycota; class Sporopachydermiomycetes; order Sporopachydermiales; family Sporopachydermiaceae; genus Sporopachydermia; species Sporopachydermia quercuum. The sequence continues at coordinate 1,773,061 of BCGN01000002.1, read as the reverse complement.
AGCTGATATGATAACTAGACGAATACTTAACAGAATTAATAACAGTAAAGTTAGAAAGATTGGGTCTACGGGTAGAATAGAGAAAGGGAATTATAATGGGAAAACACAACAAAGCATCGAGAAAAGATTTTTGGCAACTGTTTCTCGTGATATGAAAAGTGATGAAAGAACAGATGATAGGAGTAAGATTAGCAGGACTTCCAATGATTCATACAATGATTCCGGAAGCGATGATAATGAGGAAGAAAGTCGTACCAAGATAACATCATCTAAGAAAAAAGCCAATACTAATGACCCATTTGCTGTGAAACAGAAGAAGAAATAACGTATGGATTTGTATATAAATTACTGTATAATATGAAAATTGGAGGAATGGATCTCACAGAATAACAAATTCCCTACTTTCATGAGTATTGTTTAAATGCTAAATTATATAATTACCAGATTAACCTTACTAAAGATGACAAAAAAATCAATCTGAAACCCAAAACCCATAGTTTATCTCTACATAACAAAATGATGATGAAACATTAAAAATATGCAAGAACCCGTTTCTTGTCAAATCCATGCATGATAATAAGAAAAGGAGAGACATAGAATTCCTTTTAACTCTCATAATAACCTTCTGTCTAATATCTTTCCTTCATTCTTGAAGCCACCGTTCGAAGATTACCATAAATTTTCCCTGGAGGACTGCCTAAAATCAAACTCACAACAGCTTCTCTAGCAATTCTGATATTGGTGAAACCTCCTAAAATATGAATAGTTGAGTCAGCAAGCACGATTCTAGTTCTGGTTGCATTCTCAATGGCAAATTTGGTTCTACCATCTTTACCAGCAATACGACCAATTGCTCTACTCAAATGGTCCCCAGTTAATGTCTTCACATCCTTAACTTCAAACGTCTCAATGTATAAATCGTCTAATCTTAAGAGTGCAATTGAATCGTCTACGTCAAAGCCAAGACTAAAAGCTTTGATGAAATCAGCACCCTTTTGTAACGCGCCAGGATCAGTGGTATCTTTGCAAGTTCTTAACTCAACACATCGACCTTTCACATTCATGCGCACCTGTAGTTTCAGATGATCAACTAATGGAGGATAAATTTTCATCCAAGTATTTCTTAGTGGTGTCATTCTATGTGGTGGGATTGGTACTTTTCTTGATTCTCTTTTCACTTTCTCGCCAGCTCTTTTCGCTGATGCAAATTTAGGTCTCCCTTCTTCATCTAACACAAGGCCTTTAGACTCTTTCTCATCTTTCTTGGGCTCGGAACTCTCAGTTTGTGGTTCAGTAGATGTAACATCAATCAACACATCATCTCCATCTGCATCGATTTTGCTTAACTTGGGCTCTTGAGCTACTTGAGGCTGCTTCAACGCGGTAGGTGCAGCCATTTTGATATTATTATAACAATATCCTGATATTCAACTATGAGTTGTATGGATAACCAGTCTTTCCAGGTTTTGGTTTTATCCTTATTGACTTAAACAACTAAACTAATATAGTTGATATAAACTTGACTATACCTGTAAGAAATTTTCATCTTTCAAAGATAAATAATTAAGGTTACTTAGGGATTCACTTTACGCATAAAATTTTTTTGATATTATGTAATCCTAAGTATATCTGAGAATTGATACTACACGTCTCAGCATGCATCTATTCTCTTGAAAAGAGATGTGAAGCCTTGTTCTGCATCAAACTAAGTATCAATTTATTCATGTCTTTTCTTCGTCCGAAATGTTCATACTTTTACTTGAGAAGCGTCAAGTTAGCTACAAATAAACTCTATTAATCGTTGAATTGTATTAAATTAATTATTAAGATTAAGAATAAATCATATGGGTATTTAATCACCGCTTTTCAATCAGAATTAACAATAGACCGTTTTTCAAACTTACTAGCACATTTGTGCACAGCATCCCTAACTGCTCTCTGAATTTCTGCTCTTTGCGCTGCCATTTCTTGAGCTTTTCTTTTGCCCATAACTGTCCCAAAGAACTTCAATGCAAGAGGCAAAAGAATGTTATTCAGTCCGATCCAAGCAACCAAAACACCCACATTTCGTCCCATATGACCTTTCCAGGTATCCAATAAAACAACTCTACTAGCTTCAGCAGCATTGAACACAGGGAAGCCAAATCCGTACTTATAGAAACCAGGACAGAGCTCAATAGGAGAAAATGTTGGAGAAATGTTGGAAATGACCCAAAATACAAGCCAAAAACCCAAAACTGGTGGATAAAAAGGTATAAGCATTAAGGCAGCTACTTCATTCATACCACCAACGGCTGCCATTTCAAGGTATGTAATCATCCAATAGACAACAAAACCACCACTGCCATAAGCGCGTCTAAAGTCGACTTGGAAGAATGCTGATACTGTACAATATGCAATTGATAATAACAAATATGAAATCTGAGCTGAAATCATACGGTATAAGACAAAATGCTTTATCTTCACTGTCTGAGCGAGTATCATATGAGTAGGAGAGAAAAAGTTAAACTGGAAAAAAGTAATAATGATAACGAAAATTAACCCAACTTGTAGAGGTGCCATTAGAACTGAATCTGCTTGAGCCAATCTATCAATGAATATAAAGCTTGGAATATTTGTTAACAACGATGGCGCATTATCAATTATATCTGTCTTTTGAGTAGAATTGAGTAATGCCATTAGGGGATCGTAAACTCTGTTTGAGATAGTGTCAATGAAAATAGTTTCCATAGTTCTCACTCCTGGTAGGATGTAACTGCTAATTGTCACCAAATCTCTGGCAGATTCGTATCCCACAATGACTGTACCCGTATTGTTATACGGTATAGTAGTATTTTGTAGTGACTGATATAAGTCTTGTGTAGCATTTTGCCTTATATATACAGAAGCCCAATACTTTCTCCGATGAACTAGTTGTTCCATATATTCAATTGTAGTTAGACCCTTTTCTTGTGCAATTGACTCGAACTCAGACTCGTTATATACATGCCACGAGCCTAAAGCTCTTATTTCGGGTGTGTCCACAATATCAATTAGTAGGTCGCCAATGTAAGGCGGAACTTCATTACCTGCTTCATCACCGTTAACCATTAAGTAAGGTATGTTCTTCAACCTGGTTTGTCTCTGATACAATGATCCCCAATAAATAGAGAAAATACAGAAGATCAGGGATATCATAATCACATAATTCTTTAAAAAGGAAAATAATACTATTCTCAATTTTTCTTTGTTGCTAGGTGAAAACATTCCAACCCTTGATGGTGGACCTCCATTTTCTGGTAGATATGTCTTAATACTATCTGTTGATGTGGCGGTCCTATGAAGTGCGTGATCAATCTCATTAGTTACTATTCTTTTCAATGTTTCATTAGGATTTTCTTCGTCATCGTTGGTATGAGAAAAATGTCGTATAATTTGTCCTTCTCCTACCATATAGTCATCCATAGACATTGGACCATGAGACGGCCTCTGTCCATTGTAACTTTCAATAGACTCGTCTGAGATTTCCCCACTTGCATCTAGTGTATCAGAAAGCTGATCATTGGAAACCCTATGCAATGAAGAACCATTAGACGGCAGATTTGTTGATCCCAATGATGTGGCAGGGATGTTTTCACTCATCTCCTTTGTTCAATTAAGATTTTAACTACTATCTCCCTTAGTTATAGTGTAATCCTATATCTCCACTACTTCCAGTAACATGGTAATAAATAATGGATAAAGTAATACAGAAAGTGTCACACAACTTAAATAGTTGGTAATAGCAAGTAAAGAAAGAAAAAGAAAAAAGAAAAAAAAAAAAGAAGAAGAAAAGGAATAAATGTTAGAAAACCTCAAAGATGATATTGGAGTTTTTCTACTTCTCTATTAAGAGAGAAGAATGGACCTAAAATGCTTATTTGTATGGGAAAAAACAATAAAGTTACAGCTTATGTAAATTATAACTTGTTTAGTCTTTAACGTTTGGATCAAAAGCGTATTAGCTTCCCGTTTCAGCATCTAAGTTGAGAGCATTGAGCTTAACCGGCGATTTTTGTTTGAAGGTTGAACTTTCGTATGAGATAGAGAGGATTGATTAGATAGAGAACGTTGTATGTGCTGAAAGTAGTTAAATGGTTGAGTCCGATGCAATCTAGTAATTAGGAAACGTGTGTCATGTCAAAATTATTGTAATCCTTTTGGTAGTATTAATTTCACTTTCGAAGTATTTTCAAGTATAAATCTTCTAATCTTCTAGTAATGACGCATGTTGGCTATTTGGAAATAAAGCTTGAACTTAAGTGATGACATGTAATAATATGAGTTAAGTCTTCCTTCCATGACTCTTTAACTCCGTTTACCGGCTGAAGTCTGGATAACTAAACTCTTTAACCCCGTAAGCTCTTTAACACCGTAAACTTTTTAGCCCCGTAAACGGAGTTAAAGAGTCTAGTTACATACTTCGGAGGTTTATTGAACCTCGTACAAAAGTCAATCCGCAAAGCTCTATATCTTCATGTCCCTCGGCTGTTACTCACTGTCTGGCTTCTTATGAGTAGTGTTTCAGGAGTAACGTTAAAAGGGCAGTCTAGCCGAAAGAGAGTCGATTAGTCGTATTAAGCTTGAAGTTAATACTGCTTGCTATGTTTCTTTCATATCCAGTCTCCTTCTACTAGTACTCAGTTTTTCTCAGCTCCTTGAAGGACCTCGTAGACCTGTTCTGTTTGTCTTTCTCTTAATGGTAAGAGATATTGTGCATATATTCTGCATACTGTTTGCTGTGGTTTCATGATGTTCCGGACTTTCGTCTAAACTTCATTTACTCTCATCACTTATCAGAAGTACAATGTCCTACGAAGAGACGTAATTAACTTGACTTAGAGAGCTTATTGAAAAAATGGCTTTATTAATCTAGCAATATTTTCGCTTTTGGTCCTTTTTGTTCGATAATTTAGCTCATCTTTGACACTTTACTAATATGCAATTCTAATGATTATATAATCTAATTAGTAGTTGGATATCCAAGCAATTCCCTATGGCTAAGGAGTCGCGCAACTGGAAAATCATATCACTACTTAACCTCAACAAGTATCCAGTTACGGTAACAGATTTAAAATGAGCTCTCAGTCTTTTAATTGTCACTCTTCTGAATATCTAATTTCTAATCTTCATCATCTTCGTCCCTAAAATCATACATACTCCTTCATCCTTCCCTTAATCACATGACATCATGGGCCTAAATGTAATTAATTACGTAATCGTTTAGTTACATTTCTCTAACGTATTTATCCTGTAATGAGACGCGTCATGTTAAGCCAAGACGCGATCATAGTCAATCAATCTTTTATATTTACCTCTAGTACGCTACGCAATATTACATCTGATCAATACAATTCGGCAATCAACGTTTCGTATTATAACTAGCACTCACCCTAATGCAGTGAAATCTCAGAAGGTGTTCGTAGTATTCGAAACTCATCTTAAAATTCACTCAGTGCATTAATGTCAACTGCATTAAAGGTTCTAAACTGATATGAATAGATTGATGTTGATCTATTGAATACATAACTATCAATACCACTTCTCATGCTGGACTCCTGAAACAAAGAATGAACAGATGCATATAAAGGTTTGGGCAAACACTGCAGGCATATGGAGCTCCCCAAAAAAAGAACAAGTCCGTCCCCAGTCTCCAATATTCCGATTGCTTGTTCCTCTACATCCAACACACATTCATCAACAGCCATGACAGCAATAATAGCTGAGCACGATACGAATCGAGATATATCAAAAGGTAAGCAGTTATTCCAAACAACACTTCCCGGGTTTTTACCTCCTTCTTTGGCACCATCAGCTATTTTAAAGAATGAAAATAGGAATCAAAATATAGATAGTAGAAAGAAGCAACGGAGGAAGCAGAAGGCGAAAAAGGTCATCGGCAAAGAAAGTGATATTCCTACAACAGTAATAGCTGGGTCTTCTCATTTTCAAGAAGAATCTCCGATTGAGAAGAACGTTGAATGGCCTGAATCTGTTTATATTCCTCCAACTGTTTCTAGCAGGAGCAAAACCAATAAAAAGGTTAGAAAGAAGAGGAAGAAGGAGAGCCAACAGAAATCTGATAGTCTTCCAAAACATGATGTGAATTATATTGAAGAAAAAAGTCTGTGGGTAACACTTTCCATACCCAGTTCAAGCTCGGATGCTTTCAGAGCAGTGTCGAGTGGTAATATTGGTGACAGTATAGCTCTTAGAGCTACAGACTCGATATCTGATACTGGAAATTCGGCAGTAGACATTGATTCTGATCGTTTGCATATAGATACTAGTGTCAACAAGGTAGATAATGATTCTTTAGAAGTCTTTGACGATGGGTTCTCCAGAAGAAAGGTTGAAGTTATGAATGTCGATAAAGATAGACAACAGAGTAATAGTGTAATGCAAGGTCACGAGCATACTCAACGGGAAGTCATAGAGGTTGCTATGGTAGACAGTGGTAATGGAAACGATTTCAACTCGTCTATAGAATCTATTCCTGATTTGGTTGAAAACTCCACTTCCGTAACCAAAACTCTTACCACCTCGGACTCGAAACAAAAAACAAAGTCAAAACCGAGTAAACAATGTGTATCATTAAAAGACATACTTACTGGAACTCCAAAGAAAAAGCAGGTCAATATTATTCTCAAAATACCAAAAGACAAACTCCAACAGTTAGATGATGGTATACGGATAGCCACTTCAATATTCACGCCTGCTGAGAATACTAGCAATAACGATGACTGCATTGTAGTTGACGAAAAGTACAATTCTCCTGTTGATACTATTTCTGAAGCTCAGCATGAGAAGAAAGGTGTTTCTCTGAAAAATATCCTTTCTGGAAAACCAAAAAAGAAACAATTCATGTTGGTATTGAAGATATCCAAAGAAAAGCTCAGTACTATTAAACCATTGACTTCGATTGAAAAACCCTCAGCCAAAACTCTTAACAGTGATCATCAAAAGACCTATATTAGTTTAGAGCAAGAAGATGATTCTGACGTTGTCATTCAAAAGGTTAAAAAGATTTCATCTGGGTCATTTTTCAAGGAAATGATGCGATCAAGTAAACAAAACGAGGTGAACGACAGTTTAATACGTTCTTCTGTTCAGTTAATCCAAAGGTTTACTAACGATAAAAGCTTGATGTCGCGATTTCCTGTCAAAGGGGAAATTAATGTGCATAATTATAGCCATGATGACCAGCTGTTCTTGGAYTCTTTAGAATCAATTTACAGTTTGAAAAGTACAAGCAAAAGGCTGGCAGAACTAGGATTAAAACGAAGAACGAAGAAATATACTTCTAACCAGAAACATAGAGTAGATGCAGATGCAGATTTAGATAGGAATAACTTGTTTACAAGCCTTAATGAATCGTTGGGACATCTATTGAATGCTAAGCCATTAGCAGCCATATCAGAAGCTAGTGAATTGTCAAACCATTCATTATCAGAACCAAACTATGTAACAATGACAAAAACGAGTATACTGAATTTAGTATTGGATCAAGCGTCAAGAGCAGTTCAGAACAAAAGTTTGATGAAAAAGCTTGAAAACATATCTTTGTATGATCATGACAATCATTCACAGTTATGGTATAGGAAGTACGGACCAGAGCGAGCAGAAGAAGTTCTGACAAATGGTGATAGGGCGTTGCTTATTAAGCGATGGTTATCATCAACGTTTCATTACTTGAAAACGAGTCCGCAGCCTAGAAGCCTGAAAACGAAAACTGTTACTAGATGTTTATCACAAGACAGCCTAGACGATTTCATAGTCCATGATGATCAGGATGATGATATAAGTGAGTCGGAAGTAGAAAACGAAAACGAAGCCTCAATTGAAGATGGTGCTGACTATTCAAGTAAAGAAACTACAGAAGATGAGGATTGTTTCTCTAGTGGTGATTTTGGCCATAGCAATGGAGATATGAATTTCCCAGTGATGGTTTTGCATGGCGAAACTGGTGCAGGTAAAACTAGTAGTGTATATGCAGCAATGAAAGAATTATCAGGCTACGTTTATGAGATCAATGCCAGTCAGAATAGATCTAGAGGAGATATACATAATATCATCAAAGAGTTAAGTACTACACATTTAGTGCATCAACATCATAAAACTGAGTTTTTCCTTAACAAACAATTGGCATTAGGAAATATCGTTGAGGAAAACTCGAGCTCGGGATTCCAGAAAGGTCTCATCCTCCTGGAAGATGTTGACGTTTTATTTGAGAAAGATAAGAAGTTCTGGGTGGTTGTTGAGTATCTCATGAAGTATTCTAGGCGTCCAGTGATAATGACATGTCAAGACCTTACGTTTATTCCAAAGCCTATATTGGATATTTTGAATAGCCAAAATACGGTAATTCATATGTCTGTTGCTCCACTAGGCTTGCAGATTGAAAATGCATGGGTTATTGGAATAAGTGAGCATTTACTGATATCTCAGTCTGTTCTACGGAAGCTTATGGGAGCGACAAAAGGCAGCATACCCAAAGCTTTGTCATTCTTACAATTCTGGTGTCAGGGATCGCGGAATATAGTTTCTGATAGCGATAATTCACAGGAAATTGCTATGGCAGAAGTTGAAGATTTACCTTATCGTACTATCACTGAACAATCGTTTTGGACTTCGGACCTCACTTCGTTTTCATCTGGGATACCTGGATCACGTGGTTACGGTCTCGAGGAAACCTCTTCGTCATTTCCTGAAATTGATGATGATGTAATCATGGTGGAGCAATTAAGCGATATGGCGGACTGTCTATCAATTATTGATATAATTGAGACAAATTCACTATCACAGCTTCAATATTTCACCAATTCGGACCATGGAAATGAAGTGGATGAGTTGTTGGGTATCAAAATCATGTCTGATGACATGCTGATCCATGGACCTTTACATCCTTTTGAATTGAACCCCGCCAGAGAAGCATTCCAAACTTTTGGATCTACTCATAGTAATGATATGCACTCTATTCAAGAACTCATTGACTTCAGAGAGTTGAATTTGGTAGTCGATCTAACACAAGCTCGTTGGAAAGCAGAAGAGCTGTGGAACTCCAAGTTACAACAAGATTATCATATTGCTAGTAACTATTATGAACCAAGAGAAACTTGTTTCAAACTGGATTCGTTCCATGCCACTACACCATCTGTTTTTGCTTTGGAGATTCTTCCTTTCATGAAAGATTTGGCAATACTTGATAATGAAATAGCTGGTAACAATGTTGAAAGTTCTTCTGATGAGAACCAATCGTCGTCAATAGACAATGAGAGTCTGTTGAAATTAATACCAAGACTCACAAGGGGAACTAAATYTCGAATACAGACATTGAAAGATAGTGAGATGGACGGTAGATTGTTTTCAGGCGACAGTGCTTCGATTCTTCAGTTTGGTGACTTCACATCGTTAGATATTTACAAGTGTGATTGAAAGAAACCTATAATTTATCCTCATATAATTAATTCACATACGTATCCTCAATTCATTATCTATGTGAAACAAACTTCTTATATCTTCATCCTTTCTCTATAATATCTCTCAACATTGGAACTGATTAACACACAAATAAACAAATATATAAACTATTAACTGAATAAATCACTTATTCTATGCATTAACCAACTCTTCATGAAGGAAATTTCGATGCAATCTTATTTATTATTCTTTCCATCTAAGTTCCTAGAAGTCGCCAATATACTACTGTCAAATGTACTCAATGTAAGATCCTCCTCCAGTGATTCCTTCCATTGAATATCCAAGTCTCTGTAGTAAGAGCTTTCCTTTATATCCTCACCTCTTCTTTTAATCTCATTGCTATACAAAGATCGGAGAAATTTGTCATCAGCATCGTAAATATTACACCAGATTTCAATCAGATCATCTGATGGTAACCATTCCAGTTCTGTATCAGCAACTAACGAATCCAAGCATAAATTATACACTTCTGGTAGATCATATACTTTAGTAATAATCAACATACCAGAAACAACTCTTTTAGGTATTCCTGCAACTGAATTGGTATAGAAAAACTGAATCAATCCTTTCAACCAAGCAATATGTTCTGGGATATGAAGAGTCCTCAACTGAGACTCTTTCATTTCCGTTTCGTGAAGCTTTTGAAAAAATGGCCAACGAGCTAGTAATATCAATGAATGCACTCTCACTGGCTCAGAAACAACTAATTCTAGATCCTTGTTCAGCTCCAATCCCGTTATTTCAAAATCAGTCCACTTTTGATTCTTGTAGCATTGATATAATTGATTAGCCATGTTTTCTTTCCGCACTCGACTTCTCTTTACCTGATTAATACGAGATTTSACAAGAAACGTTTTTCTCAACTCTTCGCTATTATTGCCGGTTATACCTATTGTTGAAAGCTTGAAATAATAACGAAACGGTGAGTATTCCATTGGTTGGCGAATACCACTGTGTTTGCCGAGAAGTCGTAGTACTCCGTTATGACAAACGCCACCATTGAACGAATAGCCCAAAGGTGTGAATTCCGTATTATGAGTTTCAACTTCTAACCAATCACCAACCTCGAAATTGAATAACAACAGAAAAGGATATGTAGGTTCAGCCCATTTCCCATCAAAAGATCTACGGTTTAAACCAATCAAACTATTGCTACCACCGCTATTGCTGTTTTTACTATAAGAATTACTTCCAGTATTGCGATTGATTTTTAGGTCTTCATTGTACAATACACAAGCAGCCATAAGTTCTTCTGTGATTCTGATAAACGTGGTAGATGTATAGTTTCTACTATATGTTGGATAACCAGGGCCAAAGTTTGTTTCAACCTGACCAATCGTTTTAGTATTAAGATCAAAATAAGGAATAATACAATTATTAGAACATTGTTTTCTTTTACTTTCTCCTCCAAAGCAAAATACTTTGTTGTCATAGACGGTTAGCGTATGATGCATTCTAGGAGTGAACTCAAATGGTCCTTCCCACTCTTCAAGTTGAATATCATAGATAAATAAATCATCACAAACCATTTCTCTACCACCAGGAGAATTAATAAGCTTACCACCACTAATAATCATTTTGGTTTTATCTTCATTCAAACAGGCAGCATGATACCTTCGTTCTGATGGAGTTATGTCATTGGGACCAAATTCAACATGTGACCAAATTCCTGTCGCATGATCGAAATATGATAAGGTTTTTCCTTTGTCGTCCAATGTCGAAATTCCAGAGTGAAGCAGTATTTTAGCGTCGTCAACCGCTACAGCTGTATAACCAGTACGAAAAGGAATGGTGTCGGGGTCAAATGAATATTCTATCCATCTCTCTGATGCAAGTTCTTGTATAAATATATTGTTCCCGCTGTAAACTAGAATAGTACCTTTATCATCAATTACGACAGCATTTCTGACGTCTAAATTGAGCATTGGAAGTAATCGAGACCCTGGTGTTTTGATTATACCGAAGGGTTCGCTTTCGGTCGAGTTCATTTCGGTAGCGACAGAAGTCATTATGTTTAAATGATCTCACTTAGCTCTTGGAATTCAGACTCAAAACTTAGCGTGCCAATAGTAAGTAAGTATTCAGTTATATCAAAATCATTATAACAAATGATTTAATATAATAATGAATTAAATCTGTCTACGGAGTATAAGGATCAACAATCAGTTCAACTCAATTGACACAACTATTTTCAGGAATCATTGTCATTTCAGCCCGTCTCATGAAGCTTGCAAAACAAAAATATGGATCTAACTCCAGCACAAAAACACAACAGTCAAGTCAAACAGTCAGAACTGTACCTTCAGTTACAATAAATAAGTATCTATATATCATCTATATGCTACGTCTATCCTCTATAGAAGTGTGAGATAAGAGAAAGGGTGGAGAATCATTAGCCCACAATACCAATCTGGTATTTTCATCCAGATGAACTGATTGCATTTAGAGTTCAGAGTTTCTTTCCGAAACAGGTCTTAAGGTTGAGGAAGAAAGCTCAAGCAAATATAGGGCAGATATCCGATGCTGGGATACATTTATCCGACTACGGAACGGACATTAGAAATTTGGGAAGGTATTCATATATGAATAAGAGCAGGAATCGTTGAAGAAATATATAACATGTATCGTATTTGATATATGAACAGAAGAAAGAAGCGGCAGTTAAGTTGCTATTATTCGATGATTGAGTGAGTTGAAAGGAGAGTTAGCAATTTAATTCGATTATGTAATCAAGTAATTAGAGTGCTGGAGGTGAAGGTAAGATAAAATAGGTATCGTACTGTAAAGTTGACACAAGATATCAGGGTGGTTTTATTGTTCTGTACAATTATTCAGAGATAATTTATAGTCTTACTGTTCACAAAAGCTCCATCGTTATATATCTCAATCTCAGCGTTCAGCCAAGGAACACTTAGAAGGCTGACACACTTCTTACATGCACATCTCATCTATCTATCTTGGTATCTCCAAATTGTTTCTGTTCTTCCTTTATAATTGTTGATTACTAATAGCTGAACTTGTCCTAGGTCTTATTAGACGAACCAAGAATGTCTTACTGGGTCAATCATGTTAAACAGCTCAATCTAAAAGCGAGTGAAAACACATTAAAGTTTACTCGTAAATATGTACTTTAAATGCATTCGGCTTAAAAATTAAAACCTTATTTGCGACTTAAACCAAAACAAAGATGTCAATTACTATTTTTCTCCTCCTAAACTCAACATAGAATATCATTTCCTATCGATTGAGAAGTGCTGGAAATTCCCATCGGAAGTCTGGGACAGTGCAATTCTCAATATGTTCGATGGCACTCAAGAACGCTCAGAAGTTGCGAGAAGAGTGGCAGATCATTGGGTGAAGAAGTATAGCACTCAACGCAAAGAGTCTGTTGAACAGAAAGACACGAAACCTGTTGATGAGGAGACAACATATACTTTTGATAAAGAAAATAGCAAAAATGGAAGCACTAAAGATACTTCTATAATTATTATAGATGATGAAGACGAGAATGATGTAAAACCGAGTCCCAAGGATAAGGGTAAAGACAGAATCAATGAAGGTGGCACTGGCTTTGATAATGAAACAGAGGTGATCAAGTCAAGTACGAGAAATATTCATGAAAAAGAGAAGATTGGCAGAAGAAAACGTTTGCGAGATGAAGATGAAGTTGTTCTCCTGCACAGCAATAAAAGGTCYAACTACAACATAAATACTACTTTKAGAACTGATCGTGAGACTGTTACTGAACCCAATAGCAACACTATAAGAAAATACTCACCAGTAAAGATGATAGGTATCCCTTCGCCAGAAGTTGCCAATAGGAATTGTTTTCTCTTGAAAGACATATTAAAGAATATTACAACCAAAACTTATCAATTCAACATGTTAGTTGATATAAAATTTCTTGTATCACAGTTGCCAGCTGGTAGGAAGAAAGATATAGATGTGTTTGTTATAAGCGACAATGGCATTGACTTAGCTTGTGAGGAGGCGTCAAAGGTTATATATGAGGCAGTTGAGATGGAGAGATATGCTTCTCATCATTCAAAAATAATGGTTAATTTTGTTGCTAACGGTGGAGTACAAATTGTAGTTTCCACAGCAAATTTAGTTACCATGAACTACTATGGTATGACCGAAATGTTTTGGGTATCACCTGTGCTTTACAAACTAAAGGATAAACATGAAAGCAGATCAAAGGATCCAACAAGCTTCAAAAGTGATTTTATTGATTATCTACATAAATATGCCAAGGATAACTACACGGTAGATTCTCTGGCTGCTGAACTATCCGAATACGATTTTAGTGTTATAAGAAATGCAGAATTTATTAGCTCTGCACCAGGCAAATATGGTTACTTCGGACATTCTGGTTATGGAAAATTACAGCAGAGATTGAAAGATCATGATTTAATACCTGAAGAACCATCAGAAGAAGCAGTCAGCGAGGAAACTAATGAGAAGCCAATTATAGTATCTCAAGTATCAAGTATTGCTCAACCGTACCGGTACAGTAATAATGGAGCTCTTGCTAATATATTTACACATGTTTTATGCCCAATGATTGCAGGTTTTCCTTATCCAACTCACCATACTGAATCTTTTAAACCTACTACTTACGAACCTGTGATAATATTCCCTACTATGGAAGATATTGACAACTCCTTCATTGGTAAGATGTCAGGTAGTTGCATATTTTATAATCACAAAAATGGGGTCAAAGCTCAACAACATGATAAAATGCTGCGACCTTATTTTCATAAATGGGTATCATTAGATGCATCTAGACAGAATGTCCCACCACATGTTAAGACATATTTTAGGACTAGTGATAAATTCAAAACTCTTGATTGGTTTCTGTTAACATCTGCGAATTTGTCAAAGCAAGCGTGGGGAGATCCGCGTATCAAAGTAACTTCTGATGGTGTTCATTATAGAATACAATCATATGAGGCTGGAGTTCTTATTTTTCCTGATAAGACACGAGGTGAAAAGTTAGTGCCTATTTATGATGATCATATTGATGTGAATCCTACAGATGGCAGTATTATACCTATAAGGTTGCCATATGATGTGCCATTAACTAGTTACGACTCAAAAGATGAGCCATGGGATTCATCTTCAATGACAGCAGATGATTATCAATARCTATCACTAATATATTATTATCCATACATATTTCTTCTGTTGTTCCACATTGCAAAGAGTCCTMATGTGTTGAGTTTTTGGCTATGTACTAACAATCAAATGAAATATCACATCACATATCATCTGGAAGGTACCATTCATTCCTGTAGCTAACACACAGATATTAAAGGAAGATTTTGGTAGTCTATAATACTAAATTACATCTAGTTCTAAGTGCAGATTAGATATCCACTTATTTCGTTAATGTAAATTATTAGCAGTATCTAAAAGATTAAACTTATAAAATAATCATGTTGGATAGGGATATCATATCACGTGTTTATATATGGGGTTGCAACCATTTTGTAATAGTTTTTAATACTATTCCCCAATGTGGTAATTTTTACATCTTAAGTATTTCAACTTTTTCACTTTCACTTTTTTTGTGTGACTATGCCGAACCCACTCAACATTCGCGGAGGCCAGGGTTCGTCTCTGTATTGTGGAAAGTCTGATACACGCAATACTGTTACTGACTCAGGCTAGTTTGATATACTGTTATCCTTCTTACTTCGAACAGACTTATAATATATACATTATATTGCTTATAAACATATTATAATCGAATTCATCAACGACATTTAGGATCAGTAGTGAATCAAATACTTATCAACAATGGCTACCGAATTGAACGTCCAAGCTGAACGTGCTTACCAAAAGGTATGTTCAATATTTACAACTTGGGTTGAAATTAGAGATAATGTGAATGGGGTATTGAAATGGGAAAAAATTGATCTTACAAGGGCAGCTCTGTATCAAACGAAAGACTATGGATCCTTTACGACAAGCAGTGAGAAGGCTGAAAGATTTTGAAAGATAATCGGATTTTGAAACCAACAAGTATTACGACATTTCTAAAAGAGTAGAAGTTATTTTTTAGACGGAAGTAGTAGAGAATCCGTCGATCGACATGGGAGACTGTACATATTTTTAGAGGAGGCATTTACATTTGAACATTATTTCGAAATTCATAGAATATCTGACAGTTTTTCAGAATAGCAAACTAACGATTTTTTAGCAACCTCACATTTTCCAAAACACCAAGGCTAAGGTCAACAGAAAGACCAAGAGATGGTATAAGGAAGTCGGACTCGGTTTCAAGACCCCAACTGAAGCCATTTACGGACACTACATTGATAAGAAGTGCCCATTCGTTGGTCAAGTCTCCATCAGAGGTAGAATTTTGACTGGTACCGTTGTCTCCACTAAGATGCATCGTACTGTCATCATCAGAAGAGAATATCTCCATCACGTTTCCAAATACAACAGATACGAAAAGAGACACAAGAATTTAGCTGCTCACGTTTCCCCTGCTTTCCGTGTCAATGATGGTGATCAAGTCATTGTTGGTCAATGCAGACCTATCTCCAAGACTGTCAGATTCAACGTCTTGAAGGTCATCCCTGCCGCTGGTGCTTCCAACAAGCAATTCAAGAAGTTCTAAACGAATAATGTCTTGTGTCAGTATCGTAATACATTTATAAAGAAATCAAAAATTTCATCATWATAATTTCAATTCTAGTGTAGGGTTATGCATTCATTCTCACTTTATTCGATGGCCATTTCAACTCCATGCTCCTCGAGCAGCCCCATCTCTATATTAGATCTTCTCTGATATCAATCTCCCAAATTTCCACTCATTTTCTGTTCGTTTTCTGTTTATTTTTTGTTCATATTCTCTTTAGTTCATATATAAATTCCCGTCCATATGTTGAACTTGAGAGTGAATTCTTGTCTTGTGTGTTCCCCTCTCAAATTGTTCTGATTGATTCCTGAAGTGAGGTTTGATATTTTCACCCGAACACCTGTTTCTATATCTAGCTGATATGTGAAAAGTCACAAATATTGCCAATATAAGGAAGGATATGTGAAGCATATTTAACTACAATCAATATAGTATATCCTGTATCGATTAAAGGCTACAATTGTTTATACAGTCAAAAGCTATTAGTATTTAGGAGTTCGGAGGTTTCTCTGGAAAAAGGTCCCACAGTATAGTTGAGGGTGTGACTGTCAAAAATGAACGTTTCAACATCAACAGTTCAGCCAAGACGCAAAAGAGCTGCCGCTCGTGTGCAGGAAGATGAGAATGCAGCAACATTACAATTAGGATCAGAATTTGAAACCGTACAGATAGGACATGATGGATCTCTGCAGCCATTGATTGCCTTGAATCTGTCAGAAGCAAGAATTCTTATCAATGCAGCATTAAGAGAGCGAAGGAAGGAGTTTGAAGGGATCTCTGATGATGCAATTGATGATGAAACACTAATTGAAACTGTTGCRAGTTCAAACGAGTATGTACTCTATTTTTATCTTGTTTCTGAATTTTGTTATATCAATATCCATTTGAGACAGGTTTTTCTATTAGTTAACTACATGTATGCTAACATCGAGCAGAGCAGTGCAGAAGTCAATGGAATACTTGAACATGTTTGCTAGATTCAGAGATGACCAGACTGTTAGCGCAGTTGAATCTCTGCTAAAATCTCCCGAGAATAAAAACCTTCATCCTTTTGAAATTGCTCAACTTGGTATGTTAATTAGGAAGTTATCTGTGATAGAAAAGCTAAAGGCTGAAATGTTTATGACATGTTTGTAGTAAGAAATTAGGTACTAACACAATCTGCATAGGTTCTTTATCATGCGATGATGCTGATGAAGCAAAAACATTAATCCCATCGTTGGTGGGAAAGAAAAGTGATGAAGAATTGCAAGCTTTGTTAGATCAATTGGGAAGATTGGAAACGCCATCAAACGTTTAATCAAAGCAAGAGTGGGTATAATCATTGACATCTGATATGGACATCGATATGAATATGAATTTGGACATGAAGTGGATTTGCTTCATATGTTGCTTCATATGAATGCCTCATAATTTTGGAGACATAATCAAAAATCTACATTAAGAATTTACATAAAATATATAAAAGATTCAACAGTGTGTATTATAGAATGGTCCTTTGTTTACTAAAGACTGTTGAACATCTCAACGAAGGAACAATACAATTATTATCAGATAGATAAATTTATTGCGTTCATCATGCAGTGTATGTCTATTTTTTGAATTCACTAACCTAATTGTATATGCATCATTAATCCGAAGCCCATGTTCRTTTTTCGTATTCGTTTTCTGGTTGTTTACTTTTCTTCTTTTTGACAATCTTCTTCCACAGCCTTTTGTTTTCTTTTTTTTTTTAATCCATTTTCAACATGATCAAGGGCTAGGAGGAGAGAGGAAATATTTACCTGATGTTCTCCACCATCTTGGTAGGCAAGAGTAATCAAGTAGATCAAAATTCTGCCTATCGCTTGGACATATGCATCGTCCTTTGTCATAAGATTCCCTATCTTGTGGACAGTGTTGAAATGGTGTATGATAGTACCCAATATCAGAAAAATGATGAATTTCGTAAGGAGCTAAAAACAGGGAAACACCTATCGAATGCACAGGGGCATCACCCCATCTCTCATAATAAAATCCACCTTTTTGATCCAAATGTTCAAAGAACTTTATATATTCTTCTGACCTGTAGAAATTTAAATCTCCTATCTCGAAATTACTCCAGAAATGACAAAGATTATAGTCAGAGTTACTTATAGCAATAGGATCCATTTTCCTCACGGCAGATTTATCCAGCAAAAAGCTAGTTGAGTTATTCTCTTTTAGTAAATGTTGATTGGACTGATTACCAATAAATTCTTCCACAGTATCCCACAATGTCGGAATAGTTTCCTCGTATTCATACAATGAAATAACAAATCCATATTTCTTCTTATTAACACGTAAATATGTAAACGGATCGCTGTAGTAAAGAAAATAAAATACGTTTGTTAGCTAACACTTCCAACTTCATGCAAACCAATCAATCATGTTTGGTACATCCAGATCATACTTACTAATTAAAATCGCAAAAATAGTCCACATCAGGTTCCACTCTGAAGTAATAATCATATTTCATCATAACCTCCTGTCGAAAGAAGAAACCAGAGTTAAACCTGCACATATTTCTGTATGAAAGGCTGCCACCATAAATCACATCCTCATCTACCATCTTTCGCATTTGCTCGGTCATATGAGTAGTATTAATCCATGGAGGTCTAGACCAGTCAGTCTGAGGAACTTGTGCATATTCAGTTTTCCCTGATGCCATCGCAGTTGTCCGCTTTTTAAACTATCAGTAAATTTTAACATTAATCATCTTTTTTTCTCTTTCGCCAACTGTATTTTCAGTCAAATAATTCACAATGCAAGAAATGTGTTACATACCTCTTCAGTAAATGGTACGTCGTTCAGGAACGTCCATGGATATTTATACTTTCTATTGAACCTATCTTCTAAGCGTCTCATTGATTTCAAGGCACTATCAAGTTCCCAATTACGTACTAACATATAAATAGTTGCATTCTCTCTCCCTATCTGGGTTCTATTCTTTTCTGGATAATTGAAAAACGGAACATAATCAGCAAAATCATCAATATGATTAACCCTATTAGACGGATACTTATACATGAAGTCAGCTTCATCTCCAGAGAAAAAATCTTCATGCTCAATCAAATTTAAAGAATCTTCCTGTATAGGTTCTTCAATTCTATCAAAGATTATTATTCTTACCTCCCGTTGTCTAAAATAAGATAAGGCTATACCTAATACACCCATTAGCAATGCCACCAAGAAGGCTAATCTTCTGGTGCCAAACCTCAGCATTCTGGAGCTTATTGGCTTTATAAATCAAAGTGAGCTCCCGTAGCTATGCTTAGAATCCTCTTTTGAAAGCAATGTAGAAAGTATGAAGATTTTGGTTATATCCTGTGAATCATTTCAGTATCCTTTTAGTGCTAAGCTGTATCTTCTATTTATAGTCACTAGGGTTGTGTGTTCTATGACAGTCTCAATTGAAAAATGCTTGAAAGCTCGAATGGCCACAATTCTCAGTTCTAATAAGGATTTTCTCTTTGGAGACAGCTACAATGATGTCTGCAGCTCTTAGGGTAGATTGTTTTTATCGAAGATAGTCAAACTATTGGTGTTCAGGATACTTTTCATTTGTCACCTAGGATAATGATAAAGAAGAATGAACTGTTATATGACACTGTCATAAATTCTTTTGGTAGTACAACCAGACAATCCTCTTTCAAATCTCGTCAATTTCCTGTTGAATACCAAACTATGAGATAATATAATAAATTAAATCAGTTTACATCCTACTATAAAATAATTTAAAAGTGAAAAGAAAGCACAGATATGATGATAATCAAGAATGGTAGACGTGAATTAAAGTTTGACAGGTTGTGCATGTTTATGTACATCTCGTTATAATTGCATCGTTTTACATGTTCATAATAATCACACTTTTTTCATTTTCACTTTCATATGCTGTCAAGGTGTTTTCAGGTGAGAAAGAAAACTACTCAAATTAAAGCAATTGATATAAATAATAAATACACTACAAAAACTTATGAGATCTCCTGATTTTTATGGCAATTCTAGTTAAAAACACAAATTAACAAATAGAAAATTAAAGAGAATTAAAAAGTGTTTGTGTTGACACTGTTGGAGCAGTTAAAAGGAATAAGTAGCAAAAGGAGTTGTATGATGGATACTGTCATTCTATCTGCCATAGGAGCGACAGCTTTAAACGCTATAATTAACCAAAGGACAAACAAAACATTGTCAACCCTAGAATTTCAAATTAAGATTTCATGTGCATTACAGCTGAAGGAAACTTGTACATTTATAATGCAGCATATCATGCATACGCCATGATACAATCCTCTAACAAGAGATAACAAAAAGAGATGACAAATATCTTGATATTGTGTATTACAACTTGCTTTTCTGATCCATAAATTCTAGCACCTTGAATCCTACAACAGGTAGTGATCTTAGATGAATTATCATCTTATCGATTTGCAGGGTAGTCCTACTGCTTTAGCAGGATTGTCCCTCTCTTGCTCTGCAATCATCCTTTGCATATCATCATCACACTACATTCTCTTTAAAATGCTTTATTCTAGTTATTTATTTCTTTTCATAATCCGCCCACTTCAAAAATGGTAAGCTCGCACTATTTGGTGTTTTAACGTGAATTACATGAATTCCATTCAATTTATTTCTAACAATACCTCCTCCTTGAATAACGTTAGTCTTCGATGTATCAGTGAGAAATTTTAGAACTGCCAGCGCATTATCTAATAGTTTGTCAACATCAAAATCACTATAACCTATTCTAAATGACGCTGTAGTACTTGCGTTGGGTGTGAAAGATGTTGCTTTTACCAAAAATTTAACTTGAGCAGCAAGGTATTTTGTATCAACTTTTTGTGTTTCTTCCTTTGGTACCATAGCGTTCTTTTTCCTATCAAAAGCACCATCTTCCGCCACTCGTTGCATTCTTATCATCATTGGTACCAATTTATGGGACTTATAGAAAGGTTTACCCAGCACTTCCGGAAGTAAATGTATTACTCTCTCATCAGCTACTATCATATCCCAGTCATTTAGTATAGTCTTGATTCCTGATGATCTTAGTTTTGCTTTCAGTTTCTTTACAGATAATATATCACAAAACATWTCTTCTGTTGGTTCTCTCTCTTTAACAATCTGTTCTCTATAAATATGACAAGGATCTTTAGTGATCAAACAAATCTTTTTATCTGATGCTTTACCTAGCTTATGAGGTATAGGTCTATATAAGCTATGTTAGTTGTGCCATACAGTTGAAAATACCCTGAAATCCAAAGATATTGCAGAAAAAAATACTCAATACTCACATAACTCTTGGTATAAACTCTCTTTTCTTTGCCATATTTTCATACAGAGTTACTATCAAATATATTGGTTCATTTTTCTTTGCTTCTTTCCTCACATGCCGTATCAATGACCTAATGGCTTTTTCTGCTTCTTCCAATTTTTGGTTAGTTAATTCGTGTTCTGTCATTTTGATGCAAGTATTTATCACGAAGGTCATGGAAAGACTGACTTTATATATGAGCCATCAAAACGAGGAGACACTATTTACAGTAGCAGAAGAGATTGTTTATAATTGTATCGTCTGTAAAGTGAGAAGTAAATCCTCACCAAATGAAAAGTTTTATAGTTTATATGTGATATGTATAATATGCATAATAAGCATATTACTGCATTTATCTGTGTTATAACAAAGTTTCAAGGATATAATAAACCGCATGACTTCTGCGTTAGACTTGAAAGCTAACCAGTAATCTACCATCATTCAGAGCCTTTCTTTCTGGTGATCTGTTTTGTTAGCATGGTTTTCTCCGAGTAAGTTGAGTAAGTTGAATTCCTAAACACCAAAGTAAAGGAATTGCAGGTTCCTGAAATGACAAATAGACATATGCTGTGTTTTCTCAGTCCTAATTGCAGATTTCGAACACTCAATCATGTACATACCCTGGTCATTTAGTATTGACTTAGTTCATAAATTGCTCCAATACCCTGGATTGACTCCAGGCGGTAACGATGGAAACGACGTTCCAGGCCAGATACCTAATAGCGAAGATTTGAAGATTTTAGGTAATCTGGATAATTCAAAATCATTCTCAAGGCCTGTAGTATTTTGGCATGGGATGGGTGATTGGTACAACTCTTCCTCTATGCAACAATCAGCAAGTGTGATAAATGATGTCTACCCAGATAAATTCATTCATTCAATTTATATCTCAGAAGATCCTAAGCAAGATCAACAGGCAGGATTTTTAGGCGTCATAAATGATCAGGTGGAACTTGTGTGTAACCAATTAGCTCAGATTCCTGAGCTTTCTAATGGATTTGATGCCATTGGTTACTCTCAAGGTGGGCTTTTTCTCAGAGCATATGTGGAACGATGCAATAATCCGCCAATTAGGAATCTTATTACATTTGGCTCACCTCATAATGGTGTTTCTGAGATACCAGGGTGTAAAGCGGATGACTTCCTATGTAAACAAAAGAATGCGTTTCTTAAACGTCAAGTGTGGAGAGATTATGTTCAAAATAAGGTGCTATCTGCTCAGTATTTCCGTGATTCTAACGATTTGAAGAACTATTTGAAACATTCTAATTTTTTAGCAGATGTAAATAACGAAAGACTGGTAAAAAATTCAACATATCGTGATAATTTAGGTTCAATCGACAAACTTGTGATGATCATGTTTGAAGATGATGAAACAGTGATTCCTAAAGAAAGCTCTTGGTTTGGAGATACAGATTCAATAAATGACAATGTGATATCTCTAAGGCAGAGATTATTGTATATAGAAGATTGGATTGGGCTCAAAAAATTGGATGAGAATGAACAGCTGGTTTTTGTCTCAACCCCTGGAGAGCATATGAGATTTGACGATGAGTTCTTACGAGGAATTGCAATAGAGTACTTGAATGAATGATGAAGTATGTAAGTATAATACTTTGATTTTTTTTTTGTTAGAAGCAACAGAGCCAGTTGAACTTTAAAAGTCATATTAGATGCTTCATCGAATGAATTATGCTCCCTGAACTCTTGACAGTTTCAACGCCCAGAAGGATACATTCAGAGATTTACTAACATAAACATGTTTTGGAGAACTCTGTTTGAGTGATCATTTTACAATGATCTATGATGATCATAGTATTCATCTCTATATATTGTCTCCTTTCTACTTCACATGGGATTGTGTATTGTATATCAACATGCACTATCTAATCTAAGGAACTCCCTCAGGTGTGGCTTATTCAGCGATAGCCACCTCAAGGTAACTAATTACTGTTCATCACAGAATTGAAAATCCTTGTTGTTACTTTTCTTATTAGACTTTGACCTTATTATAACTGTTTTACTTTGCAAGTAGTAAACTATCTATATTCTTTACAATACACTCCGAATATTACTCCAGGTTACTTGGACTGCTTCACCTTTATGCACAATATATGCAAGGAACATGTATAACTTGAAACCTTATACTTATCTTACACATTTTTCACATGTCCACTTCAATAATCTTTGTGTCCTTTTTTTAATTCTTTTCTTCGCAATTAATTGATTGCCATTTCTTCATCTTTCTTCTCTCATTTTTATTGTTATCATTTGTATTTCATCTCTTTTTATCTTGTCAACATTGATATGCTATACTAAAACAGATTATCTAAGAACATGCAAGGCAGTACGAAGTAACAAACAAGTAAACAAAGGTGAATGGCTAAAAACACCTAATTAAGACCAGTATTACATTACATCAATAGCTTACCGAAACTAATCCCAACAGTCAGCCTTATTTGATGATTAATTAGTGTTCTAAGCCAATCTATTTGATTTAATGTGTTGGGAACCTTATACTAGATATATTATTCTACTGTGTAACAGCAATCACTCAAATCTAGTTTGCTAATTAGATTGATAGATTTCAGAGATTCAAGAGAGATTCAAGAGAGAGTGGCGATAGGTTTTCTTCCTGTTGATAATCAGAGAATACTATACTGTTCTGGCAACTACTGTTGTTTGAATTGACTGATACCCATTTGATAGTATTCAATAACATCACCTAGCAAGTGCCAATAGCCATATTATAAAATCTGTGAAATAAAATAAAGAGAAGAAAAGAAGCAATCATCAATAGTTGATATCTCAACAGACAGTCCACATTATTAATTTTTACGACGATAATCAATTATAAACTATATAGCTGTAACCCATTATTTTTGCTTTACTAACTTATTTAAAGGTAAGACTAACAATATAGGCTCAAGTATATTTATATCCCTCCGAAGCTTGTTTGCGATTTTTAAGAAGAACAGAATTTATACACATATCGGAATAGAAGCAGTTTCTAGCCAACGTACAATGGAAATCGAGGAAGAACCAATCGAGGTTCATCTTTCTGAAGCTATTCCTGATCAAGAAATGGAGATAGCAGAAGAACCATTAGATGTTGTAGTAACTACTACTTATGAGAATGAAATCAGAGTAGACACTGTTGCGAACAATAATGACGAACAACTTGATGATGAAAGCGATATTGGAGAAATCAAAGAAGCCAATATAGAAGAAGCAGAACTAGAGTATGAGGAGACAATTGATGATACTGAGATAGATGTTGGCGATGATGTTGGAAATGAGCTGAATATACATGATAATGAAGAGCAGGTATTACTAAACGACAATCAGAAGTATTTTGAGGAAGACGAAGGAGAAGAAGAAGAAGAAGAAGGAAAAACAGTCGAAGTGGAAGATGCTGAAGAAAAAGAAGACGAAGAGGAGGAAGATGGGAATATGAATAGACCAATATTTCTGAAAGATGACTCGTTAAGACCTGAAACAGACTCGGAAGCTGAGGAAATTACTTCAAGCACCATCACTGATGCCACCGCAGTTCATTCAGAAGAGAGAAGCGATATCAAATCGGCAGGGTTATCTGATTTTTCCAACGAATCGAGTAAATTTTCTAGTGAATTGAACCTTATGAACAGATTGGAAGTACCAGTGATACTTCAGATTGAGAATTTCCGTTGCTTGCTGTTCCCGAGTAAGTTAACAAATTCACAGCCSATGGAAGAACTTCCATGTATAACCGAAGATGAAGATGGAGTTGAAACGGCTATTTCGCTATTGCTATTAAATGGTTCTATGACAAATTTTTTTACCTACTTGAAATATCAGTTCTCTGAAATATTTTTGGGTGGTGATGAATTGGTTGCTCAGTTCATATCTTTAGATATAACAATTAGTGAGGACAATGCTTTTGCCCAGCAATGCCAGTTCAGGAATTTTGTTGAGTTATTTGAAGGACTAGCCAGTAGTTCAGCACACAACGCTATACCAAAGGAGTTAACGATCAACATTTATACTCAAAGAAGATTTAGTACTAGTTTTTCTCGTATACAAAACCTAATTGCTTCAGGAAAGGGGTTTGAAGGTGTGAATGAGGTGATAAATATTGATTACAAGGACGACGAAGAAGTCGAGAAGGAAGAGGAAGAGAGTTATGAGAAACATATAAATGGTAGGGCTGCTAACGAGATTGTAGAGATAAGTGATTCAAATGATGAAGAAGGTGGCCAGGAAAAAGAAGAAAGTGCTTCTGGCGATGATAATACTGGTGATCCTGAGGATAATGATGAAGATGACTCAATATCAAAAGAGAAAACCGAGGCAGATGAAATAAGTAATGATTTGACTGAAAATATAGAAGCTGAGAATGTGAGGGTTATTGCTAGAGAGGTTGAAGGAGAGGATAATCAGAGTGCTCAAGGCATTGATAGTAATACCATAGAAAGAATCTCTCAGGAACCCGATTCAACCGATACCAGTATTTTGGCTCAAGAATCTCAAGAAATCCTTATTGATATCCCCGAAGCTGAGTTGGCTAATAATGAAAGTTTCAAAGATCCCAATAAAGAGAGTAACAAATCGATTGGCCTGCCTTCGAATGTTCCAGATCTGGATGATGAGTTAGATGACGATCTAAATACTGTTACAGATACATTTTCCCCAATTGGATCTGAGGGTTCTTCTATTAAAAGGCCTCTGGAAGATGATGAATTGTTTGACGACACTAGCGATACTGAAACAGCTAAACGGGCAAAGGAATCATGAACAACAGATTTGTCTCCAATTATTTAGACTTAACTAGTTATGTTTGTAGGGATGTATTAGTATTTATATAGAGTTAACGAGCTATGTGCTCTTATAGTATCATGATAGAACTCATACTTCACGCCTACTAGCTTAGGTTAATCTACATTGTTACACTTTCAGTTCCTCCGATTTTATAACAGAAATTGGATAGCCTGCATTCATACTGCATAGCGCACTGATACAGAAGCATCCCACTCTCTCTTCAATGTCTTTTAGTTATYCCATCATTCAAACACCTGTTCGATTTTTCCACCTCGTTTACAGTAGTAGTTCACACTGAGTAATAAACCTTCGTTCCCAWTAATAATAAGGAGAACTTATCTGCCGAACATCAATGTTCATATTAAAGAATCTCAATCATTGCAATTAATTTCAAACTAGCCCTCTCCCCATAATCATCATACATTGATGAACCTTTATCCCATAAGTTATATAATATATAAGATCAGTTGTTCTTATCACTTATTTCCAGCTACTGTAATTTTCATCACGCTCGTTATACTAGATACCAGCAGGTATWCATAAGCATAAGGGGGATTCGGTAGATTTCCAGCCTTTATCTCTGAGGCCACTAAGTCTCTTCTCAGAATATYTTTTTATTCATAAATAATCATAAACCTATTCATTCTCATGAGTAACTTAATAACTGTTCAATTTCCTTCATAAAAGCATCAGTTAACATAGTAAATGACCTTTCTTACACTCAATCCCATCAATCTCCAGAACAGCCCCTCACGTGAATAAAGTTACATGTATAAATATGCACTATAGCTACTTCCACATATTGTTACATAATAATTAATGCATCTTGTAAGTTAACATGCATAAAGGCTACCGTGTATGAACCACCAACTAATCAACCAAAGTGCTTCATTGGTATTTGAAAAGCAATCGTATCAACATCAATCCTATATTCTTAATGTTCCCTTTCAGAACGACATAACCAACCAAAGTTTGAAACCTCATAAAAAAATAAAACCCCAAGATTGAATGATTTCTAGGAGTTCAATTGATCACACTAATAAACTGTTTTTTGATTGATTGATTAGTTGACCTTAGGTTTGCGAGGGGAATTGAATCAGTTGTTCACTGGTGATTGAGCTGCAATTTGACGTGTTCTAACTCTGCAATTGAAGTTAAGAAAACATTAGCGAGCAACAAAGTTTTTAGTTTGATCCTGTTGTGTGATTGTTTAACCTCCAACTGGTAGTAGAGACTTCGCTAAGTTCAGAGTGTGATTAGGATCTTTGAAATGGTATGTTTTCGTGTTCCTTGTCAATTTGTCACACACTCTTCTGATTTATGATTAGATTAAAAGTGTTCTTCATATTAACATGAATTGTTAGGTTGTTCTTGCTGCATCTATATGTACTCGTGGCGGTAAAGCTATTTTATCACGACAATTTCGTGATTTAACAAAGGATAGAGTAACAGCTCTATTAGCAGCTTTCCCCTTATTATTAACAACATCTGGTAATCAACATACTACGGTAGAAGATGAACATGTCCGTTATGTATATCAACCATTGGAAGAGCTCTACATTGTTTTAATCACAAACCGTCAATCAAATATTCTTCAAGATATTGATACTCTCCATTTATTATCTCAAACTGTTAGTTCAATCATTCGATCAGTCGATGAACGTGAAGTTCTAGATAATGCATTCGAAATCATTGAAGCATTTGATGAAATCTTAGCACTGGGCTACAGAGAGAACTTGTCGTTGTCTCAAATCAGAACATTCTTAGAAATGGAGTCTCACGAAGAAAAGATTCAAGAGATCATTGAACGAAATAAGGAACTAGAGGCCGCAGAAGAAAGAAAGAGAATTGCTAAAGAAATGCAGAAAGCTGAAATTAGAAGAAGAGAATTAGCCAGAAAAGGTTTAAGTGAAAACCCAAGATTAGGAACTTCAATGTCTGGATATGGAAGTCAGCCTTCTTACGGTGGTAATCCAATGCTATCCGGTGGTAGCCTTGATAATAATAGTAGTAATTATTCAACGGTTGATTACTCTGAGGATTCCCCTAAACTTTCTGATACTTATGGCAATGCACGAMAAAAGTCTGCTCCTAAAAATAGAGGTTTACAACTGGGCGGTAAGAAGTCTAATAAGTTTTCCGCTGCTAGATCAGAAGTTGGCATTGATGATAGTGATAATGCTCCATTATTATCACCCCCTGTTTCTAACATTGAACCGATTGGAAACACTCATTCAACAACTAATAATGTTCCAGCTGAAGTTGCTGAACCTAGTTCTGATGAACCTACTAATAATGGTATATTGATTACCGTTGCTGAAAAAGTCTCTGCTAAAATATCTCGTGATGGTGATGTGGAATCAAGTGAAGTGAAAGGAGATCTTCAATTAAGAATTGCCGATCCAGATTTAGCACATATTAGAATTCTTGCTGCCGCTGAAGGACAATCCATTGGTGCTCAATATAAAACACATCCTAATGTCGATAGAAATGCTTTTACTAAAGAAAACGTTATCGCATTAAAAGATCCTTCAAGACCTTTTCCATCAAACGATCAATCACTTGGTGTTCTCAGATGGAGAATTGTTGGTAAAGATACCAATAATATCGTTCCAATTTTATTCACTGTTTGGACATCACCTGAAGATAATGAATTCTTTGACGTAACTGTCGAATATGAAATTGCTTCATGGTTCACTGAACCCTTAAAGAATGTCCAAGTCTTGATCCCTCTCCCTACGACAAATCTATCGATTTCTGACGATTCTGAAGATATAGAATATAATCAATACGAAGATCATTTACAGTGGATTATTCCTGAAATCACCCCTGGCGCAGATAATGCCACTGGTAGTTTTCAATTCACCTGTGAAGCATCATCTGTTGAAGAATTTTTCCCAATGCATGTGAGATTCAATGCTAAAGAAATCTTAACCAGTATAGGTAAAGTTGATATTCGTGATGTTGTTGCAGCTAATGATGAAAGTCAATCTGTAGTATTTACAAAGATCGGTACTTTGACAACTGATGAATATTTAATTGTTTGATTTTGTTCTTCTGAGGCTTCTCATTACTTAGTTAGATGTGTTTAGCTGTGGAAAATGGTCATTATTTATATATACTAGTTGAATTTTGATTCCTTAGCATATCTGTAAATATATGAGTATGTAGGCGCAGATAGCGGAATAGAAAGAAATACGGAAAGAGTTTTACTAGTATTAAAAATATATGTATTTTTACCGTTGTCTCTCAATGATTTTTATTCATTGAAGCATATATCTTTCTGGTGCAATATAAGCAACCGCGGGAATCTCTCAAATCACCATCACAAATAAATTGATGTACCAGGAAAGATACATTCAAATGAGCACCCTAGCCTCTCTTTCTCTGATTCTTGCCTTAATGTTGCTAATATAATATCGCTATGCCCTCTACCATTTTCCGTTGCTGGATCAACTATCTCCAGACTATCCTTAACATGATTTATAATAATTTTGATTTCCCTCAAGATATCTACAGTGTCAACATCCATATCCTTATTTTTCCCGTTCCTAACTATCAATTCCTTCTTTTCTTTTACCTTCTGACGTAGCGTACATAATTCTCTAATCAAGTGTCGTGGTGATAAATGCCCGTATAACTCTGAATCTTTATACTCAGGCGTATGAGAACATTCAATAAATACAGCTGATAATGATCCTTGAACAACTAACTCTGCCGCATAAGACCATAATATATGTGAACGAGGTTGTAATGATAATGAATCGGGTTCGACATCACCAAAAAATATTAGATGCCTCTTAGATATCCTTTCTTGTATAACATAGCCTGTAGATTCGTATGATTTCGGTAAATATTCTTGAGCCAACTCCTTTGGTATTAGGTCAATAGGATTCAATTTGCATAATTCAAGCTGTTGAGCCAATAGCGGTCTTGATTCCATAGGCCAAGCATCACCATGCGATATTTCAAATGCTGCGCAGTCTAGTTGGGAAGCAACAGGGAAGTATGTGTGCAATTTATTAATACGTTGTAAATCATAGAATCCCATTGGTAACGTGCCTTCAGTTGTCAGGTTAGGCCATATTATTCCGTTGAATATATTCTCTTTTATAGCATTGATACAACTTTTCAGCCCAAATATCTTTTTTACTGGCGAAAAACCCGTCATTCCTGCTGAGTTAATCACGAGACCTGATATGTGGTCCAGGTGTGCATGAGTTATACAGAAACAAGAGATAAGATTTTGGAATATATAATTTGCTTTAACTGCCAATGACTGATTCTCGTAGATGGTCCTGGTGAATAAATCATTCGGAAATGATTGACTTGTCTCACTCTGTTCACATTTTGATAGAATATCAGCAATTGACCTCAATCCAGTCCCACCATCAATTCCCACCAAACAGTTTGGTTCCCAGCCTGAATTACATGATTTAACAAGATATGACGAGTTTACACCATCTAGGGGACCGCCAGAGCACCCTAGTATAATTACTTGAAACGTTGACAATTTGAATTCCTGTGATCTACTTCAATGGTGAAAACTTGATGAACAATCAAGTTGAAAGGTCTTTTCTAGACAGAACTTATATTGGTACTTTGAAATTTTATTGGAAGACTGGATCCAGAATTCTCTCTTAGTAGGATGTTTGTTAGATGTTATCAGATGGACCTATGGAGATTGCTCAAGCTTGAGATGACTCTCAAAAATAAAAGGATTTGCAAATTTGGTCTTTGAAATGCAGCGATTTCAATCTTAGAGAATTTGCTGAGTTTACGCGAATAAACTTCTGTCAATTATTATGCCGTCTATTCATTCTATCTCTATAAAAAGAGATGAGTGATCTTGTATCGTATCTCTTCTTGTTAATCTGGCTTTGTCTCATAGGTTCAAACGCACAGTATATTCGATAATACAGCAGAAAATAAGTTCAGTTGCTAAATTGATACTACAATACATTGGGAGTTTGATAAGATACTATTAGCTGCCAGACAATAGGAGATAAATACTCAAAGAAGTGATGATAGATTGGGAACAAGCTTTAGATATGCCGCGCAAGAATAGGAAGATAATCGATGAAACCTAGATGGTTGCAAAATAAAGTTATACATGAAGGTACAGATTGTATTCGAGAGTTTGTTTGAGCGACCGTTGATTCAAGAGTGTGAAAAGCCAATCGTTAAAAGATAAATATTGAAAGACTTAATATTGTGCTATAGCAATTGATTATTCTGTAGTTATTGATGTAATAGTTATTCTTGTTATACGGTTATCTAGTCGGCAAGTTGGGGATATTAGTTTGTTCTGCCGCGGTATTGCAAAGGTTACGAACAGATTTGATATTCTATCACACTAGTAGACGCTAGAAACTTAGGCTGTGTATGCATGGAAGAATGGCTATGCATATTTTGTATGCTTAATCTAAGCAAAGAAATATGTTTTGATATAGGTAACTGGGCTGCAACAGCTTGCGTATAGAGACAATCCAAAACAGTTGATATAATATTGAAGAGCATTCATCAAACTATCAAGACAGTCTTAATTCTTTACCAGTATAAGTTTTTGTTCTTATTCATTCTTCGTGGTATCACCCAACAACTAGGAAAGCTTCTACGTAAATTATGGAAGCTTTCCCTATAATGATACTATATCTAAACTTTAATCCTAAACTTTTAAACGCAACTGCCGAATGCTAATTATGTGGGCTTGCAATGCAATAATGATGTATTTGGCATGTTTAGGGAGGTGAATAATTCGATAAAATTTTTTCAAAGTCGTTTAAGGTTGAGTGTTCAACAAGTTTACATTGTATATATCTGTGGGTTGAAACATATAGAATTATCATAAGATAAGCTCAACTCAAGAGAGGGTACTGTTTATTTGAATGAGGTAAGACCAATTGTCAAAATAAGATTTCAACTTTAAGCGAGTTGCAGTCGATATCTAAACCTTAATTAGAAATCTATTTCAATACATACAGTAAAACAAATTCTACACATTTTCACTACAATATTAATAGAACCTGACTGGTATTAGTAATGTCGTTATTTTCATCAGTCCTGATTGTTCTAACCGGAAAAAGAAAATGTTGAAAAGAACAATTGACTGCTCAAGAAAACCTAAGCGAAATAATGTATAATGTGTTTATGAAGTCAGTGATATGATTTGAGCGGTTAATACCGATGATTCCACTGTCAAAATAAAAGAATAACGTTGAATCAAAGATCTAATAACTTGAAATAATAGAAGTTTAAACGTTTTGGATTCCGTATCCCTTGATTTCCTTTGCAAAGGCCCAGTTGGTACCTTCACATTTCAATCCTTGCTCAAGTCTCACCCCTTCGCTGGTGATGGTTGCCACACTGTATTTATCTAAACTTCTAGCATCGCGATAAAATAGGACTTTCATACATTCATCAATTACTTTTCTGGCTTCTTCTTCAGCTAAATTCTCTTCGTCCCCATCGTTAGCTACAGCTTTCCGCAGCAAGGGAATGGCCAAATATGAACCGAATCCTGTAGCAAGGGTAGGTGCAGAATATGTAACCCCTAGAAGATCAACATAAGATAAGAAAGGTTTATCCCCCTCTACACCTGCAACCAAAATTGCGTTCCAAAGTGGATTCATTTTGCTTCGGCGTTGATACATTACTCTTGACAGATAAGTATAAATATGTGAACTCCTTAATTTATGTCCATCATCTTCATTATCGTTCTCAATTCTAGATAAACAGTTAGAGACAATTTCAAAAGAGTTTCGTAAACAATAAAAGGTGGAAAAACACTTACTCGAGCTCCTCTAAGATTCTCTTGATGTATTGCAAATCTGATATGTCTCCACTTAAACCTACTACTGTATTATCTCCAACAGTCAAGAGTCTTTCTTGATCAGTGAATCGTGCCAATGAGCCATAAGATGCTAAAATTTAGTTAGTAAACATCATCACCATATACAACACCTCCGTCGTATGTAACTGAGCTGTTCTTTATCGAGAAATAGTGGACCTTTGTGAAGTCCTTTAATCATGATTGGGTGACAATCAATAGTTGTATCATCAATAAAACATACCCAAATTATCAGCAGCAATAATAACACCCTTATTGAATTTGATTGCTATAACACTTGTTCCTGTAACAATTGGATTTTGCGTTGCCATCTTAGGCATAGCATGATGTGATTCAATACTTGGTGCATTAGCTATTTCGTGAGAATAATGACCGTAGACATCATCTCGGGGTCGACCCCAATTCACTGGATTATGATTCATTTTTTCTGATCAAACCAGCTTTCGTTTCTAATTATAGTGATCTAATAATTATATATACCTCAAGATATCCAATTGCTGGTAGTGAATCAATCCTCTTTAATAGCAATATAAGCAGCAATTGTAAAAATAATTGCTAGATGGGTAGATAGTTGATACTTAATGTGGCGTTTAAAGCSTTTGAGGTTTGCCAATACTTTTGAGCTCAAACAACTAACATTGTGTCTCTTCATGTTCTTTGTAAACGGATGTGCTCATTCAATACATACTGAGACCTGGTGTCAGGGTGTTTTTAAGAAAAAAGTAGGGGGTGATAATGAAGACATACTGAAAGTAGGGGCTTGTGATGTGATGATGATGGCAAGCAACAATTCTAAATAATGGTAAAGTTCACCAATAAATTTAATGGAATTGAAGAGAATATGAAGCATGTTGACTTCGGATACTCACGCAGAGTCATATCTTATGAGTATAAGTGGAAGCAAGTCAAAACACTCAAAGATCTACAACCTCCGTTTGGTCCGAGGCACTTGGCTCTCCATAGGTCAGAGCGTAAACGAAAAACTAAGTAGATAAATAAATAAATTGCAATAAATAAATAAAATGCCGATAGATGGAATACATATTTAGACATACACCTAAAAACATTAGCAAATTCTTTTCACATCATATCTTTCTTCGATCAAGATCTTATGCAAGTTGATAAGCTTCAAACTGATGACTGTTTCGCTCTCTTTTTGATTCCAGTCAACTTCCAAGAGATCTAGAAGATAACTTCAGCTCCACCCATATTTATATCATCAATCTCTGTTGGTTCGATACTTCTATAATGGAATCTAGCTGGTAAGTCGGCAATCGAGAAATATTCACCTTCTTTTGGTTCTATGGAACCGCTAGCAACCGATGCAGATCCAGCAACAACAGGTGTTGGCAATAAACCACCAGGGGCTTCTGGATGTGGTCTCACAGAGTTATCAATATGACCTAGCTACTCGTTAGTCAATATTCTTGACGTAAAAACTTCACTATATGAACAATAGCACTTTAAAAATATCATACTTGGTCTTCTCTTGCCAACGAACTTGATCATTGGCGTATACTTTGCAAAGGCAGCAATAGTGCTTCTCATCTTGAACTATCTAAACTAACACCAAATAATTCCTTATCAGATAGAATTCTTCTCAGTCGTTTTACAATAACCCTGTAAACGATAAATTCCTATGAATGGCAGTATCTTGAACATAGAACATTATCATCGCATAGTACTTCTCCAGAATCTTACTTCGTTAGTGATGCTTTATTGGATAAAAACGAATTCCCGATTTTATACAAAAACAATGCAAGTATATGCGAGTTATGCATACACAATGTTGTCCGAGAGTTGTATGTCCCGTTTATATCACGTGATAAATTGTGTAAGTTCTATGGACAATTAGATTCAGCTCGAAGGTTATCCGATTGATTATGAACTACTTAGAAAGGCTCCCTAGAGACATGAGAGCAAATCTACTATTGAATATACCAAACGTCCATACAAAGGCGTAAAAATGTTCTCAAAATATTCAATCCCATTAAGCTGTCCTCTTGTCATGATTCTAGAATTCGACCTTGTAACACAATGAAAATAGAGTAACTACTTTGATGTACTCTATTTTACTCGTCGCCTACTCTAAGCATTCTTTAACATACGCTTAAAAAAAACTCTGAAGGAATAAAAAACAGCTATGGGTTGCACTCACAACTATCATTATCATATTATATGTTTCAGACAATAATTCTTTTATTAATATTTTAATCCCGTAGATCTTGATTTATTTATTGTCAATTGTCAGACAACAAAGGTATTTCATTTGTTTGCCCAATTAGAGTTTAATGCACAAACTGCAATTAATCAGCGATTGTCATAAATGGAAAAAGTATACCGATAATACTGTTATCAACCTCAATCCGATGAGAGCTGTTCGTATGAATTGATATCATAGCACCCATTGATAATACTAAACCTGTGAAAATACTCAGAATAGAATATCGTGGCGATACACTATTTATTAAGTATGAAGGCTCTAGGAGAACAATAAATGTATCTTTTATGACAACAGAATCTCAAAACGATTAATAATGCTTATTCAAAGCCATATTCTCAGTTTAATTGAAGTTGAAAATTTATACATTGGATTCTGGAGAAGAGAAAGTATTCCGCAATCGCCATTTTCAAGAAAACCTAAACAGACCCCATTATATCAAACATATTAAACTGAAAAACCACATAGTATATAAGAATGTCAGCTTATAAGCCTACAATTGCCATCATTGGACTTTCTGGATATATAGGAAACTATGCCCTTGAGGCTTTGATTTCTGACACATTTAAGGACAACTTCACTTTGCCAATTCATGCTATAAAACGTGATATTACTGGTTTGAAAAGCAATGATTCAGTTCACTATTTTGCAGCAAATGATCAAGATGAAGAAGCTCTTGTGAAAGCGTTCAAAGGTGCTGATGTTTTGATTGACTGTACAGGAGACACAGTTGATCATTTAAAGCTGGCCGAAGCTGCTGCTAGAGCAGGCGTGAAAGGATTCGTGACATCGGAATATGCTGCTGATGAAGATCGTATCTCTGATAAGGAGCTTTACTCCTTCTATGATATTAAAGAATATCAAAGAGGTGAAACGGAAAAATTAGGACTTCAAGTGATCAGAATTGCCAATGGTGTCATCGCTCATGATGATTTCGTTTATAAAGATCCAAGTATGTTTGGTGTCAATACTGCTGAAGGCACATCTACTATCTATACATCCGGACCTGATGATGATGGAAGTACTGGTGGCAATCAATTGGTTGCTATTACATCTCAGGAAGATATTGGCAAAGCTGTTGCTTCCGTTGTCAGCCACCCACTCAATGAAATTCCAAATGTTGTAAGATTCTGGAGTAAGTTAGTAACTATCAACGATGTTGTTGAAAGATACGAAAAATCCAACGGCATTAAGCTGAAAAGAAACCTTCAGGATTTCGATGAGGCAGCTACGCAAGCAAAAGTTATGCTTAAAGAAAAGAAAGGTAATTATACCTATGAAGACATATACTTCCCAATTTCGTTGATTATCGCCAAAGGTTATGGAATGAACTTCCAAAGTCCTGATGGTAATGAAAGGGAATGGGTCAATCCATCTCAATCTCTTTGGACTTGGTCAGTTGAATTTTGATTATGAACATCTAAGAGTTGAGAACATCATTTACCTCTGACCCTTTAATTCTATAGTTGGTTTGCAGGATCAATTCACAATATCATGCTTTATGCTGGTGAAATATCTGGTAAAATAACTAATCGCGCTCATTGTGTGTAGACCGTTTGTAGAATATTTCAACCTATTCATGAAATTTATCATAATAACTAATCTCAAGAATAACCACCCATTCCGTTTATCGAGCATATTATTACCCCTTACCGATTAATCTATTCATCTTAATTAAAAGTGTTACTCTTCTTTAGAAATGATAACCTCATTTAGACATTCTGTAGCACCACCACTTTCAAAAATTCTCAAATTTCCCTCGTATTATTAGCGAGATCAAATGCAATCTTTCCCTTACTATATTGAACCAACAAAAGTAATTCAACATCCTTAGYAACTTTCACATCATATTTGATGGATTTGCTCTCATTTGAGATTAGTAGCAGAGGAATCAAGTAAGATTTAAAGTTAATGGAGAAAAACCTTCATTACTCAGATTTACTAAATCCCATAAAGTTATACGTGTGACATTTTTGGGTTTCGATCTGAAAAATGATCTTTAGCATCAATTTTAATAGTAAATATAAAGTTAATTTTGTCAACATAAGGATTAGTTTGACGTGCTTGAAAAAAATTATGACAAATTATTACTAAGGAGTAATTGAAAATGTAAATTGATAAAGAAACGAAGAAAGAATATATAAAGGAGATCAGAAGCTGATATCTGAGTTRGCTTTGAAGTGATTAATTTCTTTTGATTAATGATAATTATCACCAAAAGGCTATCATTAACACTTGAAGATAAAGAAGAATAAATAACGATCTCTTACCTATCGATTTACACAATACTCAAGTCAATTGACACTTAGCGAAAACTTTCAGATAACTAGATAAATATTTCAGAATGACCAAGACAGTTGCAATTGCTGGCACCAACGGATTCCTTGGTGCTCCGTTCATCGAAGCTTTCACATCAGCTACATTCAAATCACACTATACACAACCTATCAGAGCATTGACTCGTAGCTTAGAAGGCAAAACTTCAAGCGATTCAGTTAAATACTACAAGGTTGATCCTACTTCGGAGACCAAAGATGAAGATCTTGCTGCTGCTTTTGAAGGAGTTGATGTCTTCATTAATCTCTTAAGTCCTGTTGCTGATCAAGCATTCTACATCAAAGGTGCCGCTAAGGCAGGTGTGAAGGTTTTCTTCCCATCTGAATTCGGTATCAACATTCAAGAAGCACATGAATATGCTTCCGTTTTACAAATCAAGACTGATGCTGCTAACCTAGCTAGAGAGTTAGGCTTAAAGACAGTGCAAGTCAACAATGGATTTTTCTCATTCCATTCAGATAGTTACGATAGTCGTGTTTTATATGGTATTGATACGAAGAATAACAAGGCAACCGTTTACGGCACTGGTGACGAAAAGATTGCCACTAGTACTTTAGCAAATATCGCCGAATCCGTTGCTTCAATTGCTTACAAGGAACCATCTGAATTACCCGATAGAATCAGAATCTTCTCCGATCATTTCACACCGAATGAAGTTGTCAAGAGGTACGAAGAACGCAAGGGAGTAAAGATCGATGTTTCTTATGTTCCTAAAGAAGAAGTTGAAAAAATTGGAAAGGAAACTCTTGCCAACTTCAACCCAGCCACTGACTTCTTCACTATTCTGAAGGTTGTCTCTCTTGTTTACCCCAAGTCCAACAGTTTTGTTTCTGAAAATGAACGTGAATTTGTCAACCCTGGTGAAAAGAACTTCAAGTGGGCTAAACTCTAAATTCGTTAGTCTATGTAATCGCAGCTTTTAGTTAAACAAAATAAAATACATATTAAGTACTGATCCTTATACGTGGAAATGCCATAGCGAGCCTTTGGTCTTACTAGATTTATTAGCTCTAGATTTATTAATTTAAACTGTCAATTGAGAAAGGTTATCAGTTCTTACTAGGAAGCAGTGTCAAGATATGGAAAACTTAACTAGTAGAGAGCTGAATCCATTAAAGTGATGAACGCAACAACTAGTCTGTATAAACAGAAGCTATTAACATGCACAATAGGTTACTCTATATTAGCAATATCTATAAATAAAATATATTATCTCAAAGCTATAGAATCGTTCGATAAAGAAATCTTGTCTTGTTGCTGTAAATAGCCCCAGAAATATAATAATTTAGGTTTGTAATAATAGGTTTAAGTCTTGAAACCTTAAATCCAGATCGGTCAGTAGAAATGAATCATCAGAAAAATAATACAGTTCCGATGAGAGCGGTAGATAAACCGCTTCCAATCAATTACGGTTATAACGCTAACAAAAGATTTTATAATCAACCAATTTGAATAATAGTAATAACTCTTCTACTGCTAGTATAATAAATTATATTAAATTCAAAATAGTGCATGGCTGTATCTACCGTTCGCCCTCTTTTTTCCGTTTTACTCTTCCAACAGTTGAATCACCATTCATTTATGGAATGTAATCTACTTTTTTTCTTCTTAAACATCATCAAAAAGAACTAACAGCAACATTTCATCATTAACCTGCAGTCTTAAAAATGCTTGATTCTTATCTATTCGTCCGTGGAAGAATAGCAAATAAAAAGATTAGCATAACTAAAAAGAAAAAACATAGCGATGCGTAGTTTCGATCTACGGACATCAGGGTTATGAGCCCTGCGCGCTTCCACTGCGCCACATCGCTGAGATATTTTATCTACTTGTAATTTATATAGCGCTCTTGATAAAATGGCTATGAAGTCATTTAGTTCAATCTAGCGAATGTTCCTGAAGATGGATCTTATCTTATCTATTGCTCTTGCATTTAACTTCATTAACTAATCACTTACTTTTCTTCTTTTGCAAAGAGTCATATGAACATATATATTTTGAAGATTATATCTACTGGTATGCAAGTATATAGAATGACAAAATGGATATTATGAAAGATGCAGTAAATGAGTTCTTTAACATTCCGATCACTGAAAATGTCGTCTACTATACTCGCCAATCAGTTAAAGTAGGTGAAGTTCACAGGTTTAGTGTTTCATTCAAAGCTAGTGAGGATTCTGTCTTGAATAAAAGTCAAGAGAGAAGTCTGTGGATTAGAGTCCGTAATTTGGAGCCATTACCAATGAGAGCAGCGTATCTAGTTGGCCCTTATATACTTTATTGTGATGTCAGATCAACAGATTATGATCATAATAAGCCAACGTTTATCACAGCTGAACAACCTAGCTTTGAGCCGGAATTGAAAGCAAACCAATCTTTTTTTGCTGAATTATCTTGCCATACCCTTAAAAGATCTCATAATTGGATAATTGACATTATATCGCAAATTATCTTTTCGACGTCAACTAGTATATCTTACGATTTAACAATTGGTTACAGTAAGAAAGCAGTATCAAAATATGATGCTAGTATCAATCCTTTGGCTACTGGCTCATTTATTCCTCATTTAAGAGTTATCAATAAAACTACTGCCGATGTCTGGAATGCTCCACCAGTTGCTTGCAAACCAAGAAATAAGTCTGTCCATTTAGTATTGATGACTCATGGACTACATTCAAATGTTGGGGCTGATATGTTATATATAAGAGATCAAATTGAAGCAAGTGCTAAACGTACAAACACTTCAATAATTATTCGGGGCTTTCACGGGAATGTTTGTCGTACCGAACGTGGAATTCGTTATTTGGGGAAAAGAGTTGCTTTATATTTACTAAACTTTTGCTCAAATCATCCTGAGATTGATAAGATATCATTCATAGGACATTCCTTAGGTGGATTAGTTCAGACATATGTCATTGCATACATCGAGAGCCATATACCATCCTTCTTCAATGAGATAGAACCTATCAATTTTATCACTCTTGCTTCACCTTACTTAGGCATATTCGGTGATAATCCTGCTTTTATCAAAATGGCACTGGATTTTGGTTTTGTTGGTAAAACAGGTCAGGATCTTGGTTTATATTGGAAAGCAAATGAGAGGAGTATTACAAACAAAGAAAAGCACCACAGGTTTCCTCTAATACGAGTTTTGCCAACAGGACCTACCCATAGAGTTTTACTAAAGTTCAAAAGAAGAACATGTTATGCTAATGCTATTAATGATGGTATAGTACCTTTAAGAACTGCAAGCATTCTATTCCTAGATTGGAAAGGACTTGCTGAAGCATCAAAAGTCAGAAATAACCCGCAACTAAATATAACTGATACTAATCAGACAAGCTCTACAAGTGATGACATACCAGTTGATCCTGATAAAATACCTCCGAATAGTATACCTGATGGTGAAGATCAGGTAGCAAACAATGAAACCAGCTATTCAAATTTACTGAATAAAATGCAATACGATTTTAAGCAATCTCTAATACCTATTCAGGCTGCCTTTTCTTATTTGATACCTCAAAGCCAAGCAACTGAACCTGATCCTAATAACAATAATAACAGTAGCATAACTTCAAATTCTGCTTCTACTACAAATGACCAACTCGAAAATGATGATAATGATGATGATACTTTACAATTGAAGCTTTTACCTAAAGCTGGTATCATTGAATCAGCTACAAGAATTATTCTACCTCCTTTACCTAATCCAACATTCATAACCGATCCAAACTCAAGACCAACTGCTATCTTTTATGATAGAACATATTCTCCTCAAGAGATACTGGAATTAAGCCAACAATACGTGGCACCAAATAACTATGAAAATAAAGAGGTTGATAACTTTTTCACATCTTTTACAAATCCTTATAAAGAGTTGAAGAGATTTGAAATTGATACAGCACTTGATTGGCATAAGGATCTTTACTGGAGAAAAGTACTAGTAAAACTGAAACCGGATTCTCATAATAACATTTCCGTCAGAAGAAGATTTTCCAATGCTTATGGCTGGGAAGTAATTGATCATCTGATTCAAAACCATTTTGAAATTGATGTCGATGACACCTTAATTATAATGGATGACGATAGTGGTAACACTACTAAAGCAAAACAGAATAACACGAATTCCGATAAGGAATCTGAGTATAATTTGATTCACAAGCAGCAGACTCTTTTTGAAGATGGGAATGATTGCAGGGATCCTGAAGAAAAATCTGATGAGGAGATGTGGGGTGAATCAAGTCTTGGGATTGACAAAGACTTACCATTGCATACAGATTCTGTTTTGTTTGATGAAGCAGAAGGTTCAGCGTTGCCTAATCCAGTGAATTCCGATAATTCTAAGGGTGGACTGCATGATGACCAGACAGTCAAACTAGCTGCACGATTGGTGCCTCATAGAAGAGTGCCAGAAATACCAAAGGAAGATCAAATAGAAAAAGAAGAAGGAGAACGAGAAGGAGAAGGAGGAGAAGATAGTAATTTAATTGTAGGATCTCAACTGACCAAATGGCTTAGTAGTTCAAGTGAACCTGAAGAAGCACCAGGTGTTTTGAACTCCATGGGATCTTTTATTGATACTGTTAGGAACTGGAAGTTTCTCAATGGAAATACAACTTCTTCAGATAATGTTGATTCTGTCGATTACAAGTCATTTAAGAATACAGTATCTGGCTCTGGCGGTAATTCCACTTCAAAATCAAGCTCAGGTTCGAACACAAATGTGAGCCCTACAGCAAATAAAAAGTCATATGAAAAGAATAACAAGGATAATATTAATAGTACAGGATTTTGGGGCATTATGCCAAAGATGAGTTCAGGAAGCATCCCAGAACCTGAAAGTATGTTCACTAATGATGAGTACGATGATTAGGTTTTAAAATTTATGTAAGAACCTTGCTGAAGATATTGTACAATACAAATTCCAATAGATGAAATGTTCACCTGACATTAAGTAACCAACCAAATGAAACGTTTGTAGTAAAACGCTTCATAGTTTCGTAGGTTCTTGAATCAAAAAAATATGATATGGCTACTCATGTCGCTTGTTATTCATGACTCTATTCCTTATAAGGCTAAAAGCAGTGCCTGTTCAACTGCAGGGCCACATTGCTTAACCAGGCTCACAGCTCGTTTTAGTAGAGTTGGGCTTAGGCCGTTGATACTACTTCCCAAGTCTATCGTTTTGATTGGTGAAATGACTTTCCCTTGGCAGTATGAAATTAAAAACCCTGAGTCTGCAACTGTTTGCTCCTGTGGGGAGGGATCGATAAATACATTATTATCAACAACACCAATAACGAAAAGCAGTGGAAAGCCAAACTCCCCGTTCTTATTTTCATTCTGAATCTTATAGCTATCTTTTAAAGTAATAGACTCTTCCCAATCGTCAGAAAATAATGGATACTCATTGACTTCCTCATCATTAACATCTGATACAAGTTTTGGTAGTCGAGTACTTACTAATGCTGAATAGATTGCAAAGGACACCAGGGATATTGGGTTGCATGAATTGTAGATTATTAGCACATCGACATATAATTTGAATGTATACTTAGATGTTATTGATAGCATTTCAACTGGAAATATTGCTGCGTATAATGATTGTAAAGATTGGATCAATGAAACGCTTAAATCTGAGTCATCTCTAACACCGTTCATATCAACTTCAAATTCAACCAGATTTTCGTCTTGGGATTTCAGAATGACTTTTGATTTCACACTGACAATAATCTCTGTTCCGTCTGCTGCTTTCAGTCTAGCTGATCCATTGGAAGTTGCCAGAAATTCAGCTTCTATTTCCAGTGGTTGAAACTGATCAGCCTGTCTAGCATCTGGCCTCACTGGAGGTAGAAGACTTAAAGACTCTTTCAAGTAACTGACTTCCGACCTAGAAAACATTGTACTGATTAATGGTTGAGGTGAATGCAAAGTGGATCAAATAAACAAGGGCATGACTAATCGAATATCCTTATTCACACTTTGTTCCTGATATGAATAATCACCAATGCAGCTATTCCATTAATGAAAAACATTTGAAAGTTCAAGAATCATAAAATTTATGTACAAAAGGACAGGAAAGAAACTGTCTAAAAACAGGTATTAAAACAAAAATCCAAAAGGGATACAAAATTTCGGATATTATGAGGGGAGATCTGTCTCCAGATTAGATTAATCGATAGAAGACTGAGAATGAGAATACCAAGAAGAAAAACATTTAAGTAGACGATGAGTACTTCAATAAAAAGATTTCCAATTTGGTTTAGCATAAAATATCAAGCCTGTATTGAAACAATGTTATTTATAAGAGATAGCCTAAATTTGACAATTAGTCCATGGTGTCAGTGGTTTCCGGAATTTGCCATTTTGTTACATATAGTTTCCGAGATAGGTCTCATAATGAAGGAAAAACTCATTGATCGATAATTGATAAGAGACAACTGATGACCATTCCCAATTATGAGAATTAAAGTAAGCAAGTATATAGATATACTGACATCGATGTTATCATCTGATATTATAATATCCAAATCTCAGTTCATGTACTAAAAATTTCCCAGGTTGTTACCAAACTTTCAATGAACCATGTCTCATTCCATTTGTATTTACAAATACAACCCATCATTACTTTCATTCGCTTTATTCGCTTCGCTTTCAATATTATTACTACGATCTCTTTCCATAGAATTAGAATCCTTTTTCTCGTCAGCAAACAAAAATTGTGCATCAAATGTGTCAAGCTCTTTGGCATTCACCCCTCTTTCTATTGTGAGCTCTTCATCACATGCCGCTATTCTCTTCAATTGACTTTTCATCACCACAATATTCTCAGTAATACTTTCTTCGAGAATATCCAAATCACCATCCGTATCTCTATTCGTAACAATGTAATGCTCGAGTTCTTCATTCGATCTTTTCAGATGTGTCACTGAATTAATTAGCTGCTGCCGCACCAAAGTTATGGTCTCAGTATCTAAGTCTCTTATTGCTTCCT
Organism: Sporopachydermia quercuum; assembly: GCA_001599295.1. NCBI lineage: Eukaryota > Fungi > Ascomycota > Sporopachydermiomycetes > Sporopachydermiales > Sporopachydermiaceae > Sporopachydermia > Sporopachydermia quercuum. The sequence goes on along the minus strand of BCGN01000002.1, from coordinate 1,728,380 downwards.
TGAACACATTTAATTCTATAGGACCACCAATTGATGAATCTCCCAGAGTATTAGAATTGCAGCCCATGGTGGTTGAATAGAACAATGGTTAAGTTTTTGATGAAACAATAGTTAGTTTTGGCCCAATTCTATCATTTGTTTGGTTATGTTCTTCGCCTTTGTTAGAAGCCCGTTCAATGAATACCGCCACTTATCGAATGCAATGGTTATAGATGCTCTACCAAACAGAATGTAGAGTTGTACTGTGAGTTCGTTCAATCTGAGCCAATATGAAAATACGTATTCGTAATTCAAAATAACCTTCCCTTTCCTTGTCTAATAAAACGTCTTGTAATTAGATAATTGATAAAGCCTTATTTCAGAACTATTTGTGCGTTAGAAGAAAAAAAGAAATGAAGATAAGACTTACTAGTTATGCCATCAAGCACTGAATGGCAAGTGAATAATTGAAGTTATGCACTATTATGCAATACCAATGCATATACATAAATATGCGTCTTCCATGTAGGTCAATGTTGATAGCAATCACTCGCGCAATATATGTATAATAATTAGTCAATAATAAACTTACCGCCTGAATATATATAGAAATTACTCTATAAATTTGATACATCATTTAGCTTACAACAATATATACAGTAAATACACTCTGTTTCACTCTTTTTCAATAGTTCCCTGCAACTACATATCTGCCATGCTAGGTATACTTCATGCACTAGCTATGCAATCTCAACTTAAAATCTCATATCCTACTTGTCTTTGAGCATTGATTGTTTTATAGTAAATTACTATCATCATCGTCATCATCATCACGACCAAGTACAATCAATATATGATATTTTATCGTTGATACGTTCTTTTATACTGCTAGCCAATTCAATGGAAGCTCTAATTATTACTAATAGTTAAATCGAGCAAAACCATTTTGCTTTCTTAACGATGGAAGTTGTTAGAGTGGATCACTTATTCAACAGGTTCCAGTCATTAGATGACTTGGGAGATATTGATCAGTTTATAACAGAATTTGAGAGAAAGAAGAAAACAAGTGCAGAAAAGATCAAAGAGATAAATATATTAGGAGTAGAAGAAAACGAAAAAATAGTTGCAAATATAACGACAGAACTTTCGAAACTTATTGATTCTTCGTCTATTGATTGTAAACTAGAATCAGGTGTTCAGTCATTAGCCGATACCTTTGGTGACATTTCCGTATTAAGACAATTGAAACCACAATTTAGATCAACTGAAAGACTCCTTAAATGTAAGGACGCTCTTCAATGGTTTCAAAAGGTTTTGAGCCAATTGTATGTTATTTGATATCTATGATTGATGGGTTTCTATCTTACATGATTTCACAGCGTTCTCAATGCTAGTAAACTAACAGAACAAGGAATGAGCTAATACAAAATGTTGATTCAACTTCTCTTGATAGTCTAACAACATTGAAAGATGAGCTAAATGTTGCAAAAGAGAAGCTTGAGGGAAATGATTTTCAAGGATTCCTTTTTTCAAATGCTTGGGAGAAGTTTAAGCACCTGGTAGATCTATCAGCCAATATCGAGAGAAAGTAAGTAAATCAACTACTAGACGAGTTAGCTGTAGAAGAAGAAGATCTAGCTCTTATGTTATTATACTGTTTTTAGCACTGATCTGTAGGAGATTATTCTCCAAATGATCAATACTTTATACTGATAAAACATTGGTTTACTAGCAGTTCATAATAGCTTCACCATTCTAAACATGCGTACTAACATTATCATCAATTTTATAGAGCGATTGCAAGAGCTTTGCATCAAGTCAATTGGCCAAATGATCCACCATCAACAAAATGGAGTAATGAGATTTTTGATCCTTTTGTTAAATTACTCTACCTTCAATCATTGTATGTATTATTGTTATCTAATCTCATSTCACACACTATTTTTACACGGTTTTCTAACAATATTAGAGTTGAGCAATCTATCAACTACCCCAATTCTTTATGGGCTTATTCATGTCTCACAAATGAATTTCACTTGAGATTTGTGTATCATTTTGATAATAATAAAGAATCAAATAGACCCGATAAACCTGAATGGGCATTGGCATTCTTCGAAAAGTTTCTGGCTACCAACGGTCCTCCTTTCAATAGATTATGGACTGAGTATTTCACTACAATTGTTAAACAACAAAACAACCAACCACAACAAAAGCTATGGGAATTATTACCAAATGATTATTCAAGTTCTATTCCTTTCTTCAACTTCATAACTGCTCTATTGACGCCAGTCAGAAAGAAAATGATTGCGCTATCGACACTAGTCAAATCAAAACCCTCTTATCTGTCACATCTTATTGTGGAATTACAAGCCTTTGATGATCGAATACGTGTTGGATATAAGTATAATCCGTATTACTCCAACAGTGAAAATATAGCTTCAAATGATAATAGTATTTCTGTTTGGAATGGATTAACAGGTGACGTTCTTCTTGCCAATAATCTATTTGAAGAATGGATAAATGGAGAGAAAACATTTGCAATTACRAGATATAATGAAATACTGGAAGAACCGGATGCTTGGGAAATTGATTTTGATTCATTTGCTGAAAATGATATCAAAGCTACTAATTCTGCTGAGAATATTGTTAATCTATTAACGATAATCATTGATCATTATTCTCCCTTGAAGAATCTAAAGCACCAATTAAGATTTCTTTCGGAAATTCACATTCATATACTAGAGAAATACCTGAAACGCTTGACTGAAGGTTTAAAAGCTTTTGAAGCGTTATCGTCAACTTCACTATCCAAAAGCTTTGTTGGTGCTAAACCTGATCAATCATTTTCTGGCGATAAAGGTATAAGAAGTTTATGCAAAACTTATTGCAGTTGTAATTATGTCAAACAAGCAATGCAAGAATGGGATGAGGATTTATTATTCTTAGAACTTTACAAACAACTGAATGATTTTATGAAGAGGAAGAGCAAACAGAAGAAGAACTATAGTGATAATAAGGATTCTGTTAATGACATCGATGATGTAAAGAAAGAAAGCTTAGATATTGATGACTATGATGACAATTCTGACGAAGGAAGAGGAGATAGATTAAATAAAACATTATTTGATGATATGGCTATTGAATATGAAAAGTTGAATGATGAAATCTTACGGGATATTGGAAATTTGATGAAAAAGGAAATCAATAAATCTATGAAGAGATACTCTGAATTGTATGTATTGGAGATGAATTTTTAAGGTGGATAATGATTTCTACCAAGAATTATGATTTTAATGTCTTATACTATACTTCTTGTTAATCATGGTATTCGGCTAAAACAACTAATATATTCTAACATGATACTATAGAAAAGGTTGGAAGGATTTGAAAGAACCTGAAGGAAATTATTCCCCATCGACAGAATTATCCTATCCTATTTCGTTGATTAATGAACAATTGACATTTACTAGAAAATGCATTTCTTCTTCTCACGATTTGATCATTGTAAGAACAATGGATATTGAATTGTCCAACTATATTTACAATCATATCATTGAGATGAATAAATTTAATTCAATTGGTGCTAAACAACTGGAAGCTGATATTGAAGAGTTATGGAAACAGTTATTGTTACCAAAAAGTAAAGGTTTTGCAAGGTATGTGATCACTGACAGTTAGTGGTTGATGGTTGAATTTGAGTGCTGTAATAATCGCACGTGTATAATAGCATCGAGTGTGCTTTTGCTGTTTTATTCATCGATCTTTCTCCTCAGAAATATTAACAAAATATTTTCTTTTATCAGATTATACGAAGCATCAAAAATCTTAGGGTTGACGGATAATATTCTTGCTAATGAATATTCATCAACGTCAACAATTAAATCTTTACAAGCAGTACCAATAATAAGCTCATTTTCATACGAGAAAAGAGACTTCAATAATGACTCTCCTTGGAAAACAGAGATAGACGAATTTCAAAAGACTGCTAAGATTCATCATTTATCTTATAAAGAGATTTTACAGCTTCTCTCACAAATTGTTACTTAATACCCGTGGAAAATGTTTTATAAATGCAAGGAAAGATCAAGTATCAAAGTTTCAGCGACATTAGCAGTAAGTACTTTCAGTTGTACTGATCAAAATTCTATTCCAGTAATATTCACACTTCAACAATCGTATGTTAATATATACTCGACCATGCCATTATGGTATTATCATCGTCATATCATAACCTTTAAAATAAACAGTTATTCGTAGTATTCAACAATCAACAGTGCTGCACTGAATAAGCATGAATAATTACAGCAGCAGCAGTTTGAATATTCATTGATCTCACAACACCAACTTGTTTAATTTCAATACAAAAATCCAATTCCGCCAGTAAATCAGCATCAATGCCTTCTCTTTCACGACCAAGTAATATCAAGGATTTCTCGGGAAATTTAGTCTCATTATCAAGAATAATACTTTTATCAGTTTGTTCCAAGCCAATTAAAGTATAACCTTGTTGTTTCTTAAGTTTCATGAATTCAATCAGATTTCCAATTTTAACTTCTTTCATTGGCATCCAAAAGTCAGCTGTGACAGCAACGCTTTTGAACTGTGAGTTCTTCGCAATTTTCAGATCGTTCATACATAATAAGCCTGCTCCTAATGCATCACATACTCTACAGATACCTCCAAGATTAGGAGCTTTATCAACTAAAGATGCAACAACAATCAAATCACTTCTTTCAATATTACGACCTCTATCAGAATCTTCAATGTCTTCCATGACCACTTTCCATGTACCACTTTTCTTTTGAACTGGTGCTGCTGTAGTATTACCATTTCCACTAATATTACTATTTCCACTCTCAATAGTATTTCCACTCTCTTCATTTTGCCATATAATATCATCTTCATTTCCAATAGGAATAGTTAAGTATTTCTCATATTCTTTAAGATAAGTTCTGAAATGAATCTCATCAATACTATCTATTGATCTATCAGATATCCTTTTCAATACATTCCCACAAATCCCAACTAGTGTGAAATCATTACTGACACTCCAAACTGTGAACTCTCCACTTCTGAATTGCGAGTAACTTTCAGTATTAATGGCATAAATATATGATGCTCTTAATACATTTTTAACTCCTGCTGATAGTTCAATATTATCATCAGCGTTATAGCATTTATTATCTTTAATATCCTCAGTATCCATCTTATTACTTGCCAATTCTCTTTTTTCAATGGCTGGCCACAGAGAACAGATAAGGGACACAGAAAAATGTCTCAGCCCTGCTTTATTAGTGGAACAGAAAGCTATCAGTGTTGGGAGGTAATTCTCAGTAAGAAAACGAATTTCTTTTTGGCTGTCTTTCAATTCCATTGCAATCAAATAACCAATTCTTTCCATTGATATTATGATTCTTGGATCATCCTGCATAAGTTTCAACAAATCAAAAGCTGTATGGAACGAATTTAGTAGCAAGAATGAGTTTGCAATAATCCATTCAATGTAATTTCTTACTAAAGGACTTTGTTCAACACGTAATGCTGGTAAATAGTAGAGATGTAGATGAGTTTTAATATCATCGGTTGATAATAGCTTTTGAAGTAATAAAAGGATAGTATAAAGCTGAATTCTCCGGTTTTCTTCATTGCCATCACTTCTCTTAATGGGGTTGAAAATATGCCATTCGTCATCACTTTCCAAAATATGTTGGGATATTGCTAGGGCATAGTTTCTTCTTAATTCCAACGATGATTGATTAAGACTTATGGTAGCAAAGGTGGCAATAGAGTAAATCTTATAGCAAATCTCCAAATGATTATGTTCCTCTTTATAGATATCAGCATGATTATTAAAAAGCTGTTCATTTGCTAATTTTGCTAATACCAGTTCAAGGAAGAAGAAAGAATCATTGATTTGAAGAAACATAAAAATTTCAATCAATAGGATACCAACCCATTGAGATCTATAGAAATTGTCGTTCCTTTTATCAATACAATGAATTTGATACTCAAAAAGACTCTTGGACAGCACTGTGATAAGTGTACGACGAGCAAATGATTGCTGAATAATATCATTGCTAATTTCTTCAAATATCGGCACAGCATTGATGCCAAAATATTGACTCACAAGGCTATAGTCGAGTAGTCTTGGGGAAAAAATCAACTGAATTAAATCATGATGAAGATCTCTTTCACTACCAACTAACCTTTCATTAAGAACAGCTTTCCATAATTCATATAATAACTCAAGGATCTTCTTATAGATTGGAACAACAAAATCATCAATAGAAGTAGAAGACTCATCATCAGAGTCTTTCACTAAAAGAACAACAAAGGTTCTGAAAAATCTTACCATGGATTTTCTTGACAAATAAGCAGTAGCATTAATGTCATATTCTGCTTGAGAGAAAAAATCGTCAAAATATTCTTCGGAGATATCATCTGTTATTTCGATTTGATCAGTAACGTCTTCGATTGTTAAAGTAAACAGATCGTAAACGGCTTTTGAAACAAGATCTCTATATGTATGATAATCACGTTCCTTAGTACTTCTTTCATTCAGAATTTGACTAATAGTAGAATTCAACTTACATACTGATTTGAAACTTACCAAATTGTGTTTTATCTTTACTAATTCGTCTGGCGAGTCCTGTTTTAGCTTATTGAAACCATGGCAATAGATAGTCGATAGAAAATGAATGTAATGAACAAATCCCTTAAATGCATCATAATCTTCAGTCTTTAATTGCTCAGGTAAAATGTCACTGATTGAGACGATCCTAAGTAACAATTCACTAATTGCGGTGGAATCAGGAAACAAGAAATCAATGTTTGAGGAGTCAGAAGTAATAACTTGATTACATAGCTTCATAATATTATAGTCAGTTCCTGAGAATGATACAGGAGTAAATAGGAGATCTTTCAAATGTTGGTCAAAGACGTTAACCAACTTCCAGCGGTTTAAAACTTTTAGAACATTTGATAGTCCAGAAATTAGAAGATGGCAAATAATTTCCAGCCTGTTGCTAATAAACTGCTGAGCTTTCTGACTGACATGCTCCTTATCAGTTGCTAGACTATAGGTTAACTCAATTAAAACTCCCAAATATTGTCCCTCATACAAATGGATATCAGTAGGTGTGTTTTCGAATAATGATACTATAGTTTCTTCGCTATCAGCCTCTCTTAGCCAGTCAACAAGTTCAACCTGCTGCTCTTTGAAAATAGAATAACCACATCTTTTAACAAATTTACTCAAGAAGATAATAAAACGCTGAGTATTATATTCAGCTGGCTCAGCTTTCAATAATAATTTCAAACATAATACCCTTACCATTCTTGTCCTCATGGAGTTTTCTGCATCAACTTCGAATACTTCTCCAATGAGTTCAATTTCTTTTCCAGTCAAAATGGATCGTTGATTGAATGCTTCAACTAATCCATATAATGCATAGATTCTAGCCGGATCGTATAAATACCTGTTTTTGATAATAAGATTTAGAATACCAGAAAACAGGCAATTGGCCTCTGAAGATGACACGAAACTATTGAACAAGTTATTAAAAAAATTGACAAGATTTTCAGCGTGATTACATTGGAAATCACCATATAAATCCAATGGGTTTTGACGCGATATCTTCTCAGTCTTAAAATGTGTCGCAGTTAGAGAAAATGGAATAAGCTTGGAAATGAGAAAATCAATTCCTTCGTGATCCGAGAGTTTTTCTAGACTTTCACTAGGTAGCGAGAAAACAAATTCAAGAATGAATTTTCTTACAGAATCCATAGTAGCATTTAGACCAGTTGACAATAGGCAGATACCCCAGGAGACAGGAATATGACATTCAACAGAGAAAAGGTACCTCAAATTTAATTCTGAAGCCTTCGTTTCATGAATTGAAGTGTCAATTGAAATAACTTCAAGCAATGTATCAAATCTTTCCCATTCAACAATTGATTCATCCTGCTTTGAGTTCTCCCAATGTATGAATTCATTATCGATATTTCTGTCTAATTTCTCAATAGATATCTTCAAAATTAACGTACTATATTTTCTAATATCATGAGAATCGTACGATAATCCAGACTGTAAACACTTCCAGTAATCATGTTTAGGTGCAAGTGAGGAATTGTAATATTCTTGATTATGTTGGTTTTCTATAGATAACCATTTGAGCCAGAGAATATAAGGAATTGATTTATCTGTTGAATGAAAATCATTAGATAGTAGAAAGAAAATCTGTTTCCATAGCAAATCAGTTATTTCTTGATTATGTACTGTATATTTTAATCCCCATCGTATAGCTTGAGAAGTAGTTAGAGCAAGAGATACATCTGACACACGAAGATAACCATCACAGTTCGTGCCAAGAAACAGAAGACAGTACTTTATTTGCTTTTCAATCAAAATATTCTCTATTACAACATCATACATCAAAAGCCGAGAAATGAAAAATAAATGAAATAATAAGTCTTCGTAACTAGCTGGCTCTAAAACATCAGAATTGGAAGGTTTTGCCTTTCCAAGAGATTGAAAAATCTCCAAAGATTGAGCTTCAGAAATAGTAGCAGCTGTAGCAAAATAGTTCTCCAAGACTGAGAAACAACTTTCAATTATTTGAGATACAACTGATGATACTTTGAAACATAGTTTGAGAGCTGTTGTCAATGGAAGGTTATCATTGAGATTTCCACTTGTTTTAACTATAAAAAACAAATCTTTGACGAACGTGGAAATATTGGTTCTGATTTCTTTGGAAACATCATCAACAGTGCCCAAAATCTCACTTAAGGTCGCTGCTATTTTAACAGATTCATCAGGCGCTGTACTGTTTAGAAGTGTCGATAGTTGCTTGATTACTTGCTCTTTAGATTCATCAGAGATGCTTTTCGCAAGCAAGGAGACTGATGATGACATCTTCGACAATGCTCTTTCAATCCGAGCAAAAAATGTTTTTGCTCTCAATTACAATGAGTGTTTTYTAAATATGTAATGTATGCAATTGAATCTCAAATCCTCCACTCGATTCTCCGAAAACTTCATAAGAGCTRCCTATCTTCATATCTTCCCTACTCTATAATAAACAAAATTTTATGTTACTTCTTCGCACAGATAACCGAAATTTTTCACTTTCCTAAACCGGCCTTTTAATCACATGACTAAATATCCAATCATGTGATTATGCCACACAATGGTCATTGTTTCCGGTTTTCTCTCTCATAGTTTCTGTCTTTCCAAAACAAGAAATATTCCTTCATTCATATCTTACCAATAGATAAAGGGACGTACAAATTCATACGCATCTAATGAAACATAAATACAATTGGTTGATTTTGCTTGATAATTTTATATAAGTTTGACCCAACACATTGCTCGATGTCAGTATAGGAATTGGTTGGAAAGTTCATACATATATCCGATGAATGATCTGAGGTGAACATTGAGTGAGGTACAATAAAATCTAGGCACCATGGACTCATATGAGGAAGATAATAACCCTTTTGCGGTTCCAGAAACTGCCGAACTACCAACTGCAATTGCTCAAGAATCAATTGCAAAATTGAATATTAATGATACAAATGAGGACAATAAGTCGGGTGGGGATCCCTTGTTTGAAGATATTGATGTAACTCAAACAAAGACAACTGTACAGACAAAAAATAGTAGGGAACAGGGAGAAGGAAAACTGAGTGATGATGTTAATGATAACGAGAATTATATTCAACCGTCTAGAAAGTCTTATGATGGAAGAGTTGGTCAAATATTAAATGAAGATCCCGATGCAAAGATTTTGATTATTGATGCTGGGAAAAGTAAAGAAGGCCATAGCAGAGGTTACATTGCTTATACTATCAAAGTACAAGAGCTGACTGTCAGACGGAGATATTCGGAGTTTGAATCTCTTCGCAATACATTAGCAAGACTATTTCCTACTTTAATTATACCACCGATTCCTGAAAAGCACTCAATGTGTACGTAGTATATATTATTTGCCGAGGAACTGAAGGGATTATTTATTGAATGAATGGAAAGCATCTTTTACTAACATACCCTAACATAGCTGACTATGCCGCAGCGCCTACAAAAGCAAAAGAAGATGTTTCCATCATTGAACATCGTCAGAGAAGACTTGCTGTATTTTTGAACAGATGTCATTCCATGAAGGAAATCCGGGAAAGCTCTGTTTTTCAGAAATTCTTGGATCCAAATGTTAATTGGGTAAGTAAATGAGCAATCACTATCTACAAGTATAGCGCTGATGAGGCCACTGATGAGGCCATTTACTTAGCTTTAAAGAATAGTTATAAAGGTGATTGAGATTCGTCGACATCTCTTTAGCCGTTCTTTGTTTATGAGTACATTCACAGTCTTGTATGCTTTGGCATAAAAGTATCTCCAACAAACAGTCTACTAACTTACATTCTAGCCCGATGTTCTATCATCACCTCCTGTATCAGATTTACCAAAATCTTCCTTGAAGGCTGCTCCTTTATCACCAGAAACTTCTAGTCCTGCACATCAGTATCTACCTGTTCCATCTTCAACTGCAAAACTCAAGTCTGGCGAAGATTTGGCATTTTCAGAAGCGGAATCAAATGCTAAGGATTATGAAACAATTATCAGTGGTGGCTTGGAGAAAGTCAATAAAAGAATTGTCAAACATTTGTCAGATTTAGGACAAGATTTTGCTGAATTGGGTGCACAGTTCAACTCTTTTAGTCTTGAAGAACACGGACAAGTAGCTATTGCCCTTGAACATACTGGCCAGGCAGTTGACGGTAGTTATTTTGCAGCCGAAACTCTTGTCTCTAATCTTTCGTCCTCTTTCACTGAACCGTTAGGTGAATCTGTTCAATTTGCTAGCATTGTAAGATCTGTTTTGAAGTATAGAAGACAAAAGGCCTTACAGGAAGAAATGACTACAGAATCTCTTGATGCCAAACGAACAATCTTGGAAGCTTTAGAGAAAAGTGAAGCTGAAGCACAAAGAATTGAAGCTATTCTTGCTCATAATCCTTCTTTGGCTAATGAATCAGCCAGGAAATCTGCAGAACTAAGCCGTCAAAGCAACGAATATTCCAGAAACTCTTTGGATGACGCTAATGGTACAATAGAGTCTCCAGCAAGTCCTGAACAACCGGGTAAAAAGAAAAAGTTCAAAATTCCTGGAATGTCCAAAATATCTAAAACCATATCTGGTATTGTTGAATCTGATCCAGAGGCTAACAGAAGAAACAATATAGCTAAAACTAAAGAAAGAATTAGCGAGTTAGAAGCTGCTTTGAATGCAGCCACCGTGGATTCTAAAGAGGCATCTGAGTCTGTTAAGAAAGATTTGGAAAGATTCCAAACTACAAAGGAAGAAGATTTACGTAGAATGATTAAGAACTATTCAGGATGCCTTTTAGAGTGGGCCAGAAAGAACTTAGAAAGCTGGCAGGATGCTAAAGTTGAAATTCTTAAAATTCAATAAAACTTTTGGTATTGGTTTCCAATTGTGTTAATTATATATGTTATGAAAGTGGATGGTGAATTAATTTGGCAAAATATAATAACCATCATAATTTGAAAATGCGAGGTTAGTTTTTGTCCAAATTGGTATATATACTGATGGAAGAGGTACAACCTTTAGGAGTTGATGTTTTGACTTGTTATGAGTATTCTATTTGAAACAAGGGTGATTTGGTTATTGGATTATTTCCTCTCTAGCAGTATTTGTTATATTTTTCTTGTCTTATTGTCTTTCGAAGTGGCATTTCAAATAGTGAGTTTGATTGTAAATGCTTGTGAATGTTATGTTATATACATATTTTGTTTGGAAATCATACATAAAAATTAGTAATACGCTACATGGGAAACTCGGTATCGTTTTATGTGTTTAGGTATCCACTAATCTTATGCCACAACATGTATTGCAACTATTATTGCCTTTCGTTCTAAATCACATATATTACCATGACGTAAATGTACTAGATACCCACAATATGAACCTTTTTTTTTTAATCTTTACAAATTAGTAAACATTTACGAAGCTGATTCACTAAAATTCATTAACAATAACCAATTTTTAGTCTATTTAGTTAGCTCCTATCTCAGGGAATATATATTATTTACTACGTTTCACATTCTTACGTTAAACCTCCCAACCCTTACGTATCATTTAGCCAGCTCAGCTGCGTAATCTACTATTTAATTTCCTACGAACCCACTGACGAATTGAGCTAAAACATTTCCATGAAACACTAAATTTAATTCAAATTAATCCTTTCTTAAGTATTTGTTTAAAAGAAGATTACTATAGTTCTATTATTCAATTGGTTAAATAATTACCCTAAATTTCATGACATATACTGAACTCATTAGTTAACTCGTGAGGCCAAGAATTCTTACACATCTTAACAGTCACGTGATATAACACGAAATGTTCAGGAATTCGCGTTTCCATTATTTACTTCATTCTTTATAAGGAAAGTTGCTAGCAAGAAAAATTCCATTCATCCATACTTTTCTACTGCGCGTCTAGTTATGAGAGAGATCAGATATCTGAGGAAGGAGTGGAAAGCAGRCAATCGCTTCAGGACTCTGAGAGATTAATGGTGATAAATATAGTATAGCCAAGCTCACTGGTTGAAAGTAAATAGTGCTAATGTATACTATGATCAGAATAGTTAAAGGAGATATGTAGATAATCAAAAGAAATCATATGGAGRGAACAACAATTAAGAGTGTTAGAATTTGTAGTAAAACGATGTTTCTTACGTTGTCTTTTTAATAGTTGATGTAAATTGAGCAAACTATATAGATATAATAGATACGGCAATAGGTGAGGCACTTGATTCTAATCATCACCTGTCTAGATACACTATCTTATAATGGTAAGCATGCAACTGAAGGTACTCAAGGAAGATTTACCGAATAGAGACAAATGGGATGTCGTAAATTAAAACAGGATTAAGTACGAACTCAAAGTTTGATATGAACAGAGAATAGAACATCTGAATGAGTAGTAAATTGACCTCATTCTAGATTAACTACCTAGCTTTCACTACTGGTTGAGCCAAGTGATGAGATGATGAGATGTAACTAGTGAGCTGTTTAAATATTGATGACTACTAATTTGTAATTATTCCTAATGAAAGCAGAAAGAGAAGGAAATTGAATCCCGCTGATCAAAAGTTATCAATATTCAATCAAAAGATATAGATTCTTCTACTTTATTCAGTTAAACAGTTCTCTTATATGTTTTGGGGTTGTAATTTCATCAGCTGTTAAGCTCGTTTATAAATAACAAGCAGTTGAAAGTTCAGCGCCAACTGAATCATATGGAGTCCAAATCATATTTATATTTATTATTTAAAGTAAAAAAGAAATAAAATAAAATAAAAGAATATTTCAGCAATATTGAAAAAGAATCTTTCAAATCTTCTTCCTGGTGTTTTTAATAATCTCCTTTGATTCTCTCCTTCAATATTCGTACACATTCCGTCACTTTATACTACTCAGAGTTTCAACTTCGCACCTCCTCCTAAACTAGCATCCCTTCACTCCTCATAGCTTTTCTATCWCTCCCTTCTTCCTATAACATCATACATATATACATATATGTACTTCATTTATCGATTATTACCTTTATATCGATTGTTGTTACTTTATTTTCAACTACTATTATTATATAACTACAATTCCTAATAATCTATCACAATAGCACTGAATATTTCCTATACAACTCCCAACGGTTTTAATAGTTCATTATCTAATCATTTTACGCGACTTTTTATTCAAACTTTCAAATATTAACGCGTCTTTAATGTCATTGAAACCAATTTAAACACTTCATCGCTTGATTATCAACTATTCCAATCATAAAAATTGGAATAAAAACAGATTGCTGTTGTTGTGACGTTTTTCAAACGAATTGACAAAATAACACCGCGTTCTTGGTCGGTTGTATTGGTTAATTTACTCTTGATCAGCGTATGATCTACTACTATTATTAGTAGCGAGGGCTCGAATTATTATATCGCAGTTAATAATCAAATCTATTATTGTTAGAATCTTTCTTTCATCATAATGAGCTCGGAACAATCGAATAACGTCAACTCCAATATCTTCAAATCGCTTACTTCAATCCATTTACCTCCTCCTCCATCATCTCATACACAACACATGATGGATCAGGCTCAACTTCACAACCAAATCCATAACCAAACCCAAGGTCAGAGTCAGACACATCATCATCAGCAACATCCTCATAAYCAAAATCATGTAAACACGAACTCGCTTCCTAAACCACAGCAGCCATTCAACGGTCACCGACCTTGCACTGAAACAGGAATGAACTATGCACAGAAACACATATCAGGTCCAATGGATTTTCCGCCAAACTCTCCAAATATGTACTATAGAACAGAAGACGCGTCCAAAGGTATTATAAATCCTTCTTTTACATATTATCGTGATGGCTATATGCCAATGATGAATAGCCAACATACGTTTCCAACAGCCCTTAAAGACGTGCCCCCACCTACATTAAACACTCCACCCCATACTTTATCACGAGATGGAATGAATACAGCAATAATGTACCATCCTCCTAGTACGCCTACAACAGCCGGAATACAGAAAGTTAGAGAACCGTCTAAGGACTTTATTATGCATACTGAAAAAGAAAATATTGTTACTCAAATTCCTTCACCAGCAAAATCATCGCCAATCTCTAAACGAATAACTGGACAAGCAGATTCAAAAAATATTTGTTCCTCTGAAAATAAAATGCCGTCGAAAACCTCTAAACAAACCACCAATTCAAAACAGCAGCCAGGAAGGTCGGAATTTGTTGTTAATAGTATGACATCCMATGCAATAGACGCGTCAAAAATCACTACTGCTCCTCTCCAGTTCAATAATGTAGAGGAACTTTTACCACCAATAATGGACGATGGTAATAAACCACCATTCTCTTATGCGACATTAATTGGTATGGCCATTTTACGATCGGAGAATAGAAAATTAACTTTATCGCAAATCTATGATTGGATTTCTGCAACATTCAAGTTTTATCGACGTGGAGACTGTGGTTGGCAAAATTCTATTCGTCACAACCTTAGTTTGAATAAAGCTTTCACCAAACGTGAGAAATCAAAAGATGGTAAAGGTCATTATTGGGCTGTTGAGAACGGTTGTGAGATGCAATTTCTGAAAGGAAATCGTTCACTTAGAAAATCGAGCTCAATGCATGAAAGTCTATTAGGTAATTCTCGTGTTGGACTAGCAGGAGTGGTTGTTAATTCAAGCAAACCTTTCACGAGCAACTCAAATTCATGCTCAAGGTTGCCGAAGCCGTCAACGAACCAATCACTGAATCAAGAAAAAGATGTGCATGATTTGAGCACCAAAGAAGACCCTTCAGAAAAACCCGATGATCCATATGATCCTACTACTGATCCTTTGACACCAGAGGAGGAGTCTCCTGACAGACCGGGGCCACTACCAAAAATCCGAGTAAATCTGAATACTGAAAAGACGTTGGAGAAATCACCTGTTATCATGGAAAAAGCTGTCATGGGAGGATCTGCTGTGCTTTTTGATGATAATCTAAAAGCTGGTTTTTCACGCTCACCATTGAAACGCGCCAATACAGCTATTGGTCTTCAGCGATTCTCCTTATTAGGAAATAGAGCGAAGAAAAGAAAGTTTGGTGTAGAATATGATGATKATGACGACGATGATGATGACGATGATGATGATGACGATAAAGATACCAGCTCTAGCAGTGATAGCGACGTTGCTACCCCACAAAAGAAACATTCTGGCAATAGTTTACTTGAAAATGCTCCAAGTTTGATTGCCCCATCCTCATCATGGGTAGCTTCAGCTAGTGGGGATAAAGCTACATTTGATCAAACTGAGATATCACCTTATCGTACTGGTTTAATGGACCCTCACTGTTTCACGACATCATTTAATTGTGATTTAGCTTTTGAATTCTCACCAACTAAACTGAATGAACCTGGTCCTTTACTTGCTCCCTTAACGCCAAAGCAAAAAATCATTCATGAGCAATTATTAGGCTCTTCTTCTTCGATCGATGAAAAATTGTCAAGTGGTTCAAWTATAGCAGAAGGATCTTCAAGTGTGACATTATTATCAACTGAACCTTCAAGTATAGGGAGACTAGGTAATAATCTGGTAACTCCTAAAACTAAAACACATTCAAGAACTCCTTCATCAATTTATCGCCCTTCTACAATAAGAAGATTATGGAATTCTCCTTCGTATGCTGAAGAGTTCTTTACATCGCCAGCCCGTTCTATATTTTATCATGAAGATGATGATCTAATAAGCAGAGCATGTTTTGGTTCACCTGACAAGCGAGAAGAAAGAAGAAGAGCTTACTTAGAATCGTCCGGTGTTTCTAATTTCTCTGATTCTGTTAATGGCGTAACTGATGTGTTTGGTGTTGACGTTTGCTCTGTTCTGCGTCGGGCTATTGAGAATGATAAATGGTTGAAAACATCTCCTACTGCTTCTAAATCTGGTGATGCACCAACTAGCTCAAAAAACTGATTGTTGCTTTCATGATTAATGTTTCCTTTCATGTATTAAATTGTTGATTAACTGAATACCTGTTTTCACCTACTTTATCAATAATTGCAAGATTGTCGGTCATCTTTCGCTTTATCTAATTTTACTTACGCACAACAAATGTCCACGATTTTTACTCCTTGATTATTCTTTCGATGATGAAGTTTAGTTATTAGCATCTTTGATCACTCCTCTCTTGTTATGTTCACTCTTCACCTTTATGCTATCGTCATGCTTTTGTTATTGTATTCTTACTTAAATTATATTCTATTAGTCTGCTTAATGTGTCACTTCCTAATTATTTTTCTTACGAATTTCTCTTTATATTTTCATATTTTTATTTTTTTTCTGTGATATTTTTTCATCATTATCATTCTATGATGTGGGTATTTGTCTATACTTTGCTGCATTTGGGTTGGATTGGGCAAATGGTTTTCAATTTTATTTAGCATGTGATATTATTAATGTATTATTCTATCTATTCGCTGTAAGACGCTTACTGTGTTAAAATGATGGGAGTAAAAATTGCATTCATGTCAGCAAACATGTCAATTAAACGGCGAAGTAAGCGCGAAGTAAGCGCGAAGTTAGTGCGAAGCAGGAGTCATAGGAGTTGGTTGAAAAAGATGAGGGACTATGAATAAAATTTATGGTGCTTTTCGTTCACAAGAATGCTATTTTATTCTAGTTATTAGAGGGTAAAAAAAATGTAAATCTGAGTCAACGGTTAGCGACCGTTTAATGGTAAATGAGCTCTGGGTGTCTAAGTAGCGCTGTGTTGCTGTCTTGTCCCGTAGAATGATACGTGCTTGAACACTCAAAATACTGACAAAGAAAAACAGTAGAAACAATCAAATAGACAATTTCTCGACTCAACATAAATTAAATTAGATTTAAAGGAGTATAAAGGAAGGTATCCAGGGTCTTCTTCGTTGTGGTAACAATTTCTTCACGTGATGTGTTCATTATTACGCATTACAACATTTAGAAATATGTCAAATGTTTCAATAAGCTCAAAGAATAAAGTATAAAACTATTCCAATTCATAGACAGATTTCCTTCATCGAATCTCTCAATTCTGATTGATTACTTCTTACTTGTTAAATGTCCTTATTATAATGGTTACTAGCCAAGTTCACCATAACAATGACAGCTTCAGAAGATCAATCTTCAACTAGAGCTTCAGCATTTGAGCTATTCTCAAAAGAAGCACTTTTACAAAGAACTAGAACATTCTTACCGTGGAATTACTCTTTGTTTCCAATATCACCCATTGAATTTGCCAGTCATGGTTGGCAGTGGTCTAATGGTTTACTTGTTTGTGAAAACTGTAAGCAAGTAATTGTCTTCATAGTTGGCGATAAGGACCTACTATGTAAGTCTAATAGAACGGTTGACTAGTGTCTCGAAATAATCTTTTTATTGATAATAGTTGCTAACAAACATATAGATAAGAGACTAGGAGAAGAATATAAAAWGGAAATAATCAATAAGCATTTACCTACCTGTGGATGGAGAATGATGCATGTTCCTGTAGGAGGCGTGTATGGATTGTCAAATCCTGTTGGTGATAAAGTAATCAAGGCATATCAACGAAGGATTCTGGGGCTAATGACAAAAAGGAAAATCATTCAAGAAAACATCATTATAGGTGAAGAATTTATAAATGTCAATGACTTCGACCCAGTAGAGAAAACAGCATTATTGGGGTGGTCACTACAGCGAGAGATAAACGAATCACAAGTAATGTTACATTGTGAAGATTGTTGCCGGACTGTTTTAATAGGTGATGGAAATCATATTGATTTGCTAGGATCCCATTGGAATTTCTGTTGTTGGATAAATAACTATTCAGACGTTAGTTTGAACAACGTAACGGTGAACGTTGATGTGTGCAATGAAAACGGGTTGAAAGGATGGGAGAATCTTTTGATCGGATTGAGGCGGCCAGTCTAATTTCATTATAATTGAGATCTTCACTGAACCTTAGTTTGAGGCTAATCATCATTTCAAAAAGTTGAAGCTTGACAACATTAGGGATATCAATAGTCGTTAAGGATTTATGACATTTGCAACAGAGATTAAAAACAATCACGTTCTACTAAGACAAAAAAAAGTACCCACAGCCATAGACTTTGTATATCCAAGTAATTATATAAACAAACTAGAACAATATGTAGTGTCAAGTCATAGTAGTATTAACAGTTTAAATTTAATGTATCATTAACTCCGAATTTTCGATTTTTATTAGACCCCAATTTAATACCAAATAAATCTTTTTTATTTCTTTTCTTTTATTTTCTTTCCTCTTTTCTGTATCCTTTTCTTTCCCCTATTCCTCAACCGCAAACCAATTCATCAACATGTGCGAACAAGATTCCTTTCGATTATTCACCCATATCAATGAAAATTTATTGAACATATATCTCAATATCGATATATTGGAGACATTGCTGTGAATTATTGATTTCTTCTTTCGGCTTCACTTGTATCAACAAACTCAGTACCAAATACCTTATCCCAGAAAGGAGAAGTGACACCAAATCCAAGCTCATAGTTCTTGTAATGATGCTCCAAATGAAATTTCTTAATATCCTTTAGATATCTGGGYAAGTTGATATGGTGAAGGGAATAATGTGTAACGTCATAAATAGTGTATCCACATAACCCTCCAGCAAATATACCCATAGCTACACTATATGGGAATAAGAAATGTGCTAATTTGTAAAATGGAGCACATAGAACAACAAAAAGGGTTGGTGGCATAACTAACCTATTTTTATCCATTGGTAAGTAATGATGAACTCCATGTAATAAGAAATGAACAGTTAAGGCGAGTGAGTGATCAGGTAAATAGTGGTCGATATGGAACAAAAATCTATGCAAACTATATTCAATCAAAGTCCAAAGAAATAAGCCAACACCGAACAAACCGAAACATAGCGGCACAGGATATGAAGCAGATGTACAACTGAGATATAGAGAGTAAAACGATACCGGAAACCAAATACTAGGAACAACATACCAAGGGGTCAAAGAAGTTGGTTCCAGGAAGTTACCAAATATAGGAGCCGAGCCTTTACCATAATGGCGAGGGCGGTGCACTTCTGTTAAATAGAATTCCTTTGAGAAGTTTCCAAATAAAACTTGAAGAAGCATCGGTTTGTTCAAATCAATAAACTGATGCTTCTTGTAGTCTAAAAGGAAATCTGTCTTSAGGCTGAGATCATCCAAACAAACCATGTCAGTTAAGCTGTTATCATACTCTATGTCATCCTTGATGTTTTCAAGGTGATGAGTGATATCTTCTCCACTATAAGTTTTTTGAGCTCTTGCCTTCATCAAGTGTCGCTCTTCTTCCTCATTAGCAATAACAGCTATAAGATAAGTTTCATCGAGCATCTCATACGCGGATTCGGAATGCTCATGTGAGATAACATCCTTCATTACATCAGTCATATCTTTACCAGCATATTCCAATAATAGATCGGAGCCACCAGGATGCTCCTCTAAGAAACTAGTTATATCATATACTTTTCTGTCATTCAAAGAGCACCAGCATGATTGCTTTGTATTATGCTTAGCAAGATCATCTTTTGTGATAAGTCGAAGATTTTGAGACATGGTTCTTTTCCCTGATCTCCTTGTTTCCTTGCAACAATAGAATCTAATTCCGTTATCACGGCTGTTCAAAGTATATAATGATATTGTCAGCTTCTCGACCAGAAACCTCTACAGAATACTCTAAAATATTAAACCAACAGCGACGAACTATGCAGATTTCATATGAAGCTTTCATAGTAGGGGAGTGCTAAACAAAGATGAGTTGACACTATATGACTTGAGGAAACTTTGTCATACATGAAAATTTGTGATSCTTGGTTTTGTTTCTTAAGGGAAAGCTTTCTGCCATAATAAATTTGCGGTATATGCTTCAGTATGCGTGACAAGCATTTGGTGTCAAAAACTAGTATGCTTTTATATGGTAAAGATCATGTGCATTAACTTGATTGGGAAAGGGAGAAAATAGCCTGATAATTTTGTCCTACTTAATAAACAAAGAATCAAAATACAAGGTGATTTGTCTATAGACAGATAAAAATTATTCTGTAGGATACAGAACAACTGGATTTGCAGTTGGTATAAAATATCTAGCTGATGATTAGTATGTTTAAAGCAAAATTAAAAATGCCTCGGTTCTTTGTCTTGACAGTATTTAGTCAGGGAATCTGACTTGTGCAGTAACATAATATAATCGTGACTA
Source organism: Sporopachydermia quercuum (assembly GCA_001599295.1). Classification (NCBI taxonomy): domain Eukaryota; kingdom Fungi; phylum Ascomycota; class Sporopachydermiomycetes; order Sporopachydermiales; family Sporopachydermiaceae; genus Sporopachydermia; species Sporopachydermia quercuum. The sequence continues at coordinate 1,707,552 of BCGN01000002.1, read as the reverse complement.
AATTCTCTCAAATTCAGTGCAGCGCTTCAAAGATTTGAACGCGCACGCAGTCCCTTCCAGACTATTAAAGGTAAGAGTAAAATATACCCTGAAGAGGACGGAGATAACGTCTACATACGGCATATCTGATATCATTGCAAATTCTTCATCAATATTTGATATTTCAGTGGAGATATTTTCAAATTTATTTATGTTTAATCGAGTGCTGAATATTTTATCTCATTGTATTGTTTAAGATAAGTACCGTGACATGCAGAAACTTCAAAGACGCGTAGAAAATGTCTAGGATTCTCTCGTTAGAGATACKGATAGTCTTCTTATGGTCTTCAAAATCAACTACCTGTGGCCATTGAAGCTTTCTTCAATTACCCGAACTAGCGAATCATCACCGCTAGAATGATTATCTTGAATTTGGTAGTCTTCTTTATTGTTTATCTTAGCTAAATCTGTTTGGCTCCTAATGTGATACTTATAATCAAAAGTACCCTATCAAGACTCAACTACTGAAGGGTGATTCAAACTTCAATGTAAAGAAGTTTGTTCTCTAGCAGGTAACTACAATATTTTCAACTGGCATTCGTAAATGGGAGTTTATTGTGAATCGTCTGAATTCTAAACCTACATACAACTTCTTATTCTCAATCGAAAGGACCCAAAATTTGGTTTCAATAAACAAGCTCAATGAATGAATGGGCTTCAATCAATAGTCAAAAGATCGACTAAACTTATTCAGCCAGTATTTGATCCTAGCATTTGACTTAGAGTGCTATAATAGACTCAGTCAAAYATTATTGCGTTATATTCATATTTGTCTATCGAATTGGCATTTTCTTATTCTTAATTTCGAATCCTTGTAAAATCACTTATGTCTCTCTTGAACCCGAAAATATACCTACATGTATGTTGCATATCAAGCACCCTTTTTTAGACGAACTTGGGTTTGTCATGTAGCGCTCTAAAAATTACGAAGTAGCGAACAATCGCAAACATGAACTTCAGATCGTTGGTTTTGCAAATATTCATTATCTAATCACGTAGTTAATGTTTGTATAAGCTCATAACTAATTATTTCCTSTAAATTGTTTGATTTGGTGTAGTTCCTGGCTGAATAATCAAGTAATCAATCAGGCCATCACTGAATCAAAGCAATGTTCAAACATTTTGATAGTTAAGAAGTTGGGCAAAGTGTCCCAAATCAAGGTGTTGTTAATTTACTCAGTCAATGGAAAAGGCATGAGCGGTGAAAGGGTATTTCAATTACTTGACCAAAAAGTGGCATAATGAACAAATCAATGAAACCATCTTATAATTGAAAAACGGGATATTAGATAGGTTAAAAAATAATTGTGATAAAGTGGCATAAGTTATTATTTTTGATTTATAACGCGTTTGGTGTCCTTTTGAGGGTAAAAACTTTAGTTCGGAAACACAGAGTGAAAACGAAAGGAAGCGGTATTGTTCCTTAAAGAACGTATCAATATCCAAGACAGGCGAAATATATGAAAATATAGTACCACTCTATGGCAACTGATTAAAAAAGAGATTATAAACGCGGAGTTAAAGACGCCAGAATAAAGTAACTGGCTTCACGTTGAGTTTATTAATCAATAGTTTGTATAATTAGTGGAGTTTTATGTTTCTTAATGCAGGGTGATTGAGATCGTGAAAAATATGATGGGAAGCAGCCCTAAAGAGAACTGGAATAACCATTCTGTTTCGGAAACTACAGAGTCGTCTATGTCAACCGGAAACTCCAATATGATGACAGAAAAAAAAACRTACCCGCTTGATAGTAGCACCGTGTCGGCGAAAGCAGCAGTTGTTGCTCAAGAACTAACGACTCTGAAATCACTTAAAAGATTATCATTAGGTGCAACATCTTCAACGTCTGATCCTGATCTTGCATTTGAATTATTATCATCACTTCCTAAAACATCCACGAACGTGAATGAGAATCCAGCTAAACCAGACATACCACAGACAAATCCAGAAAATGATGCATCAATTGAAGGAAGTAATGACGAAGTCATAGTAGATGCGTCTGAGTTATTATGGGTTCCAGCATCTGTTCATCCAGAATTAGCACCTACAGAATGGAAGTCATTTGTAGAAGAAAAACTGGCTGAAATTCGTCAATCCAGCAGACTAAGTGAATCAAACACTAGTTCTTCGCTGTCACAATCAAGCTCAAACTATGGTTCTGTTCTGCATAGGCGAAAATCTCGGCTATCGCACCAAATAACGTCGGATGAAATTCAGGAATCAGCTAAGGCAGAGAAGTACAGATTACCATTAATTGAAAATGGAGATTCAGATTTGTCTCTGTCAAAATTATCAATGAAGATGCGAGAGCTTTCTGATATTGAATCTTTAGCATCTGATCCTGTGGTGCTTGCTAGAACTTTGTCTCAACTGAGTCTAAGAAATGATAGTACCGTTTTATCTCGCTCTTCAACCGTTTCTCGCTCACTTTCAGGAAGAAAGAGATATACCAAAACGGAACCTATAGAACAGTGTGCTGAGAAAATTGAGACAACAGGTAGCAAAGATACACCTATACTACTAGACGACGAAGAAAATGATCTTAAAACAGGACAAGAAGAAACACTTATCACTCAGCAACCTAACAAACAACTTAGAAGGAATAAGTTTGCTGTTCAGCGACGGGGGACAGGAAAGTTATCTCCAACATCAGCGGGTAGTGGTCGACATCTCCATCTCCATCTCCAAAATGATTTACGTCCAGACAATCGCCCATCTCATGGACAATACTATGTAGCTGCTCAGTCCTATCCATATTATACCTCTGGAGCTAGTAACCATACTCCAAGGCAAGCTTCAATACATAGTCAACATAGTCAGCATAATCAACATCAACAAAGACAAGGAATAGCTTTGGCAGCACCTTCTATGTTAGAAGGATCTATCACATCGTTGTCTTCAATACCTGTATTGGGATCAGACTTTGATAGTTTGGTTCCAGTAATAGATTTATCTGTTGATGGTATGATTTCAAAAGACAAAGATCGTTCAAGCAATTCTTCAGCAGACCTAACTACAAACTCAACTGCATCAAAATCATCTACGGCATCGCAACGTACGAAAAGATGGGGTAAACGTTTATTTGGAAATGATAAGAAACATGAGGTCGATACACCAGTCTCACCACACGCTGACTTGGAACTTTTCGATAAAGAAGTTCTTGAAAGTAAGCGGGAAAAAAGCCTACCAGGTAGTCGTGCTGTTGGTAGAGGTATGTCAAGCGGAAGATCAAGTAGTCATAGTAGTAATTCAAGTCTGAATCTAAGTATAAATACTGGAGCTTTAAAACATAGTCGAAATAGACATAGAGATGAGTCTCCTCCTATGTCAACTTCAACAGCGCCAATAGGTGAGATTAAGAAAAGTGTTTCTACTGGTTCTTTGGGTAGTACCAAGAGTCAAACTAGCGAAACATCACCGACAGAGAAAAAAGATAAATTGTTTTCCATATTTTCCAAACGGAAAAAGAGGAAAGAAAAGCTCAAAGGAAAGGAACTCGATAGGGGACCAGAAGTAGTACAATCAGATCTATCAACGGGATCATTAAGTACACCTACTCACAAATTAAACAAAATTCTTGATAAAGAGGAGCCATCTACTGCATCCGGGCCTATATATGATGATCAACGAGGGGAAGTTTCTTCTTCTGAACAACAGGTATGGGTAAGAGCTCGACAATATAATAACTCATCTCCTAATCACCAACCAATCACTATTGACAATCACTTACAAGATGTGAGTGAAAGAGCTACTGGTCCAGAAGAAATAACATATGGGGAACGACATCAAACTTATGTGATAGATGGAAACAACCAAGACTCCAATTACTCATTAAAAGGTAAAGAACAACGTTTTATGCACAGGTCAAGTGAGAGTGATGAATCAATAACTGAATATTTTGATGCAAGCAGTGGCGATGATATAAATCACGTGAGTGAGGATATGAAAGGAGACGTGCAGTTGAACAAAGAAATGGGAGGAGACATGATGTTTTCAGAGGAAGAAAAAAGGGAGCAATCCAAACCTTACGATATACCCCGGTTACCGTTAGACACTTTACCACCAGAATCATTAATTGGATTCCCGCTTCCTCCTATGACCCGATCTGTACAGATAATGTATTATCATCGCTTTCCGGTTCATGTTGAACGAGCAATATATCGTTTATCTCATCTAAAACTTGCAAATCCAAGACGATCATTACAAGAGCAAGTATTATTGAGCAATTTTATGTATGCTTATCTTAATCTAGTGAACTATTCGCTATATGAAGAACAGGTTATGAAAGAAGAAGAGAAAGAGCGCATTATGGAAGAAGTAAGTCTTGCTGAGCAAAAAATTGTGAATCAAAAACTTTCAATGCAAATTTATAGTACTCCTAGTGTTGTTTAATCAATATATTTTCTCTTTTCTTTACTTTATGATTATATGTACTATCAGATACATTTGGAATCTCAAGTCCGATTTTCGCTGTCAACACTTGACTCATCAAATGAATGCTTTCTAATTATAAACTGCTTGATCGTACCATGATAAACTATTTCCATTATCTCCCCTACCTACCACCTAGAACGAGTAATACATTAGTTTATCTGACTAAACAATAAACTATTTGGGATTCTCGTTCTTATTCAGTGAGTTTCGGTGGGTTTCGGTTTGAGACATGTCCCAATACAGACCGAAATGTCCTTAAAGCCGACGTTTCCGATGATCACTCTTAATTTCTATGGTGTATACGTAGAAAGTAAAAGAAAAAAAACCCTTATTAACAAACTTTATTGCTTTCCAAGTTAAAGTCTAAAATGTACGATAAATCCAAATTACTATAAGAAGTAACCCATGTGGCGCAGATTACTAGAACTGATTCTTACTTAGGAGTAAGATTGAGATATTATTTACTTATTGAATGATCTGCTAAGGTATGCAGCTGTTATTTCTTGACATGTATGTCAGATATATGAGAAACAAAGAGCTGATTGTTCGAAGATAGTCGGACTATTTCATCTCGAGAAACGTCTCTTTGTCAGAATAATGCATAGTATGTGGTTAGTATTGGGCTTGGTAAGTACGAAAYTTGTGMAATGCTCAGCAAATAGTCAAACCTTCATTTGTTAACTGCCTCATAGTGTGAGAAGTCAAGAGACTTGATTACTTTCTTTGCTATTGTTCAAATATCAATGARCCTTGGAATTATTTTATCATCATCGACAAATTACTGGACACAAGAGGTTGATTTTAATTATGCATGCATGATCGGAAGCGACCTATTATGTTTCTCAAAGCTTCTGACAGTCCTTCCTTGTTCCTGTTAATGATGCATGCATGATTTCTCTTAGCTAAGCTGATAGGTTTRTTGGACGCAATCCTGTCTAATATCTTCAAAAGAAGAAGATATTATCCGTATATATTCAGGTTCTGGGTAATATTTATTGATTACATTAATAAATTAGTAATAGACTGGTGCTTCACATTTTAAGGTAAACTGTAAGTTCAAATTCTGCAAGCATTATTTCAGACAAATCTTGGAAGAATATCTCAGAACAAATACGAATCTCGGTGATAAATGTGATAGGTAAGGAACAAAGTTTGATATTAAGGAGGTCAGTCAAATCTCAAAGTGTTCTACATAAAAGTATATAGGCGAATCAATGTTACACATTGTTCAATTTTGACAATTGCAGGTTAAAGGCTATTTTCAAATTCTAGTAGCAGTATTCATTTCATTTTGCCTATCAATTGTTTAAGGGAATAATTAGCAGAGATTGGTGCTCCTCAGACCTACATTGAGATTATACCAAGTTCCCTATACTATTTTATGAAGATACACTGCCGAGTGTCAAGTTAATCTCAGGGTCCACCTATGTTGATCTGCCTCTATCATCAGAGTATTGTCCTGTAATCAATAGGCTATTTTGGCAATTGGTTGAAAAGAGTGAAAGAGGTAGAACATCCAAAGTGAACCTAAATAGATAWGTCTGTTGCTTTCTAGTGTTCCTGGTTCCCTGAACTAACATATATTTGTTCAGTCTACTATATTTAATATTAYTATTCTGGGAGGAGGTTCAAATCATTCTCACAGTTGAGATATCAARTTATGTCACAATTTTCTATCGTGTGAGTTAATGACCTTGGCGACTCACCTTATCGCAAGGAAACTAGTAATAACTTTCAGGCATTTYTTGAACTTATCCTTTAATTCATTTATGGTACTAGTACTATTTCACCCAACCTCGCTAGCATGGGCGCTCGTTAATGGCTCAACCTTTTATGGCTAAGTTCAACTGCAAACAAGAAGGAGCATTAACGTTTATGTACTGCACATATAATAACTTAAATCCAGAATGCACGAAGAAAAAGTTGATTTTGTTAAAACTTCGCACCAAAATGAAACTTTTGTACGAAAGAGAATTTAGGTATAATCAATCACCAGAGTCAAATGAGTTCAATGGTAGGTATCTCACGAGATGTAATAAAGGAACTGTGGAYTGTTTATCTGAAAGAAAGAAATATTGAACGAAAGACATAGAATTTCAAAAGATAACTCAATTGTATAACTCAATTGTCGTAGATTTTAAGATTCAATCGCTAGGTAGTTCACTCACAAGAGATCAAGTTCCATTCTTGGTTTCATCATAGATTTTGTCACTCTTAACTTAATGGTCAGAGATCAAAGAAAGTTCATCGTTTGGTTCAAATTGAACAATAATTGCGCCATCTCAATAACCTTTTTTTCTTTTCTTTTTCTTGAATGAATAAAACAAAGTTACTTATCGGGRTAGAAGAAGTAAATACTCCGAATAATGTAATCTCCGCCTTCAAAACTACCTCTAGGAAAGCTTCATTTGGAAACTTGTTGACCTGATTCAAAGCTTCGGCAGAGTAAAATTGACATTCGACTCAAATTGTTCAAATTTTTGAACTGGTTACAATAACAATAACAGTTGATAGTTTATAACATTCGTCTATATGGAATTAATTGCCCTAGTTTTTCTATGAACATATTCACCATTTAATCCTTGGATTAAAATTCAAGGATTAATTGTTGACATCAATAGATCTCGTTATTATCCCTGTTTTATTGTTGTTTTTTTGGCTTTTGGTGCAAACGCTGTATCATCAATTGTACTTGCGTGATTAACCGCCAGGTTCAATTGCATGTGAAAATCCATCAAATAAGTTCCCACCGTTTTAAGATCCAAGAACCAAGAAAATCAATACATAATTATCTGCTCATTGTCTATTTCGTTGCAATTACTGTATGCTGCTATCTATAACAAAATATAATTCAAATCGCACTATTGTTTTTGTCATCAAGCAGAGTCGAGCGAAGACTTACCAAGGGTGAACACGAGAAACTTGAAAACTTGAAACGTGCTGATACAATTTCTCTATGAGTTGCAACGAAACATTATGCGTATGGCATGGTTAAAAACAATCAACTGATATTTATCTTTGTTTCACTGACTGATTATTAATGGACCAAGAAAGCTATGATTCTTAATTATTGCTGAGCCACAATTTATGAAAAACATCTTACGTATAAGCATTGAACCTCCTAAACTTTGAGCTAGTATTTAACTTTATTTTCTTGTCATCTCTTCGTTCAGTTGTACCGAAGAGAACCATTTATTCTCGAACTTGATAAGTTTACTTCAATCCGAATGAGGACTTCTAATGGAAAAGACAAAAGCAGACCATTCTATTAAACGGTTATTCCATTTTACTTATAAGGAAAAGTCTGCCGTTTTYTTTTTCCGTTTAATCTCTTTTCTGCTAATGTCTTCGATGAAGCGRATTGAGTATTTCTGCCTTACAAATAGCTCTCAAAGTGAATGTGATGTTGTTGGTTGTGAGTTCTCTTGATCAATAGAGTACATCTAAAAATGAAACTTAGTAAATTCTTGTTAGTTTTGGCCACTGCGTGGTGCAGTTTAGCTATGGCATCAGAATCAACTGATTCAAAAATTAGGAAAGAGGTTGAAATAGTTAAAAGGCAAAATGATCATCAATTGACGAAAAGAATGAATATGAGTAATGGTAATGGCTATATTCCAGCGGACCATCACAATCATGGTTTACCCATCTTAGAGCACGATGATCTTACTGATGAGGAAAGAGAATATTGGGAAGAATATAATCCTGAATCCTTTCTTTCTGTCAAGTCAAAAAATCAGGATTTCTTGTATATTCACATCTTCTTTATGTTCACTACTTTTTTCTTAATTTATCCTATCAGCATAATGTTCTCCATCGCTAATTCTTTCTGGTATCTGCCAATCTTAACGCTTCATGTCATTTGCATATATATTGCTTTGTTTTCATTGGCCATATATGGATCTACAGCTCCTAATTTGTATCCAAATAATGCATATGTCAAGATGTCATGGATACTAGCTTTCGCTACTGCTATACACTACGTAACAGCTATCATTAAAAACCTAGCATCATTGGCCCTTCAAACAAAACTCGGTTCGTTCACTCCTTTAAATAATCAGCAAGAATTTGAGGAAATTATTCCTATGCGCAATTTTGACGAGGAAGCAGATTCTCATTCTCCTTCAACGCTATACGACTCTCCCGAATTTAGATCCAGTGCCGATTCTCGTGAAACTAATGTTGACTCTATCGATGGTCTTACTCCTCATTTAGATGTCTCAAAAGCTGCTCATATGGCTGCTGCACAGAAAGCCCTTCGTGAATCAAAWTCTAATCAAGAAAGCCGTGTTCCTAAATTCTTAGCTCCTGTTTTGGTCAAGCTAATGAAGAATGATAAGGTTGCTTCTGTGGTTTCCTCTACATCAACTGTATCCACTGTATTATACTCTCTTCTAAACAGACCCTTGTTGTTATTCGCATCTGTCTACTTTTGCACTGGAATTGCTGTACTGAATTGCATGGGTATCAGTAATGAAATTTATAATTTGTTGGCACATTTCATTAAAGGTGGAGTTTTTGTTTGGGTTGGAGTGTTAACTCTTGGAAGATACATGGGATGTTGGAGAGAATACGGATTTGCTTGGAACAGAGCTGCCATTGTTGATTTTGATAGTCATTATGAAGCGAGACCAAATATTTTCAAAAGATTTATGAATGCAATTCTACCAAACGGCATGTTAACTATGGAATTTATTGAGTCATTCCTTGTTTTCTTCTATGGGATCACCAATGTCTTCATGGAACATTTAGGTAATCAAGACGGTATCTGGAGTGCCAAAGATTTGCAACATGCGTCCATTGCTTTTATGTTCATTGGAGGTGGTTTATGTGGATTGATTTCTGAATATAAGCTTGCGGTCTGGAGAAAATCAACTTTTTATAATTTGGGTGGAATGAAAGAGGACAACGGAAACGTTCCCTATAAGGCTGTCACACCCGGATTTTCCCCGAATCCTTTCCCTGCATTCATCATTTTCTGGACTGGTGTTTTGATGTCTCAACATCAGCAGTCTCTTCCACTTTCCACAATGATTCATGAGCAATGGGGATATACATTATGTGTTGGATCATTTTTCCGATTGGGAACCTATGCACTGATGTATTTGAATCCTCCCCCTGCTGATGGAATACCATCAAGGCCATTCACTGAATTGATAGTTTCATTCACACTTCTGTTGGGTGGTAGCGTTTTTATGGAATCAAACTCTGAAACAGTCACTGCAATGATCTATAGAGGATTAGATGCTATGTTTACTCTTAATGTATCTGTTGGACTGGTCGCCTTGGCCTTGGGATGGATGATGGTAGTAATTTTGATCAAAGATAATCTAATGAACCATTGATCAAAATTGTTCTGCCTAATCTTCGATCTTTTAATGTTTTTCACGATATGTACTTCTTCCACTCTTTGCATCAGATAAATGTTTACATCACGTCACGCTAGCCTTCTTCACGGTTGTGCTTTAATGGTTTTCTTTTCTATCTTTTCTTTTTTATTTCTTGATGATTGCGTGTTGATCGGTGTTATATAAAAAATGGTTTTCATCACTTTCAGTCTTCATTGAGTTCAATTCAGCCTTAGCAGAACGATTGATCATCAAAGTCTCGTGATTGCAATACTGTATAATATTRATTATAAAGTGATAATAATAATCACATTAATAATAATATAATAATAATGTTTACGGATATTCATTGATATAAAGATTTAATGTGTTGCTTACCAGGATACGTACGTAGGTCGTAGGTCACCCTATTCATTTTTGAAGAATAGCAGACTTCTAAGAAGACTGSTGAAATAGTGACCTCGCAGAGGAAACCATACTTGTTACCAGTTTTTCAATGACAAGAAGTCATGTGAATAATGGCATGAGCAAATCAACTGCTAGTAAGTAATCAGAACAATAGCGAGCCACAAACATATAAATACATAAACATCAACTATCCGCCAAGTCTCAAGTATAAACTATTCTTCGTTCTTATCATATAGCGGAGGTACGTAAAAA